>JBBBDQ010001719.1:0-600000 GCA_037127315.1 Ascarosepion bandense | reverse complement strand
AACTTTGACCTTAAAAAATTTAAATACAGTGTCCATTGTTATTCACTATCTTCTTGATAATTCTTCTTTTATTGTTCTTGCTTATTAATGTTTCTCTTTTTTCTTCTTCTTTCACACTCAGTAACCACTTGCATTTTAGTAGCTTTACTGCCTTGTTTGGGATGAAAGCCATGTTAGGTGTAACAAAAGAAAAAAACAACGATTGACCAAAACTCAGAGATAAAAATCACAGACAACTATTTAATTTACAAAAACACACCAAATAAAATATTTATAAATATACCATTTTTGTTGCATTCAAAACAAGAGACATAGTTTACTACTGGCAAGTGTTATGAGGAGAGAAGGGGAAGGTAAGGTGTCAAATATCTTTACCCAGTTAAGTTGGCGAAGAAGTTAAGTGCTATACTTTTTGGAAATCCTTAAATGAGTATATAAAGAATAATTATTTGTTTGGTCAATGAAAGAGTCAAAAATATGTATTTACCCATATAGTTCCATGAAGTTCTCTTTCAGGTTTTAGTTGGTCAGACTTTTCTATGAGATTCTTTCAGTAGGATATAAATCCTTGAATCAAAACCGGAGTTGAGCAAATCCTTTTAACAACTCTTTCAAGTTTTAGTTGGTCGTCAACTACTTAGAGATTCTTTCAACTGGAGATAAATCCTTGAATCAAAGTCGGAGTTGATAATTTCAGCACATCCTGTTAACATCTCTTTTAGGTTTTAGTTTGTTGACGACTTTCTATGAGGTTCTTTTGGCTGGATATAAATCCTTGAATCAAAGCCGGAGCTGATAAGGTTAGCACATCCTGATATTAACTAACTGCTCTCTGCTCAAAGCCTATTTTTATAGGGGCTAACACCTATTTCTAGAACCTTTCGAATTCTCTTGACTCTACTGGAACCTTCTGGCATCTTCCAAATGTTCTATTTCTAATTTCCTTATTTTTACGACTACTTCATGAATTAAAACTTTTTTGTAATAACAAGTAGGACTCAATAGAATCCCTTACTACAACTTTTTAGACATTATTAATATTATTATTTGTATATATAAATGCATCCTCGTAACATCAGTTAAAATGATTTTTTTTTTACATCACTATAAATATTCTAATGTATGTTTCAATATTCCTATAATACTTATTTCTCAATTTAAATATGTCTTAATGTATATGTTATAAGCATTTTCAAGATGTAACTTAGCAGCAACCCTGATGGAATTATGATACATGAAGTTTCTGTCTGAATTTCTGAGATAAAGAATTAACATTATTTACATTCAGGCTATTGTCCTTGTCTTTGTTATTTCTATGACATTTTGGCTATTCATCAGGTATATGTCAAAATAATGAAGGCTGAAGAGCACAACAGTAGAAACTTTACTATAATAACAAGAAAAATGAGGACAATAGTCCAAGTGCAAATAATTAATTGTCATTTTAGTTATTTGAGGTATTGAGAGAGCTAAGAATTCTAAGTGATGGAATAAAAATACCAAGTGGAGAAAATTATAGGAGACTAGCTAATCAAATTGGAACTTGATGGAAGAAAATCTGGTTTAAAAATATTAACCAGAATCTGTAAAAATTCTTTTGGGAATGGCACTGATGAGATTTAAACCCAAAATAAACCTAGTAAAATTTAGTAAATTCAGTATGATTGAATTCTCCCTGCTCCGCCCCTTGTATTTGAAGAAAATCTAGTTACAAGATTGTGTCTTAACAAAATTATGCAAAATCCATATGAATTCTGGAAAGTGTTTATTTAGCAAACTATTCAACCAATTAAAATTTATTTTTTCCAAAATGTCTGAACCAGAAACATGCAATGTCTGGGTGTAAGTACTTTAGAAATACAGTCATGTGTGTCTCAATGGATATTATCCAGATCAAATACATTGAGAAGAAATATATATTCTTAAGTCCGACATTGAGTGAATCTAGGCAGCTTTCAAGCTTCACCACTAATTCAGTTCTCAACCAAATTTCAAACAATTTACAGGGTTAGATAGGACACCTCCTTAGCTACATTTTGGAAAAAAAATTTTGGTTCAGTAGAAAAAAGTTAAATCAAAAATATGCAAAGTCCAAAAAGAGAGATAAATACATACATAAATACATAAGTGAGTGACTAACGTTTCTAATAATAAATTTTAATCTTTATAACTTTTTCTGTTTAATATTTTTACATGCGGTTTTCAGTATTTAAATTCTGATATCTTTTATCATTTTTGTCAATTAAACTTTGCTTATCACTTATCATTTTATCAGAATTGATTATAAATAAAAATCTTTTGTTTTTTAATCAATTACATATAATTTTTTTTCTTTTTAATATTTTCGAATACGGTTTTTAGCATTAAATTTATATTAAATTAATAGCAATGCCTGGAAAAATCACGGATTACATAAAAAATGTACGCATGAAAAGTAATATTCTTAATTATTAAACCTGAAAAAGAACAGGACAAGTTATTAAACCTGGTAAAATAAAAGATGATATTCTAGTGAAGTAAAAAATAAGAAATTTCTTAAAATATTGCAGTTAAAAATAAAATTTGAATGCAATATTTTAAGTGGGAAATTTCTTATTTTTTACTTCACTTGTATATCTTCTCCTTTACTTTTCCAGGTTTAATAATTGTCCTGTTCTTTTCCAGATTTAATATAATCTTAAGAATATTACTTTTCATGCATGTGTTTTTTTTTTCATATAATATAATTTTCTTCTCTTTATATATAATTAGGTTGTTACAAAATAATAGCCAATTTCACAAACATAATTTTATTCTTGAAACATTAACTGTAAAAATGTTGAAATTAGTCAGAATAAGAGCCTTAAGTATCTACGCACCTCTGTCATCGATTGACGAGATTTTTTATTCATTATTGATAAAAAGTTATTGGCTGTGATGCAATGAAATCTTTCAAAACTGATTTCACATCGCATCTGGTTTGCACCTAAGTTTTACAAATTAAAAATGTGCTTAAGTGCTTAAAAAATGATAATCAGTGATAATCAGGAGAATATGGAGGATGCGGTAAACTCTCGTATCCCAAGTCTGTTTTTTCATCATCATTCTTGCAACATGTGGTCGCACATTATCATCAACCAGAATTAGATCATGTTGATTCACCAATATAGATCTCATATTTTTTTTTTTTTTGCAAGTATGCATGCATTTCAGCAAGTTGGTTGCAGTAAAGCTCTGCATTAATGCATTGATTGGCTTCCAGAAAGTTGGAGGGATAATACCATTTGCCGAGCACCAGACAGTCACCATAATCTTTGGCTTAGGGTAATCTTTAGGGGACTCATCATTAACTTGATCCTTTATGATTATCATAAAGGATCCACTTTACATCACAAGTGACGATTCAATCAAGAAAGGATCATTGGTGTTATATAGAAAGAGCATCGAGCACACTTCAAAACACCTAAGTTTTTGATTTTCATTGAGATCACGAGGAACTCATTTATTGAGCTTTTTCACCTTGCCAATAATCAGCAAAAGGCATGAGACTATTGCAGTGCTGACACCAAGCATCTGAGATATTTCTCTGACACTTTAACATGGGTTTTGCTCAACAACTGCTGGCAATTGTTTACTGTCAAGACTACATTACCATCCTCTACCCTTTTTGTCTTCAAGGCTTTCATCACCAGTATGGAATTTCTGGAATCACCATTGTACTGTCTGATCACTTGTGGATCCATCTCCCTATGCTCTTTTGATATTGGCAAAAGTCTGGGATGCACTGTGCCCAAATTTGATCTCATGCAAGAAAACTAAACAAAGATCGTATTTTGTCATGTTCATAATTAAGGTCTTCTATACTTTAAGAATATTTCTGTCTGAAAATAAGTTAAAAATTATTAAAGAGAGCACAACATTAATTATTATGTACACTGGCATTCACCTAATATATACCATGAATACTATGTTAAAATGGCTTTTCAAAATACACTTAGAGCAGCCATTATTTTTATAACAACCTTATATATATATGTGTATATATATTTGCACTGGATAAATTACTGTCTAAATTTCACAAAAATGAAAATAACACTAACATCTCATTTTAACTGATATATTTATCAAAATTACACAAACATATCTTGAAATACTAAAGAGTAAATTTATTCAATAAAATCCCCATTGGCTTCAACCACGTCCTCCAGAAAACTTCGGAGTCTCCTGCATCTCTTTTGAATGGTCTCCTTGTTGAAGTTGGTTTAATGCTGCCATAATCCCTGCCTTCGGTTCATATTTGGTGTTACAAGGATTTTTGTTGGTCTCTAGCTCAAATGCACCCCTACACATAATAATCAGTGCAGTGTGGAGGCTTATGTGGCCAGCTATAAGGGGTGATGTGGTCACAGAAATTGTCTGACATCCATGACTAGATTTTCCTGCTTGTTTGGCATAGCACAGGGTCCTATTGCCAGACATAGGGTCTTTCAGCAGCCACCCTCTTGACCCACAGCAGCACTACCTTTTCAAGGCACTTGATGTAGGCCTCTGTGTTTAGTTGGAGGCCCTGTAGGAAGATGAACAGAGGCACAACATTGACATCACTAGAGATCACTTCAAACACCATGATGTTGACTCAATATATCATCCATCTTTTTTTTAATCCTCTGCACTGTCCTCAGATTGACACTCTAGCTGAAATGTTTATATTAGAATTTCTGGCACTAATGCCAAACAGTACAGCATGCTCTTCCCAAATTTCTGGTAGAGTGAATTGTGTCATGGTGCTCTTTTTCTCACAGATGGTGCCAACTAGTCATACTATACTGTGCAAATGACAAAATTAAAAACCCACAACATGCATGTGTGAAATTAAAAATATAAAATAGCGACAATTTACCCATCGCATCTTGTGTAGGAGAGTCAATACAGAGTGGCAACAGTCTGTTTGCTGCTTGAACACAATCTTCAAATATGGTCTGAAGACTGCATTATGTTGACTAGTAAGACGTTATGTGTGTTGTTTTTTTAAGTTGATTTGGGAACTTTTTTACATACATACCGTTTGTTTTAAGTAAACATACAATAGTGACCATAATATAAGGAACGGAAATGACAAAGACATATGTGCATTATTTTATTTAAAAAAAAACAAACTATTATGTAAATTTTTGTAACTTTGTATAATATTTATGCATTACACCCTAATCTTCATTCTGTAAAAATTTAATTGCTAATCATGCATTACTTTTTAAGTAATACACATATTTATGTCTTTGTTGTTTCTGTTCCTTATATTATGTCCGCTACTGTATGTCAAATTCTTTAAGAATGGATTCAATAAAAGTCACCATAATTAAATAAAAATAACAATTCTTTGCATCAAAAGTACTTTGGAGGCTTACTAATAACAACATTATCAACTCTAAACATGTATCAAAAACTTTTGTTTTAATCATATCACCCCGAGCAAGGCGGTAACACCACTGATGTGCAGGGGGCTACATAAGAGTAAAAAGATTGGAAAAGAGCCGGAAACCACATCCTAAACAGGGAACAAGTGATGAGCCTCTTTACCTGTTCAATAGACGTGGGTGGAGTGTGAACCAGGTGATAGTTTAGTCTATCTACTCCAATTGAAAAAAAAAAAAGAGTAAAAAGATTGGAGAGAACTGGGAATGGTTATTTGTGGGTAAGCCTAGTGACAGGTAAATTTAACATGCTGTTTTTTTGTTGCCTCTTCTGAAACAAATTACTGACATAAGGTGAGGTATACCTGTAATGGATTTTGGCATGGAATGAGAAATTGGAGAGTCAAGTTTGAATTCCAGTTGAATTTGTTTCATTCATTTACGCATAAATTTCCTTGGGAAAGGTTGTTGGTTGGTTGGTTGTTTTGTTTTTATGGCATATCAACCTTGGCGAGTCATTTATTGCCAACTAAATTTTATTTATTGCAGGTTAGTGAGATGGGAGATGACTATTGACTTTACATTTAAATTCTTGGAGATTGTAGCTGTCGGGAAAGCAAGTAAATGGAAGGGGATTCTACAGGCAGGAAGTGTGAGAAAAGAAGCTGCTGGAGTAGAATTTGCATTTACAATTTACTGGCTTCACAGTAAAAGGGTAGGATCTAGTTGCTAATCTTGTGGCTCGAGTAAATTCGTATATATTTTTTCATGAGAAATGCCAGATTAGGGAAAAAGTAATGTTTCATTATTTATTTAAAGAAACACAAATATGAATACATACTTTTCACTCTTTTGTTTTTTAAATCTACTAAAGGCTTGAATGGCAAAATGCATTATCTGTTTTATTAAATCTCTTTTCATGTAACATTTCCACTTATCAAATTTGAAATTTAATATGTTTCTCAAAAACAAATGGTATGTATGTAAAACATTCCCAAATCAATTTGCGAAAAATGAACAAATAATGTTAACTAACACACACTTAAGAATATACATTATCATCTGAATCCAACATTGACAAACTAGAATTATGATACACTTACATACATATAGCAATATTAACAATTTTTCAATTAGACTTGAAATTCATTGATTTCTTGGAACTTTGAAAGGACATGTCATCTCTCCTTGAATTCAGGACGTCAGAAATTATACTATCATTTATTTAACAAGTTGAATGCACATGAAACATGGTTAACCAATGAACAGCAAACACCACAAAACTAAAAATATAGAATTTCTTTCTTCTTTTTCTCCATATCTCATCCTCTGATGAAGCTTTACTAAAAGTGAAACATGTGAGACTAATAAATGTTTCTTATTTGTTCTTTATCTTAACAGTCTGTTGGATTCCAATCCATATTTGATGTGTATGTGTAGGTAGGTATATTAGTTACTCTCCAACCAAATGATAAACTTATGCAATAAGTATTTATTTTTCAACATGATCCCCTTCCTTGTCATTGTTCTTAATTCACTGATGATTATTAAGTAAGTAAACTAAATATTGAGTGAAGATTTTTTATCAAAATTCAGTTCATATATAAAAAAGGGTTTGCTGAAAATTTCTGAAACTGACCAAGAAAAAAAATAATGTTCTGAAGTTAGTCATTTGTCCAAATTTTTGGAAAGTTAGGTTGAGAACTTTTCAGTAACCCCTCAAACATTCGTGTATACACACAAAGTTGCTCCAGAAATAATACCAGCTATAATTAATTTTGTTTTGTTATAGATCACAACTGAGCAACAATCAGGAAAAATGGTATCTGACATAAAAGTGTATATGAAGTAGAATTACTATGTTGACTTTTTTTTTTTTAATCACATCACCCCAAGCAAGGCAGTAAGGCCACTGGTGTGCAGGGGGCTACATAAGAGTGAATAGATTGGAAAAGAGAAAGCCGGAAACCACATCCTAAACAGGGAACAAGGGATGAGCCTCTACACCTGTTCAATAGATGTGGGTGGAGTGTGAACCGGGCGATAGTTTAGTCTATCTACTCCAATTGAAAAAAAATTAACAAGAGAAAAGTGGAAAGATTGGAAAAGAGAAAGCCGGAAACCACATCCTAAACGGGGAACAAGGGATGAGCCTCTACACCTGTTCAATAGACGTGGGTAGAGTGTGAACTGGGCACGTGGGTGGAGTGTGAACCAGGCGTCTATTTCTATGGAGAAAAATGGCACCCATTGACATTCATTATCAGCTACAGATAAATCTACAACTATTTTTCCTATAAAATGTATGGTCAGTCATTTTGTTATGAAATTTATTGCTAGTCATTTTACTTTAAAAAATGCATTGTAAATAATTTTACTGTAAACATATATTGTTGGTCATTTTTTATATAAAAATATACTTTGATTTTTTTTTTTTGGAAATTCATTATTTTCCTATAACTGGAGCCCTAACAGGTGTTACCACACCAGATCAGGGTGTACTTGGGAACAACAATTAAGAGGTGATTCCATGCTCCTCAAAACCTCCAATCTCCAAATCTGAGGCCTTGCTACAGGATGTAGTTTATCATCATACCCAGGACTAGACTTGTCACAAAGGTGACTTTTTGATATCAACCTGCAGACACAATCTCTACATGTGACACTATTGAGAAGTGCCTGAAAACCATACCACAAGTTACAGCCATATCACATTGAAACATCAATTTTCATACAATCACCATTGTTAAGAAACTAAAGCCTGGCCAGGACCACCTTAGATTGCCGGGTGCTGTAAGCTTGGATGTACAGGTGATATAATGTATAACACCTCAGAATTTGGAGTTGGAAAGCTAGGTTTCAATCCCATGTAGGTTAATTAGTAGGGTTTAAATTGGTATTATCTCCAAAAGATTCTTACTATCTAAAAACATATTCTAACTTTAAATAACTTGTAAAAGGTTGATAAACCATAAAAAAATAATCTTACCATGTGCTAATCTAAGCTGTGTGAGTGAAATTCAACTGACAAAATTGTTTGGAAGCCATTGATGGTAATGACAGCACAAAGTTACATGTTGTCATGACTAAGGGTTTGAGTATACTGGCCTTGTTTAATACGTATTATCTAAAAAAGTAATGGCAACCTACTGTGGAAAAATCTGCTCAGTCAGTTATGTCTCTTTTAAGACATAATTGCCCAAGAATGTATCAAATATGGCAGAGGTAACTTGTGGTTTATACTTAGAAATTATGCTGAATGGACCTTAATTATATTTCTAGAAAATAGTGCATAGTCAGTTAAGTGCCATAAAAAGTGCCATAAAAAGGGACACAAATGATAATCATTTACATATAATAAAAGATGTAACCTTATGAAGTCAACACCACAAAATTAAAAATGGTGGTATAGTTAATAAAACCTGGCCTTTACTCATTTATTATCACAGCCTCTTCTATCCCATGAGCCCTTTTAATCCAAATGGAATATTCATCCAAATAAGTACCTAAATTCAGTTACAATGCCAAATATCACTTCTTATTGCCACTAGAACCAAAAACCAAGTTTGATGTGTTGTGGGTGTTGTTTTTTTTTTTTTGTTTTTTTTCATACATTCAGTATTTTCTCCTTTCACTGGTCTCATGTTATAAAATAAGGCAAGGGTATATTGAGGTTTTGGGAAAATCTTCACTAACTGTTCTTTTAAGAATTATGGGATAACAGGCAGAGAAGGGAAAGAGACAAGAGGAAACAAAGTAAAATTAAGTAATGACCATTGAGTTTACTGCTTCAGTAACCACAGCATGGTGGGCAGGACGCAACTTTTCGAACAAAATATGCTTCCACAAGACACCAAGTCTTACCAACTACCTACTGCTGATTTTTCCATTGCTTTTATTGACATGAGACAGTTGACAAAGATGCAGGTCTGGACAAGCTAATGGGGAAAACCCAGATATGACTAGCTTTAACAAACATATCTACATTTTATGGATCACACCTAATCTCCATAATGACGTCATTTAACATCCTAATCAGACAACAAATATGAAAATAGTATTTTATATATTTTTATGTGTAACTTTGAAATTTGAACAAACTAAACACCTTTAGACTCCAAGATAAAAATACAACAATAGACCTTTTCTAATTGGTTATAAATACCAAGGTCATATTTACACCTACGTACAAGTGTTCAAACCAGAGAACCACCAAAATTAAGAAAACGTGTTCTCTTACCTATCACGTGATCAACAAGTAAATAAATAGGGTGCAATAGTACATTTTCACTAGTAAGAGTCACATTGCCAAACGAATCTAAGACACTCAATTATCTAAAGTTTTAAGTTACTGTGTTAACATAAATAAATTTTCAGAATGCACTCACTCAAATCACACCAGATTTCATTTACCACACAGAAAAAGTTCTCAACCAAAGGACATTGTTATTATATAGCAAAAGTTCTCAATTACAGAACATTATTTCATCCAGAATTTGTTTAAACATTTATTATTACTCCTTGACAATATTACGGTCAAAGAAAGACAACTGTAGCACAGCTAAGTTATCCTAATTTACACTGGGAGATTATATTTCACAAACACTGTTTAATTATCTCATAAAGAGAATTATTCTTTCACTAACTCTGTGAAGCTTATATCACCACAACAAATACTTCTTCATACCACATTTCCAAACACCAAAAATAAGAGTTTACACACATAATTGAATTGACAAACATCACAAAAATTTCACTCACAAATCTTTACTCATTTCAGCATAATGCATTGTATCGTTTATGCTATATAAGTCAAAATATTGTTTGTTATTCAAAACTGTTTTTTGTTTTATTTCTCATTGATGTTTATTGTTTTGCATTTGGTTGAAGAACAAAAATTTAATATTTTTATGTTCGTTCTAGTGGGCTGAGGTTTTCTTGACTGGAGACTTTCTCATAAGGCAAAATAAATTATAGGTTAGTCAGTTAAGTGCTATACATGAAACACGCATGGGCAATCATGTCTCTGTTATTGAGCAGAAAAATATGGAACTTCTTGTCGATGTTTATCTCACCCACTAACCACAATTAGAAAATGTTATTCACTGCAGACTGAATTCATGCATAGTTTTCCGATTTTTCATCCTTTTTGCAATCCCTATGCGCAAAATGAGTTCCGAAACCAAACAAATCACGGAGTAATTGCTCAAAGGGAGGGAGAAAATCGACTGCAAAAAGTATCCTATGCTTAAAGTCATTCAGCGATGAATCAGATATGACAACAGTGGTAAGGGCTGAGATATGGTTGATATCATGAAAGAAAGGTTGGTTTCTTCAATAAACAATTATCGATTTGAGTTCAGCATGTACATTTGCACGGAATTAAGGATGTTTTAGAAAGTTTTGACGGGGTAAAGGCCTTCAGGGAACAAAACAAAAATTTACTGCAATTTCCTGGGAGTTCGTTCCATAAAGCAGCAGTTTGTGGAAAGAAGCTGCTTAAGTGGAAATTACATTTCTCCAATTGAATACAAAGGAATTAGGGTAGTTTGTTAAAATGGGTGTTACATGCCGGGTTTTAGCTATGAAGGTTAGAACTAAGGAATGTAGCTCATTTGAGCATTTCCCATGGAAATAGCAATAGAGCTGCAAGAAGCTTGCAAGGTTTAATCTAATGGATAAAAAGGTTGTAGGGTGGAAAATAATTTGTCACCCATAAAGAAGCAGAGATGTTTATTTGGACTTTATCAAAACTGGAAAGTGAGGACTGGGTAGCATTCTCCATTTTTGGCCTGATCTGGCTCTTATAAATGATAACAGGAGTCGTCACACACTTACTAGAAGGGTGCAGGGAACCGACCATTTTTCCAGCATTTTCAGAGATGGATCTAATGTACAAGTTGTACTTGAGGTCTGGGTTGAGTTTAAGTTCCAATAGGTGTTCTAGACACAGGGCCTACCTGAGAAACATCATGATTGGTAATAGTTCTGTGTTTGACCAATCTGGTACCAATCCAATCAATCATCTATATTTCTCCCAACTAGCATTTCTATTCATCCATATAGAATTCTTAACTCCCTCAATATCTCAAGTCATTAATTTACATTTTATACATGATTATGATTCTATCATGGCTACTAGCGGATATGCATTGTGGAACAAGAAATCGAAGAGCCAACATCAAATTCCAGTTGAATTTGTTGCATTAACTCTTGGAAAATACCCTTGAGAAAATTATTAATTTGTCTTTTCTTTCTCCAGCTATGGGTTAAATAGAGGGACAGATTATATTCTATAGACTTGGTTGGCAACCAGTTTACTGCAGAGAGTAATGGCAACTTACTGCAGGAAAATCTTCTGCCCAGTTAGTCATGTTTCTTTCAAGACATGATCACCCAAGCATGCATCACATATGCTACTTAACTGACTGACTGAATATAATAGTTGGAAACATCAGTAAAGCTTCTACTAATTAAAGTGTGGGGGTGTCTATTTTTTATTGTTATGAAGTAATGACCTAATCTCGCACTAAGTACTACTTATTAATATAATAATATAATCTGTCTTTTCTCTCCCCAGCTATGGATTAAATAGCTGGACAGATTGGGTTCTGTAGCCTTGGTCAGCAACCAGTCTATCATAGAAAGTAATGGCAACCTACATCAAGAAAATCTTTTGCCCAGTCAATCATGTTTTTTAGACATGATCGCCCAAGCGTGTATTACGTATGCCACTTAACTGACTAACTGACATGGCTACTGCCCTGTTAGATCAAGAAAATATTCTTAATAATGCTAATTGTTCATTTTTGCAAAAAATCCCAGTTGTTTGGAACATAATAACAATGGAGGCGCATTTTTGTTACACTCCTAAAAAATTAACAAACACTGGATTTGAATTATTTTCTTACTAAAAATATATGAAAATTGAATTCAAAAGGTTAAAAGGATTAGTAATACAATTGTATAAATATATTTTGAGATACGAATAGAAATAGTTAACTGTTTTTATTAAATGTTTGTGGCATTTTTGTGATTGATATGTTTTGTTTTGATACTGGTATGTATTGTTTTGAGCTCTTAGTTTTTGTTTTAAATATTGCAGTAAAAATATTTTATAACAATTTTAATAAAAGAAATATTTTCAAAAAATAATTTTACTGTTTAGATGTATAGAAATATTTATACTAAATGTTTAGAAATGTTATGATTTTCTATTCATCTTGTAAGGTTTAAAATTGGTCTCCAAACTAGAAATTAATTTAAAAGTTGAATGTATTTGAAAAAGATTAATTTTTAAGATTGTATAAAGACAAAAATAATATTTGTCTATATTTATGAAATGAAGTATTTATATTAGACTGTTATCCTCATCTTTATTGTCATATTCATGACATTCCAGCACACATGGCCCAGTGGATAAAAGTATTGAAGAGATCCAGTAACTTGACTCAAAGAGTTGTGTTGTATCGCTGGGGTGGCACTACAATACTGGATGATCTATGTTGAAGTATCTACAGCACAATATCCATGCTAACGGATATTAAGTGCAAACAAGACAAATGCAGATAAGACTTGAAAACAATAATTAGAAAGAGTGGTGAGGTTAGGTTGTTCGAGTCGCAGAGAGCACAGTCTGATAATAATTGTCAATAACACTCTGAATTTCTGACTGCTATTAATCTTTTTTTATATAGCTATTTTGGACCACAGACCATTCTATCTTTGAGAGCACTGAAGGGGTGTCAGCTGCTCTACAACAAGTTGTGAGTTCGCTATCTGATGACAACAGTGGCAAACAAAATCTTGAGTTAAGTTTAATAGAGATAACTAAGACATTCGAAAGTGGCATGACTCATGAAACAAGAACAATCTACCCCAGTAATCAAAATAAAGAGGTCGGTTCCAGTCACCTGAAGAAGGTTGGAGTGTACAACAATTGTACCATCGTGAATATGACAATAAAGATGAGGACAGCAGTCCGAACAATGTAAATAAGAAAAATAATATGTAAGTGTCATGAACCACTGTAAATTTATAAAGATTTTCTTATTTAAAACTTATGGCCAAATCACATTGAAACACTGGTTCACATATGATCACTGAAGTTAAGTAACATCTAACCTGGTCAGCAACTAGATGGGTGATTGTTTAGAAATATCTGGTGCTGTAAACTTAGATGTACAGGTGGTATAAAGAGCTTATAGCTATATCAATTTGAAATACTAGTTCACCTACAATTACTGAGTTTAACAACAATGAGTTTGGTCAGTATCTAGATGGGTGACTGCTTGGGAATACCAGGTTTTTTAAGATTTGATGTGCAAGTGGTGTAATGGATAATGGCTCGCAATTGAAAATTGAAGAGCTGAATTTCAATTCCATTCACGTTTGTTATATGCACTTACATGCAAATACTCTTGGTAAAGGTATGAACCCACTTTTTCTCCTGCCAGATATGGGTTAATTAGTAAGACTTTTTTATCAGTAAATAATTATCTTTAAAAACATTCTTACAATCTAAAAACCTTTTCTGTCTAAATAACTTGCAAAAGGTTTATAAGCTATAAAAAAGGAATTCTTAATTAAAATCAATTAATCTATGATAAACGTGTTTGTCATCTTGGCTGGTAGAAAGATAATAAGAAAATGATATTTGTCAGGTATTTTTTGTCATTTACATGAACAAATTTTTTACTTAAACAGTTTGTTTCTTTTATGCACTGTATCCAAGGATGTGTGTAGGGGTGCAGTGGATATTGGCTCAGAATGAGAAATCGGGTAGCCAAGTTCGAATTCCAGTTGAATTCATTGGATTCACTTACAAGCAAATACCCTTGGGAAAGGTATTAATCCGTCTCTTCCTTTTAGTTATGGGTTAAATAACAGGACAGATTGGGTTCTATAGCCTTGGTCGGCAACTAGTCTACCGCAGAAAGCAATGGCAACCTACTGTGGGATAATCTTCTGCCCAGTCAGTCATGTCTGTTTCGAGACATGATCGCCCAAGCGTGTTTCACATATGGCACTTAACTGACTGATCCAAGGATGTGTGTTGTGGTGTAATGGATATTGTCTTGGAATGGGAAATCAGTAGAACCTAATTTGAAATCCCGTTGAATTTGTTGCATTCACTTATGCACAAATACCCTTGGTATGAATCCATTTCTTCTCCCTCCAGCTGTGGGTTAAATAACAGGATAGACTGGGTTCTATAGCTTTTGTTGGCAACTAGTCTACCAAAGAAAGTAATAGCAATCTATTGTGGGAAAATCTACTGACTCGTCAGTAATGGATCGAAAGAAACATGATCACCCAAACGTGTATCACTTATGGCACTTAACTGAATGACCGATCCAAGGCAATCCTTAACCCTTAAAAATTACCCTGACTGTATCCTTTTCAGATATCGGGGATCATGGCTTTCCACCACTAATTTTTTTTATAGTTATATGAAGAAAAATCCTTGGAGATGTTATTAAAAAAAGTTATGCAATATCAAGTGTGAGCATATGGGAAAATTTTTTCTGAACAATTTAATAAAACTCAAAAAATACATTTTTCTAACAGTTTTAGCTTACATAATTTAATAAAATATTAGAAAACAATTTCCACTTAATATTTATTTTTTTTTAAATTATTTCTAATTTTTTAGTGTGATTTTGAAATTCATTCTATTGCTATTTGTAAGAAGAGTTTTATTAGACAAAGGCACATTTAAAGAATTGAAAAATGTAAAGTTTAATGCTATTTTTGCATGTGAACCTTTGTTTTAAAGAATTTTTATATTTTTCAATTTAGCAACTGTTAGATTATTTTCTTATATGAATGTTCAAAAAGCAAATAATTCTGAATTACTTTGAACGGGAATTATAACTCTAAGTAAATCATTATAAACCTCCTTACTTTTATATATACAAAAAATACTCTTAAAAATGAGAAACAGCAAGATGTGGAAACAACAAAATGAGGTCTATGATCTAGTTGTTATGTGGTATTGAAAACAAGAGAGACTGTATTACAAATTAAAATTGTGTGTTTGGATTCAAATGTAGATCAAATATGGATCGGAATCTGATAGAATGATAAGATAAAGGACAAGAAAAGTATATATAGTCTTTTTAAAGTGTTTTTTTTTTTTTTTTATAGATACTTCCAATAAATGAAAAATTTAGTTGGAAAAACATGACGTGTTTGTGGTTTTATTGCATCAAATTTATGTTGAGTGCTAAAAGATAAATATTACTATTATGATTTGAAAAAGGTAAAGAAATTTTCATTGGCACATGTGTTTATGACCTGTTCATGTGGACTCTCATATGTTTGTGTGTATAGTGGTAAAAAGTGGGGTCGATTATCATTGGTTTAGGAGTTAATTAATGATAATTATAATTATTTTTTTATGCTATTATTAATTCTTATGGACATGACAACTGCTGTTGACTACTTTTTCCTTCTCTCAGAAGAGTAATATAATAATAATAATTCAATAACTCTTAAATTCAAAATGAAAAAAAAAAACACATTGGATACAATTAGATATGTTATGACAAACACATAAGAAAATAATCAAAAATAACTTTTAACTAAAACAAAAACTACTTCAAATCTTGTATAAAAAATAAAATTATTTATTCACCTAATTTCCATCAAAAAGTATAGAATAAAAAATTCATTTCTTAAAGTATTTGCTATATAAGGTTTACAGAATTACATTTCTACATTCTTTGATTTGATCCTATTAAAGGTCGATCACAGCTAAGTATTCTTAGTTTATGTTAAAACCATTAAAATCAGCTCTAGAGTTTAGTTACAAAAGAACACTTTCTGATTGGATAATAAATATTAAAAATCATATTTCCATTCATCCTTGCATCCTTAGAAGACAACAATTCACACCAACTGATTTGGAGTATCCCACATGATCAAGAAAACTCATAATAATATTTTAGAACAAACAACCAAGATCAACAACTTCACTATACCATTTTGTACTTGTTTGTTGTCTTTGGTGCATTTGAGTTAGTAAAAATAGTAGAGGGTCAGTTTAAGTCTTTGTCACTACTACAAATTGATGACCACAAAATTTAAATGTACTAAGCAATATATTAAAAACAACATTTATTAAGAGAAATACTTTCCCATTTTAAACAAACAATGGAGAATTCTGTTTCATTAAGTTTTATCTGAGGATGTTTATGGATAAAAGACAACACAACGAACACATCTGTTGTATATCATGGTCGTTTATTTAGGGCCCCGGAACCCGTGACACCGGAGACGGTCCTTCACTCAAAACGGTGAAGACCCTACTTCAGTCCCTCATGCAACATCTTCTCTTTTCTGAACAAAAAAAAAAATAAAACACAAAAAACAAAAATAATAAAGGCAACTACAAATCCAAACATATTCACCACACTGTCCTAGTGACCTAGGCATTCATCGGGCTGACCACCCTCTTGCCTAACAGGGATTATTCTGCCCTTTTCACTTCGGACTCAAATTACGATGTGTAGTCCTTGAATCTAGCAGGACTTCTTATTAGTCTTCCTGACCTTGTCGTCCTCACCCTTTCTGGATTTGATTTTGTTGGGGATAGTGTCTGGCTCACCCCTTCTTTTCTATCATTTTCCTGTCGAGGTGTTTGTGGGTTATAAATGTCTTTTACAACCCCTCCTGCATTTACTGGTACCTCACCATACTTTTGGTATGGCTGGTAGATTAATGATGGTAATGGGGGTGATTCTGCTGTTTTCTTCAAGTCCACCCTATTCCGTCGATACAGCTCCCCATCAACTTTCACATGGTATGACCTCTCATCCAGTCTTTGCCACACAATCACTTTTTTCCACTCTTTCTGACCTTTTATGTGTGGTGTCATCCGCACCACATCTCCAGGTTGCAATGGTTGAAGTAGTTTTACTTTGTAGTTAAAGTAACGCTCTTGCTTCCTGTCATCCTGCTTCACTGTCTTTTTTAAATTTTTGGATAATTCTGGCTTAAGTAGATTCTCTCTGGTTGGAAGAAGTGTTTTTGTTCTTCTGGACATCTAAAGACCTTTAGCTGGCATATTCTTGTGATCCAACATTGCTAAGTATGGATCAGCCTTCCATCACTTTCCGGAAGAGGTTATTTGCCATCTTTACTGCAGATTCTACTTTTACATTTGCCTTGCTATTGTAAGAACTGACAGGTGTATGTGTAAAACACCACTTTTTTGCAAAGGTGGAAAATTCCTGGCAACTAAACTGAGGTCCATTATCAGTAACCACCTGATCTGGTATCCCATGTCTTGCAAAATGGTGTTTAAGTTTAGTGACCACTGTCTTTGCTTGAGTACTTGGAAGATGATCAATTTCCCAGAAGTTGCTCATGTAATCAACTGTGCAGAGATAGTCCCTATCTGCAAACCTAAAGAGATCTACTCCCATTTTTGCCCAGGGTCTCTCAGGAATTTCATGGACCATCAGGGGTTCTGCAGGATTAGCCACTTCGAATTTTCTACATGTGAAACATTTTGACACATAATCTCTGATGTCACTATTTATGTTTGGCCAGTACAAGCATTCTCTTGCTCTTCTGCAACATTCTTCGACCCCTAGGTGTGTAGAATGTAACTTTTCTTTCAACACGGTCCGCTGAGTCATTGGGACTACTACTTGGTTTCCTCTGAAAATTAGCCCATCTTGTACGGTCATTTCATTCCGCATGCTAAAATATGGTCTTACCTCTGGGTCAAGATTTGCCTTGTCTTCTGGCTATCCTTCGACAATTACCCACTGCAACTGCTGCATGCATCTGTCTTCCTTCATGGCGGAGCGTAATTCGAGCAGCCTTCTCTCTGTCACCGGAATATATTCAGTTTCCTTGACATCATCATCATCATCCATATGTTCACTGCTCACTCCATGGATGTATGCCCTTGACAGTGTATCTGCAAGGAACGTCTTCCTACCCGGGTAGTACAGAACTGTAATGTTGTAAACTTGCAACCGCATCAACATAATACCCTTGGGGGAAAAGTATTAATCCATCTCTTCTTCCTTCAGCTATGGGTTGAATAGCAGGACAGATTGAGTTCTATAGCCTTAATTGACAACTAGTCTACTGCAGAAAGAAATGGCAATCTACTGTGGGGAAATCTTCTGCCCAGTCACTCATGTCTTTTTTAGACATGACTACCTTATTTTTTATGTCTTAGATATAAACTACTAGTGAATGACAAGATGCTCTAAGAGACACACATAGTCATGGAAAATATGATGGATAAACATTGCATATCAAAGAAATGGTGGATAATTGAACAGAAAAACATTTAATCAGAAGAGGCACTCTTTAGAGGATTAAACAAATCACAGGACATGTGCTGTCCATATTTAAAGCTTTATTATTACTAATAGAAAAAATCAAGAGATCACAAGAGAAATTGTTAGTCATGCTAATTTAAAAATGGTTTATATTGCTTATTATAATAAACTAATATTAATTTTTAATATTGTAAACTTTGGCATGTGAAACTGATTTCAAAAATAAAAATGAAAGTGGCACCTAAAATAGGATATTTTAATTTATCAATATCATAACAGAAATAATTGGAGTAGATAAACTAAACTATTACCTGGTTCACACTCCACCCATGTCTATTGAACAGGTGTAGAAGCTCATCCCTTGTTCCCTGTTTAGGATGTGGTTTCCGGCTTTCTCTCTTCTAATCTTTTTACTCTTACGTAGCCCCCTGCACATCAGTGGTGTTACCGCCTTGCTCAGGGTGATATGATTAAAAAAAAACAAAATATCTACATTAGGTGAAGGCACACAAAAAATTCAAGTGAATATTTGTGGAATGGTTACAAAAAGGAACTATGCTACCAAAGTAGTATGAGCAGTATTTATTTCTGTTTTTACAGAAAATTTGGCACTTGGCTATGAGGGGATAGAGAGGGCTCATCTTCAGACTCAAATTACAATGTTTTTACATCAAAACAATATATTCTTACTCACCATTCTTACTACAATCACCATAATACCACAATGTCTCTATGAAGTCCTAACTAGTCTCCATATGTACAATTTGTCCAGAGAGCCGGTGATGTTAGGAGGCAACTTCTTATATCCCACCAAATATAATATATATTTACTGAGCTTATTCAATACAGGATCACAAACGTCTATTGAACAGGTGTAGAGGCTCATCCCTTGTTCCCTGTTTAGGATGTGGTTTCCGGCTTTCTCTTTTCCAATCTTTTCACTCTTACGTAGCCCCCTGCACACCAGTGGCCTTACCACCTTGCCCGAGGTGATATAATTAAAAAAAAACAAAAACATATTCTGCAGTCACTTTGGGCATTTCCCCAATTCTTTTTTCATTATCGCTTCCAATGGCCTATGATCGGTCAGCACTGTGACTTGTTGACCAAATGTATACTGGTGAAAGCATTCACATGTGTAGACGACTGCTAACAGTTCTTTTTCAATCTGTGCATACCGAGTTTCTGTGTCTGTAAGTGCTCGGCTGATATAGGCTAAAGGCTGACCCTCTTGCAGCAGTGCAGCTCCCATGCCCTTCTCACTTGCGTCACATTGAATGACCAATGGTTTGTTGTGGTCATAGTATCTCAATACTGGTGCTTCACTCACTAGCTTTTTGATTTTCTCAAAAGCCACTTCATGGATTTCAGACCACGTCCATGGCACACCAGTCTTCGTTAAATTTCGAATTGGAGCCATCACGTTGGAGATATGAGGTAGAAATTTTGCCAGATAATTCACAAATCATTGAACTCCTTTTATGCCTGTTAGGCACGGCATATCCTTTATCGCTTTTACCTTCTCAGGATCAGGACGTAAACCTCCACTGGTTATCATGTGACCCAGGAACGATATGGATATTTGCCATAAGTTCAATTTTCCGTCATTCAGTTGCATCCCACGTTCACAACATCTCTGCAACAGCTTTCTGAGTTTTTTATCATGATCGGCTGTTGCTTCTTCCATGATGGTACCTTTCCCACCACCAGAAGATCATCTGCTTTGTTAATGACTCCTTCCAAGTCAGCCACATTGTTAAATAGTACCCTCTGAAATATCTCAGGAGCTGGAGCAATCCCAAAGGGTAAAACTTTCCATCGAAACCGACCATATGGAGTGGCAAATGTTGTCAAGCGACTGCTGGCTTCATCCAATTTTAGATGCCAAAATCCATCCCGTAGATCTAGGATAGAGAACACTTTACTGTCAGCCAGTTCTGGGAGTAGATCGTCCAATACAGGTAACTGGAAATGTTCCCGTTTAAGAGCCTTATTTAGTGGTCTTGGGTCTATACATATTCGTAATTTCCCATTTTTCTTGACCACCAGCGCTAATGCGCTTACCCATGGTGTTGGCTCACTTACTGGTTCAATCACTTTCTTTTTTACTAGTTTTTCCAATTCCTCTTTCACTTTTTCTTTAAGTGCTACTGGTATTCTCCGTGCAGCTGCTACATGAGGTGTTACGTTTGGATCCACTTCCAAATGTACCTCTCCCAGTAACTGACCCAGTTCTTCCTTGAATACATCATTGAATTCTTTTATAATTATGTCCGGGTGTCGGCTGCTGAATTCATCTGATTGAGATACTTTGGCAACCATCTTGAACTTGTCATTATTGACTGTGATGAGGGCCATCTTCTGAATTGCATTTGCCCCAAGTAGTGGATGAAAATCCTCCTTTACAATAACAAACTTTACTGCATATTTCTGTCCATTTTTGGGGTTTTTCATTTTAACCCAACACTCCCCTAATGGTTTAATCTCTGCCATATTCCACATCACCAGAGTCTTATTAGAGTGTTCAAGTGTTTGTCCCATTACATGCTTCTCATTCAATATATTGACTGATGCACCACTATCAAGCTGAAAAACAACCGGCTTTCCTTTCACCAACATTTCTGCTTTTATTATTTCTTGTCTTACAGCATTGACTTTTTCCCTTATCATTACACTATCAACCTGTCCATAGTCCGAACCATTACTACTGCCATTGTCAGAACCCTCTTGTGTTTCGACTGTCCGAATATTCTTTTTTCTCAATAATCTGCATTTCACGGCAAAGTGGTTCTTCCCACCACATTTGAAACATGTTTTCCCAAATGCCGGACATGACTCTTTACTCGGTTCATGTTGCAATGTACATGCCCTACACACTCTGTCACTTTGTGCTGAAGATTTTCTCTTGGGTTTGAACCCAACTCTGTTTACTCCTTTGGGTCTCAGGATTCTGGACTGTAGCGTAGCGTTTTCTGACAGCTTACATATGTCTATGCATTTTTGTAAATCTGTCTTATTTTCAATAATTCTGCTTGTATATGGAGATTATGTATTCCAAGAATTATCTGATCTCGCAGTACTGATGAAACACAATTGTCACAAAAATTACACGTTTTCACCAACGTCCGAAGTGCCATAATAAATGCTTCAACAGTTCCCGACTCCCCCTGTTTCCTTGTATGGAAAATGTACCGTTCGTATGTTTCATTCGTTTCCCCTATTGCGTATCTATCGAATGCCTGAATTATTTCGTCAGGTGTTCTCTCCTCTTCAGGAGTTAAGAACTGAAACCCATAATACACCTTCAATGCCTCGTCTCCCAGCGTATGAAGCAAAAGTGCCATTTGGTACTGTACCAACTGTCTCGACAGATACGTGATAATAGCATAATTATGCCATTTCAGCTTAAAAAGTTTCCAGTTCGCGAATAAATTATTTTCCATGCATAGGGGTGGTAGAGGTCTTATGCCAGCCACAGGTCTGTTTGTTTCATCTAAGCCGAGCTCCGACATTTTTTTTTCCTCCACGTGCCTACAAATTAAACTGAAAAATTAACAATTAAACGCTACTTATCTTGGTTCATCTTTTGAAATACATTCCTTATTTTCTCTTCCTTGCTTGGATATCCTTTCATCCCACCGCTGCCACCATGTTTCATTAAGTTTTATCTGAGGATGTTTATGGATAAAAGACAACACAACGAACACATCTGTTGTATATCATGGTCATTTATTTAGGGCCCCGGAACCCGCGACATCGGAGACGGTCCTTCACTCAAAACGGTGAAGTCCCTACTTCAGTCCCTCATGCAACAAATTCTACCAGTGAACACACTGAGGCAGCAATTTCCATTAGTCTGCCAACATACAAGCACACACATGTTCAAGTATGGTTTGCACAATTGAACACAATATTTAATGCAAAAAAGATTACATCACAACATGATCATTATGCTTTCATAGTGGAGAAACTTCCCTGGGCAACAAATAATTGCAACAGACAAACACAATAGCAACGCCACAGTCAATCTCATTCACATGGCAACATTTTTCACCAAATGGAAAACTGCAACTTTTGCTGAACAAGTTTGAAATAGCTTATTTTCTTCCTTAATGCTGCACACAATTCAAAGAAACTGATGCAGACCACAGAAAAAAATACAAACAACTCAAACACAATAAATCAACTGCTTTCTCATACTAGACAGCAAAACTGTTGTCTCTCCCAGAAAAAGATGCGATATAACTCAACGTTAATTCACGGACATTTCCAAAGTTTAACAAGAACGACTAAGGCATCTGCAAGTGCTATTTATTGATACTGGAGGTAGCTGCACCTCCAAGATGAATTGACAACAAGTGCCATTTTTTGATACTGGAGGTAGCTGCATCTCCAAGATGAATTGACAACAAGTGCCATTTTTTTTATACTGGAGGTAGCTGCATCTCCAAGATGAATTGACAACAAGTGCCATTTTTTTATACTGGAGGTAGCTGCACCTCCAAGATGAATTGACAATCAATCCAGATATATTCTAAAGTTCTTATCAAACATGCATCGACATTTTGTATCAGTTTCACATGCATCAGCTCAACAACTTTGCAAATCAAAGTTTTTTTTCTTGCTGTTAATATTTTCTATCACTAAGTTAATTCCACACACACCAAAACATACAGGCCTTCCAAACAAAAAACAATTCAACATGGAACACTAGAAAACGATCAGAAGATTTTGATAACCTTATCAACTGCTGGACTTTACCGAAAAATGTTTCCAGAGCATGCTGCATTCTGACTCACTAGAAAATTATAGCACTTTGATGACACAGTACTTCAAATAAGTACATTTTTGTCAGCATGTTTAAATATTTTTCAAAAAGTGCTACATTCTGATCTACTAGACAATAAATAGCACTCTGATGATGTGGTATTTCAAATAAGTACATTTTCATTGGTATATCTAATCACTCACATCTCAACTACAACATTCACTCTTTTTGTTTTCAGCCTATGAGAGTGCAGAACTTTCTAAACAAACTCACACAATCTAATCACACATAATGACTCTGTACACCACATACAAACTTAACACAGTGTCAATCAACTGTTTGAAACTGGCTTATATCAATTTATCTCATAAATCACCTTCAGATCCAGCCCAGACATTTTTGACCCAGCCAGTGCAGCTGACACCTTCAGTACAACCTGTGAAAGTCACTACCAAATCTGATAGACATTTCATTGGCCTAGCAAGTTTAAAACGTACCTTACATATTGAAAATAAATTCTCTTAAAAACATTCAAAAAAAAAAAAAGGGAGTTTATTGTAGAATTAGATTTCTAAATTTTGTTTTAAACCTATTAAAAGAGGGTCATGGCTAAGTATTCTCAGTTTGTGCTAAATCCATTAAAATCGGCTCCAGAGTTTAGTTACAAAAGAATGCTTTCTAATTGGATAATAAATATTAAAAATCATATTTCCATTTATCCTTAGTAGACAACAATTCACACTTCACCCACGTCTATTGAACAGGTGAAGAGGCTCATCCCTTGTCTCCTGTTTAGGATATGGTTTCCGGTTTTTCTCTTTTCCAATCTTTTCACTCTTTTTTTATTTTATTTTTTTTTCAATTGGACTAGACAGACTAAACTATCGCCCGGTTCAAACTTCACCCATGTCTATTGAACAGGTGAAGAGGCTCATCCCTTGTTTCCTGTTTAGGTTGTGGTTTCCGGTTTTTCTCTTTTCCAATCTTTTCACTCTTACGTAGCCCGCTGCGCATCAGTGGCGTTTTTGCCTTGCTTGAGATGATATGATTAAAAAAAAAAACTGATTTGGAGTATCCCACATGATCAAGAAAACTTATAATAATATTTTAGAACACACAACCAAGATCTCTAAAGTGTTATAAACAACTTCACTATCCCATATTGTACTTGTTTGTTGTCTTTGGTGTATTTGAGTTAGTAAAAATAGTAGAGGGTCAGTAAGTCTATTTGTCACCATTACAAATTGGCTTACTGACTACAGGTTAAAGATAATTTATTTTTAAACATAAATGACAATTTCTTGATTATTTCACGTCTGGTGTACCATATTCCTCTTAATTTTTTTTGTGTACCTTTTAAACTAGTTGCTGACCTCACAGTTTCTTCTTCTATGTGCCCTGTCCTTTCAGGACATAGGTGATCATGGCTTTCTCTATCCCTGGTGGCTCTTAGCACGCTTTCTCCTGTTACACCACACAACCCTCGTTCTATCATCCACCTGATAAGGCTCTTCAAATATGTTATCTGCTACTTTCCCCTGTTAGTGTTAGGTTCTCCAAGCCCTCCTTCCTCACTGCACGTCCCAGGAACTTTAGCTGTCTCTTCCTGTGTGTAAATAAACATTATTTTCATTATGCTTTAAACAAATAGTAAGTAAGCATTACATTTAATCCGATTAATCCTTAGCTAAATTTACTAACTTCAAAACACATTTCTTGGACAAATATTGAATTTTTAAATTTCTTTACAATACATTTTTCATCTCTAATGCCGGTTCAGTCAGTTTTTTTAAGGTTTTAAAAACACCTAGAAATACTTTTTTGTTATTACATATACGAAAATAATTGTTTCTTTTAAGTCGGATTAGCTTTACTTTGTGCTATTATCTTTCAAAGAAGGTAATTAAAATTATTAAAAATGCTTTTTTTGTTGTTGTTGTTTTTCGCAGTGCTTCAGCGATAAGCAAATTAAATTGTAGTATTTCTTAAACGTTATTTTAGTGAATAAAAAATGTGTTTGTTGAGTAGACGTCCGTGTTTGTTTATTTCTTTATAAGAGGCGAAATTATTGTTAACATAAAATCGAAAGTTTAAAGTAACATTAAAATGTACCTGCTAATTAGGTACATTTTCATGGGTACGTCGACGTTCTGTATTGTTTTGTTAGCATGCTTAACTAGAGATCAATTACGATTGAATTGTGCGTTCGATCTTCACTGGGTTCCTCATATTTTCTGCATTGTACCACGTACTTTGAAAACCACCAATTGAATCTAAGTTACTTAATTGAATTGGTAGTGTTAAATGAAAATATTTATTTAAATTTAAATACATAAAACTTTTTTTTTGTGATCTTGACTAGTAGACGGTAATTTCACTACAATTCTACTAGGAAGGTCTACTCAATTGTGCCACATCCTGTCTCAGTGGGGAGGCAGGTGAATAACAATAGTTTGTACATTACAAACAATTTTTACATGGCATCATTAACGATGCGGTAAATAAGTAGCTATATCCCATTAAAATTATACACTTTCATACTTGGGAGTGCTTTTGAAGAACATTAAGCCTACGGAAGAGAAATAAAAATCAGTTGATAACATTTTAACACTTTTTTAAAAAATTCAGTTCATTTATTTTATTGAAAATAAATTCTTACTCGCTCTTTGACGCTAAAATTTACATCATTTTACCAAACAAGCTGTCAAAATATTGAAGAAAATGAATCGGTATTTCAAAAGTTTATTTTTTAAGTAATTTTTGCAGAGGAAAAGTGTAAAACGAAAAACTCATTAAATTGTCGGAAATTTAAGTAGGCGTGCTTATTGAAACTCAAGAGAGGAGAAAAAAAGAAACATACATACATAGATAAAGAGAGAGGGGTAAAAGGAGATATAGAGAGAAGCCATTTTTTGATCACCTCCTTAAAATATTAGCAGACGAGATCCTCCAAGTTCATAGCTTATTTAAACGGCGAGTGTGAGAGCGAAACTTAAATGGTTTCAGTATTGTGGGTCTCATTGTTAAGAAAGAAAAGTAGAAACTATATTCGAAGAAGGAATGATAGAAGAATTTGAGGAAAAAATGGACGAATCCAAGTGACTGTTTGTTAAAGATTGTAATTTTAAGAGGTATTTCTTGCGTGTAAAAAGAAAAGAAAATTGACTGCATCCATAAATCATTTTATTTTCACGAGTATTATTTTAATATTTTTGATTAAACACTTACATGCAAAGCTTAAAAACAAAATGAAAATCCATCAACTATATAATTTTAAAGAATTATTTCATTTTTCTTTTACACTGATTTTGAATTTTAAATGAATGCATTTAACTTTTTTTGAAGACACGAAAAATAAATTAAAAAAGTCGAGAAATTGATAATAGTGAAAAAAGCTTTTGCTAAGTTACAAAAATTATAATTATGAGAAATAAATTATAAAACTAACTTGCTTACAAAATCAGCCTGAAAATAAATGAGAGGTTAAAAACTTGATTGTTTCTTCATGAATTGCAAAAAATCAAATTCGTTAAAGTGCATTGTTTAAATAAGAATGTAAACTCTTTTCTTTTAAGTCTTTAATTTACTTGCAAATGAAGTAAAGTTTTTTTGTAAATATCTTTATTCTTTATTGAATTTTTGTAATTTTTACACTGTTTAAAAATAATGAAGTTTCAGCCGTTTAAAAAATATTGTAGTTTATACACAATAAACCAATAAAATTTTCTTGGTAAAAATAAATTTTAAAATAATAAATAAATATTAATAAATAGATTTTAAAAATCTCTTTGCAAAAATAATTTCCATGAAGAAGAAAAAATCCTTAAAAAAAAAAAAAAAAAATGAAACACTTTCATTTTTCAACTCCTGGACTTGGTATGGTGTTGACCTTATTGCACTTAAAAGTCAGTCAATGACTCACTATTCTCGTTAAAAACCAAAACAACATTGCAATAATAATGTCTGTCCGTAGAGATCTATTCACTCAAATTGTAAAAAGTAGTAACTTGCCTTGCTTGCGAAAAAGAAAATGTTTACGAAGGAAAGCAAGAAGAAAAAAGAGGAACGAATTATAATCTCCATCCCCCAACCCGCCGCCTCTTCGGACCGTACTGTCATTTTCCGCAACCAAAAATTAATGGTATGTAACCTCGCCTCAAAAAAGGAGATAGCTTAGTTTTTCTTCCCTTCCTCTTGCTCGTATAGCTACAGCAATAATAAAAGCAAAGCAGTATCGATTTTTATTTCATTAAATAGATAGGAAGAGGAAATTAATATCGAACAAGTAACTGTTATAGACATGCTATTACTTCTATTTTAATATAGGTTAGCCTCCATTAAAATGTTGAGTCACAACCAAATTTCTGTTGGTGTCAGTAATTAATTTTGTTTTTTTTTTAAATACGTATCTTTGAAAATTGGGAACTTTTTATTTTTGAAAAAGATTTTAATATAATCCCTCTTTATTTAAGAAAAATTGTTTTATGATTTAATTATTTTTTTTTTTAAATATCTTAATTTTTAACCTATCTAACACAATTTAATTCAGATAGACAATTATTGTTTTAAGTTTGAAATTTTAAAATATTTCTCCAGGTAAATAAGTTTTTAAGGTCTTAACTTTTTACAGTTGTATATTTTAAAATAGAGATTATTTTTAAAATACTAATTTTTATAACATGTGACAGTTACACACGCTTATTTTTCTTCTAGTGTATTTTGATTTTTATAGTCGTTTCTTCTAAAAGACTAGAGATTTTCTTTGTTAAAAAATATGGTTTCAAAATTACTTGAGATTGAGAGTTTCTTAAAGATAAGACAAAAAGATGTTCTCGATTTTATCACTTCATTTGATAAATTCGCAAAAAGAGAAATAAAACAGAAAATAAAGTTAATGTGGATTTTAATTTAATTTGACTCATTAATTAATTTAATTGAATGCTGAACAAGAGTGTAGGGGCAAAAAAATGAGTTCTCATTTGTTTTTCCTGTTGGTCAACAAATCATGTTGGCCCATCAACATGGCCGGTGTAAAGAATGAGGCAATAGCGAATCACCAACGTCGATTTGATTAGATTCTTCCCTCTTCTCTCATTCTATTCGCCATAATGTAACGACGTCTTGCCAACTCTTAAACAAGGTCACACTGTTCTAATTTTAACACACTTTTAATGACTATATCTCTGCTGCTTTCACAGTTTCCCATAATTAATACTACTGGTTGTTTACCTTGTTAAATGCTTTCTCCATTTTTGTTAAACCCAGTTCCTCCATTTTCTTTTTTTTTTTTCTTTTCTAACCCTTTGACCATTTTTTAATCACCAACCAACAAGGAAAGAAGAAATTTCTACAGCACAAAAAATGGAGAAGGGAAAAGGAGAAAAAAAAATCCGGTATAGCAAATGACCGCTGATTTACAGGGAAGGAGAATGAGGAGACGTCAGCTACAGCAGTAGGAAACAGACATCGGGTTGCGATTGTTAAAAAGGGGGTGGGATTTTAATAGTCATTTTTGTCTTGGGGAAAACTGAATTCGATCGACATGACGCGGAAAAAAAAGCATCTCGTTGGCGATCGTCGTTTTTATAATGTGTAACCCAAAAATGTTGAAAAAGAACTATAATAGAGGCAGTAACAGAGTAATAAGAATAATAATGGCAGCTGTAGAAGTTGGTGTACAACAAGTGAAACATTTCAACACAGACGCACTTATTCTGTTTCTTAGCAAACATGGAATTAGCCAAAATGGGCTAAAAGCACTTAGAGGTAAGTTCCCCACCAAACATTAAAACATTTCTTTATAAACAGAAAAAAAGTCTTATTAAAAAAAATCTATATTTTCTCTCTATTTATAAAAATCTATTTATTTTCTTTCAGTTTTCTTATCCATTTGTTTATAATTTTTTAAAACAGTTTTCATGGCCCCTTTAAAAATTTTAATAATCCAATTTTTAAAAAAATTATTTAAAAAAAGACTGACAGAACAGGTTTTAAATTCTAAGCCTTATTTTTTATTTTTTTTACGAGGATTTATTTATATACACAATCATCTCCTGTCGTGTAGACTTGGCTTCTTTCTCTCATTTTCCTCTGTACTGACTTACACACAGACACAACCCAAAATACGTGAGTAAAAGCCATTAATATCACAAGACTTTTCACGCACATTACAACAACGATAATAAATAGAGATTTTTATATTAAATCTTTTCATTTTAATGCTATTTATTTTCACTGTCTATATACAATTTCTTTTGTGTAAGCACAAAACTTTAAAAAATCTGTTTCTGTTTAAAGTTGTCTATTTTACTAGTGCGTGAATTTAATTGTTTTATTCATTGTTATATATATCGCATTTTAATGTCGGGTTCTCTTTTAAGGGCCTTTAATGTCTGGATAAGACTTGTTAAAATATATGTTTTTAATGATCAAAACTTGAATAAATTCGTTAAATTAACAAGATTTTAAACTTATTTTTTTTTTATAGATGTTTCAATTTGAAAGTCCTTAATATTTTTATAGTATATATTTTTAATTTTCAAAATGTATGCTTTTTTATAGCTTGTCGCGGCTGTATATCCAATTGCAAAAAATATTTACCTATTTCTCATGTTGGGTACAAAACAAATTTTGTAATTTTTAGTCAACTTTTCAGGAAACTTTAGAAATTCATAGATTTTTGAAAAACATTAAAACATGTAATAATCATGCATTGTAAACAACAATAAATTTACAATCATTGATGTCTTTTCCAGCGTTAGAGATATTCGCTACTAATTTTATTTTTAATTAAACTATAATTCATACTTTTCAGTAAAATTTAAAAACGTCAACTTATTGAAGCACTTGCTTCAATAAGTTAATAATACATTTCATTTCTATTGTATCAAAAAGTCAATAATTTTAATAAGTTGTTTTACATTTCATTTTTATTCTTATTGTATCGAAAACTTGTTTTTGTTTTTCCTGAATTTTTTTTAATATTGACTTTTAGTTAAATTTTAAGTCACAGTCTGATTTTTTTAAATTTATACTTTATACTTCAGTTCTTTTTAATCAACTTTTTTTCTTGACTATTATAGCTGTTTTTGTTTGATAATTCTTTTCTTTTTTTTTCAGTTTTAACTTATTTTGATGTTTTTCCTTTTTAAAAATGAATGAAAATTGAATTGCTGCTCAAAAAAATAAACGAAGCAAAACAAAAAAATAAATAAATAAATTAAATAAAGGTTAAAAAAAACTTCAAAAATCAGACAATTTTTAAAATTTTATTTTAGGACCTAAGAAGTGTGTGTTTTTATTTTTAAATATATATTTTATTTTTTATTTTGGTTTTAATATGTGTAACACAAAATAGGATGTTGTGGACAACCGCGATCATACGGAAAAGAAATAGAAAATTATTTATTTTCATGAACCAACTGACAACTTGTGTTGTTTTTTTCAAAAAAACTTTTTTTTTTAATCACAACTTTGGCATCAACTTTTTTTTTTTTAAATAGAAAGTTAAAAAAATAAGTACAAATGATAAATTGTTACAGCTGAACACTTACAGACAAATGATGCTGTTGAAACTGATACTATTAATTGTTTGAAATAAATAAAATAACCATCACGATTTCTAGCCTCTTGACACTGACAAAAAGTAGTTAAAAATTGGGACGAGCTTCCCACCCAAAAAAAATAATTTTCCCATTATCTTATATAGTGTTGCACACTTAAATTTTTCTTTACTTAAGAAATGGGAATACAAGTGAATACGTACATGATTTTAGAACTATGAGCACTGTTTTTATTTATCAATTGTTTCTCCTGTCAAGTTTGTAAATGAGGTGCTGTCAAAAAGTTCAGAGAATTCTAATAACAGAATGTAGCACCAAAGTTTTGCCACTACCCTTCATAAATCAGCTTGAACTGACAACAAAAAAAAGGATTACTTTGAAGACAATAGAAAGTAGGTGTGAGTAAAGAAAAAAAAATTAAAAGAAATTCCATTTAATTTTTCTTCAAATGTTTTAGCAGGGTAACATTTCATATATAAATTGAATATATTAGATGCCAGAGAAAAACTTTCCTTTTTTTTTCTTCTATATTTATTCAGTTTTATTAAACAAAACAAAAAAACTTCATATATTCATAATAATAGAATAAAAAGGATCTTGTTTTGAAATTAGCAAAATAGGGAACATGGAAATTCTACTAATAGTCAATGTATCATCTACACAGTGATTCTCAAACTTTTTTCACCATAAGTCAGGATGTCATTCCCTGCATTCCAAGGTTGTCCAACTCAAAAGGTGCATCACAAATAATATACATATATTATTGAAAAAACATCTTCATTCTTTTCCATATTAGTTCATATACATAATTTATTTTTTTATAGTTTTATAAATTTAATAGCAATAGAAAATGTTGATTTATTTTTAAACTTGAATACATGTACATTGAACAGTAATTTATTTAAATTCATAACTAATTATTAAATAAACTGAAGCATAGTTCAATAGAATGCCAGGGTGTTATAATTTCAAAAACAAAATTCTGTAAAAGTAAGATTTTTCTTTCTTTCCCCTTGAGAATCCCTGACTACACACATGCATTTCCTTTATTCTTTATTGGAATGGAAGGAGTCTTATACAGTAACGATTCTACAAGAGGGGAGCAGAAGGCCCCTCGATTGCCCTCTCAACTTTTATAAGCTTAAAAAATTTAGGAAACTGATCAATCTCTGAAATTAAAATCATAAGTAACATCAAAGCAATATAGCTACCCTATTTGATATTTTGTTTCAGGGTCATGGAGATGTGATATTTAAATTATTTCTTTCTTTGTAAGTAGCTTCTTGATCATATGGTTAGATTTTCGGAAAACAAAAATTAATTTTTAAGCTGATTGTTGTACAGCTGTGGTGCCCACAGCATTTTGATTAATTTCCTTGCTTTATTTTATTTTTTTATTTTTATTTTTTTCTTGCATTTATTTTTGTGCTTCAAAAAAGTTTTGTAGAGGATAAAAATCAGAGCATACAAATCACACTGTTCTGCTAGTATTAACCCTTTTATTTTGTTCTGAAATTAACCTCTTTTGTGTTCCAGTAGCTTGAGAGTGGGAAAAAGGGCAAGAATAGATTAGAACTCTACTACTGTGAATGAAAAGTTATTCTATTTAGTGAAGTAACATACTTATACTCAAACTCATTCCTAAGTTGTGTAGTCTAAAGACTACTAGTGGCTCTGTAAAAATGTATTAAATAACAGCAAGCCCTCAATCCTCACTTTAATCAATGAATTTGAGGTCCTCACATCTTTAGTGGACAAGGCTGAATGCTTTGCTCACAGATTCTCTACCAACTTGATATTTTATTTGTTTGGGGTATGTACAGACTTCCCACCTAGAACTGAGGCTCAACTGAGTGACATTCACATTACTCCCTCACTGATAGTGGTGTAGTATGAAAATGAAGACACTGCTTGAGTTTACCCTCCTCCTCAGAAAAATCTTGGTTCTTAAGTGCCCCTCTTACTTTCAGAGTTTCACAATTGCCACTGGTCTTATATGTCATCACAATATAGTAATTTTTATTGTAAACTATGGTGCTAATTTTAGGAGTGGATTCTTTAAATTCTGGTTCAAGCCTAGAAACAAGCAGCTATATCTTCTACTTTAATTCCTGGAATTTGGAGTTATTATTTACATTTAGATTAATATCTTTGTGTTTCTTATTATTACAACATTTCATTTATGACCTCTGGCCTTCTTCAGGTGTTTATTGATCCTGGAATTTTGAACTTAACCCTTTATTTAATCTACAGAGATGGACTGTTCTCATTTCATTGTCTTTGTCTAGAGATATCCCAGCATATTCGTAAGTGGAAACTGAGAAGTTCTATGATTAAATTCACAATTACTGTGTCACCAAATCCATAAATCCTCACTTTAATCCACTAAGCAAAACTTAGTAAATCTCTTAGTTAAACAATAAGATTGCAGTTCTAGAGAAATCTGATTTATATAGATTTTTGGATATAAGGAATCTAAAGCAGAAAGAATTAAAATTTTTCTCATCAAACTTTATTTTGGCTGTTGCATCATCACACTAAAGTGATGGCAGATCTGTTATCACAATGTGGGATATTTAATAAAAATGATGGAAACAAAGAAAAAGAAACTAAATTAAATTAGCTAGACTACATACCCAAAACATTTTTTTAAAAATATATAACTTAAAATTTTTTGGTATTCCCTTTCGTTCATGTGTATGTATATATCAATGCTGAAGGGTGATTTGGGAATCAGACGCACAGTTCATTATAAAGGCTAATTGCAGAATAAAATGTTTAAATAACTTTCTTATTGCTTGATGATAGTATAGCTGGCTATCTCTTTTTTTTTCCGTTTGTAGTAAGGGGTAGGCAATTAGAGTATAAAATAACATTTATACATATATACATTTCAATTAATGTTTTACAAAATAAGTAATGCTTGAAATAAGGTAAAAGAGTTCATAGAAAATAATGAAGAACTGAAAGAGATAAAAGGCTTAAGAATGTGGAAGCTGGAGGTATATGATTGAATGTTCATTTTGAAGTTGCAGATTCTAAGGTAAATGAGTCAGTAAGTTGGTTTGTGTGGAATGTCTTTGAAAAGGTTGGTTAGTACTTTTGAGACAGGGAGGTGGAAGAGGTCAGAACAGTAGCCACTCAAGTCAAGGGGATATCAATTACATTCTTTTTCTCAAGTCCTGACTTTTTGGCATTTTGGATCAAAAGCAGCTTCATCCTTGTATTTGATTCTGGGCTTCTCATTGGCTGGTAAATAAAAAAAATGGTAATTTGATATTTGATTAATTTTGGATCCAGGGGTGATTTGTTTTTTTTTTTTATTCATTCACTTTCTGGTCAGCATAGAGCCAACACCAGGTTTGCTCATCACCACAGTAGGTGTCAGATAATGACATTGATTGATGACTGGAAAAGTGAAAATTCATAATTTTGACATAAACTAAATTGTTTTAATTACCCCCCCCCCCCCGCTTTTTTTTTTTTTTTTGTCCTTTAACAAAATTTAAGATTTATTGAAATAATATACAATATCATTTCTTGTTTCCTGTTTAGGGAAAGGTTCCCAGTTTCTTTCCTCTCCTTAGGTCTTAATAGTAGTGCTGTCCTAAGCTTTTTGCAATGTGTGTGGAAGGTGGCAATGTCACATTATTCTGAGGGCATTGGGTTGGCAGTTTATTTGTTGTTGCTTCCAACTGGCAATTAGGAGCCTAAACTCTTGTATAGCATCTTGAGAGGCTGCTTTGATTGACAGTTGAATAATATTGGGATATCTTATAGTGCCATGTTGTGCATGGCTGGGTAACCCTGAGGCTGCATTATGCTGTAGTCTGCACCAGTTTCCTTCCTAAATGTGTTGCATTTGACGACCGACTGATACTCTAGACCTCTTCTTACTGAAAAAAATCACTAATTATGACATCACACAAAGTAAAAACTAAAATTAAACCAGCTAAACATAAATCACCTAAACCTATTAATATCTCTTTCTCGAATGTCCATGGCATCCATACCAACTTTTGCAGCACTGAATCTTTCATCAAAGTAAACTCACCTGACATTTTAGCTCTCTGTGAAACTAACCTTGATCCCTCTATTCTTTCTTCTGATTTCTATATCCCTGGTTACCTTCACCACTTTAGGAAGGAATCCAATGTCCATATGCCTGGAATTGGTGTTTATGTAAGCGAACATCTCCCTCTATCTAGGGTGATTTCTCTTGATGAATCTTCTGATCATTCCTACATGTGTCTCCGTCTCTCTCTACTAAGCTCAGTTAGCTATCTTTTCTTTCTCTACCACTCCCCTTCATCTCCTGACTGTTCCGTACTTGACAGTATCTCTAAAAAAAAATATAGTTAAGGCCATTTCCTCTCATCCATTCATTCATTTGTGTTTGGAGACTTCAATGCCCACCACACCAAGTGGCTGGAAAACTGTCACAGATCTTGCTGGTGTCCATGCCATGAACTTTATAATCACAATTAGTTGATTTCCCCACGCATTTCTCTAATAACACTAATGAAACTGACTCACTTTTAGATTTCTGTTTCACTTCTATCCCTGATTCTTGCCGTGTTATACAACTTTGTCCTCTTGGCAACTCTGATCATGCTGTAGTTTCCATTAATATCTCCTTTCCCATCTCCTCCTCCCAGGAACCCCAGACCAGCAGAATATTTTACTGCTACCAAAGAGCAGATTGGGAGTCATTCTGCGATTTCCTGTATGACGTTCTTTAGAACAACGTTTTTAGTCTTCTCGTTGAAGACTGTGTCCAAGGTCACTTCATAGGTTAAAGCTGGTATTGATACTTTCATTCCAGCCAGGAACTTATGACTTAAACTCCATTCATCCCCCTGGTTCTCTCCTGCATGCTTGGCTGCTATTGCTGACAGGAATCACTTCTGTCTTTATTGGAGACACACATCTGACCCTAATAGGCACCTTTTTGCCTCTGCTCATAATCAGTGCAAGAGGATCCTAAATGATGCTAAGCTGTTGTTTGCTGAAATAATGAAATGGTGCATAGCATCTCGCAATTTTGGCTCGAAAAACTACTGGTGACTCTGTAAAAATGTGTTAAATAACAGCAAGCCCTCAATCCCCACTATAATCAATGAATTTGAGGTCCTCACATTTTCAGCAGACAAGGCTGAATGCTTTGCTCACAGATTCTCCACCAACTCAACATTTGATTCATATGGTGTATCCGCACTTGACTTCCCACCTAGAACTGAGGCTCAACTGAGTGACGTTCCTATTACTCCCTCACTGGTCTCTAACATGATTTCAAAGCTTGAACCATAAGGCAAGTGGAGGTGACGGAATCCCAATCATTGTCCTGAAGAAATGTGCCCATGGACTCTCCTCTGTCCTCTCCAAATTCTACAACTACTGCCTCTCTTCTTGTTTGTCTTCCTGTTGGAAGTCCTCCTCTGCGATTCCAGTATTTAAGAATGCTGGAGAACCCTCAGACCCTTCTAATTATCACCCTATCACCCTCCTACCAATTTTGGGCAAGATGCTCAAGGCTATTAATTCTGAAGTGGTTCAAGATCTCACAACCCATAGTCTCTTTGATAAACAGTATAGTTTCTTTTTCACCAGGTCTACTGCTGATATGTTAACAACCATCACAGAGTATATATACCAGGCTCTCGATAAAAATGGCAAAGCTCGAGCTATTGCACTAGTTGGATATCTCCAAAGCATTTGAAGGCGTCTGGCATACTGGCCTTCTACACAAGCTGCATGGCTATGGTATAACTGGATGATTGTTAACCTAATCTAGTCTTTCCTTTCAAATCACATAATGGGCATGTCGTATTGAATGAGCATGCTTCCAGATACTAACCGCTCATACCCACCATCAGAATGGATCAGGTTAGTCTTCCTGAAAGCAAAACACTATGCCACCTCAGCCTAAATCTATCAGCCGACCTCAAATGGAATAACTACATTGAATCCATAACTAAATCTGCTGCTTGGAAGCTTTGGTTTCCTTTGTAGGGCCAGGAAGTTTTTTTCGTCTAAATCCATCTTGCACTTATATGAATCTACCATCCGTCCGTGCATTGAATACTGCTGTCACATCTGGTCAGGTGCCCCTGCTATTTGTCTTGGGCTTCTTGACAAAATCCATCAAACAATCTGTAATGTAACTGATCCTGACCTAGTAGCTCAACTCCAGTCACTTTCTCACTGATGTGCTATGGCTTCCCTCTGTCTCTTTTTCAAATACTTTCACAATTTCTGCTCCAATGAGCTCAGCTTCCTAGTGCCCCCTCTGCATTAATTTACTCGAGCTACTAGACTAGTGGCTAGGTCCCATCCTTTTACAGTGAAACCAATCAAAAGAAACCAAAATTTCTACTCTAGCAGATTCTTTGCTCGCACTTCCCACCTGTAGAATTCCTTTCTGTATACTTGCTTCCCTGACAGCTACAATCTCCAAGAATTTAAATGCAAAGTCAATGCCATCTCTTATTTTCTTGACTCACATTCTTTCCCTGACAACCCTTGTATCGTTTTCCTTTCCACTCTACTCTCATGCAGCTCTTTTCTTACTCATTCTTTAGCACCTCTATAACTTGTTCCACTTTCTCATCACTCATCTTTTATGTTAGACCCTGCGCACCAGTGGCAGTTCTGCATTCTTTAGGGTGAAATGATGGGGGTAGAGGAGAAAATTTTATATAACTTAAAAAAAATAACTTTAATTATTAAATTTTAAGGCATTGTGATGGATGAAAACTTTCCTTTTAATCACAAAAAATAAACTTTATCAATTGCTCCTTTTCATTCCATGTATAAACTAGTCAAAAACTTTTTGGATAATGGTCACGTGGCTGAATCTAGGTCTTAGGTAGGGGTTAAGAATACCCTCCATGGGTTAAAACTTTTTAAATGTCAGTAAAAAAAAATTGTTTTGATGTGACACTAAAGTCATCAGACATTTCTTATATACTCTTTGGAACTGAATGATAAATTTTTTGTCTAAATGTTTAACACGTTTACTGAAATAATATACAATATTATCAATATAACTATAAATCCTTTGAATAGGCAAGTCTTTGATTTCAGCCAGACAATAAAAACATCATTGCTTCAGTAGAGAGTGTCTGTTGGCTTAATACAGCTGGAAAGCAAGCAAAAACATTTCTACTTTTTGGTGGTTTTTTTCTCTGTAACTGCCTCCCTACTTCATTATTTTGTCTCTTTTTCATGCACCTAACTTGAAGGGAATAATAAAACAGGAAAGACTAAAGCCACGGTCTTTCCTAACACAAACAAAAGAATTTCTGCTTTTCAGTGACTGTCTCTTTTACCCATTCACTATTGAGTTCTCTCTCGTACTCCTTACTAAAAAGACTAGTAAATTCATTGCGTTTACTGAACTTTTTCTTGCTAAACAGCAAACTTTTTCTTGAAATAATATTGCTTATAACAATTATTGGTAAATTTACGTTTTAGGTCCCGAAGGCTTTTATCCCTTGAAATTTTTCCAAAATAGCCTTAATATGTATATGTTGAACTCAAATCAACAATTAGTTATTGAAGACACCTACCTTTATTGATGTTAACGACCAGAAAAAAAATCGAACTTCATCTCACTCTATTTTTTTCTACCCAATTATCTTAAGAAATGAAGAAAAGGTAAATACAAAAAGAATACAAGTACACAGAATAGTGAAAATTATCAATAATTAATTTTATATTATACAAAATTAATTATCCTGGAAAAATGTTAAGCATACATTGCACACACACATATATATATATATATATATATATATCAGTCAGTTAAGTGCCATATGTGATACATGCTTTGGGCAATTATGTCTTGAAAAAGACCTGACTGACTGATTATCCCACAGTAGGTTGCCAGCCAAGGCTATAGAACCCAATCTGTCCTATTATTTAACCCATAACTGTAGGGAAGAGACAGATTAATACCTTTTCCAAGGGTATTTCTGCATAAGTGAATGCAAGGAATTCAACTGGAGTTCAAACTCAGCTACCAAATTTGTCGTTCCAAGTCGATATCCATTTCAGTATGATGGGAGTAATATTTTTTTAAAAGAAATATGATTTTTATAAAAAATCTTTTTTTTTTTTTATAAAAGGTCATCATCTTTTTAAAATATTTTCAAAATAGATTATCACTAATGGATTTGTAAATTCTTCCAATTTATTTTCATTATAATACTCTGTTAAATTCTAACATTGAGTTCTCATCAGATTATGATTCCCCATGAAATTTACCTTACAAATTACCAAGGATACTAGTTATATATATAATGGCTTTAAATGTTATTATTAGTGGATACTTGTCTTTGAGTAGGCACTCTAGTTATTTATTAAACAATATATATATTTATATTTACCTGCTGGCCTGAAATTTTGAAAAAAAAAAAAAATGTTAAAAAAAAATTTGCACTCTTCAGCAAGAATTGAACTTGCATCTCTCAGAGCAGAGAGAGCCACTGTTTAGCCTGGTGTACTTATACTGCTTTGACCATGAAGAGACAGTTAAGTGAAGTCAAGCAGACTGTTTAATATATAAATGGAGCACCTACCCAATTACAAGTATTCACTAATAACATATAAAGTGATATAAATCTGTTAGATTAAAAACTCCATTCTAATATGCAGATATGAAAAACTTTGAGAGATCATTGACAAGAGAAATTTTGTTTGAAAGCATCAAATTTGATTTCATCTGACTGTATGTCTCTTCATGACCAAGGTAGTATAGGTGCACCAGGCTAAACAGTAGCTCTCTCTGCTTTTAGAGATGCAAGTTCAATTTTTGCTGAAAAGTGCAAAATTTTTAAATACAGTTTAATATATAAATCCTGCCTACTCAAATATGAGTATCTACTAGTTATAACGTTTTAAATGATAGAAATCGGTTCGATTAATACATCCATTCTAATTTTTTTTTTATACATTTACAACATTTTTGTTATTTCAAAATATAAATAAATATATAGTTTAATATTTTAACCTCACCTACTCAAATACAAGTATCCACTGGTGATAACATTTGAAGTGATATACATGTTGAATTAATAAAGCCATTCTAATAACATTTTTTATTATAAAGTCACAAAATTCTTTATTTATTCCAGATAATCAGGTGGAAGGAGAAATGCTCTTGGAATTTACTGATGCTGACTTGAAAGACATTTTTGAGGTCTTCAAAGACCGATTCTTAATTCGAAAATTGCTGCGTGGTCTCTATGGGCCCAACAATACCCCATGCCGCATGGGTAGGACAATTGCACCATCAGTCCCAACAACACAGGTGGTTGCAACATCACCCATTCCTTCAGTGACCACCATGTCCTCTTCAGTTTCATCGACCCCCATTACAGTATCCATGCCAACCAAAGTTAACTCACAAACAGTTGTTAATAGGTTGCCCAGTATCCATTCAGAACTTCAGAATAATTTGGAATATGTGAAGTCATCGCCACAAACCAGTTTGCAAAAAGAAACCTATCTCAATACTGCAGTGAACTCTGACTCCCTTTTCTCAAGAGTAAAGATTCCCAATAATCCAGTTCGGTTATTCCCAAACCCTATCAGTAACCATGAGAAGATCACTTCAAGACTGATTGCAGCTGGCACTGCACGTTCTACCTCCATTCCAGTTAGCAATACAACTAACGTATCAATCTACTCCACACCAAAGACATTTGAAACACAGACAACTCCAGTACAAGAACAACAACAGCCTAACATTAAACCACATGTGATTGAAGATGACGACGACGATGATGATGATGATGACATAACAGACAATGATGTTCATGTCATAGATGGTTGGGGTTCAAGTCGTATTAAAGATTTCTCAGCCGAGGAGCTGCTTCGTCGTAAAATGAGGCGTGGTCGGCCAACTGAAGCACAACGGCTAGGACGCTCACTTCTGAGAGAAGCTGCCACAACTGCCAATATCTGGAACACGGCACCACCTCTGAAGATGATCACTGCAGACAAAAAGGAAGCATTTTTCCATTATATCTGCCGAGCTGCACCTCAATTGTCTCGTCATAAGCAGTTTGTATGGATTCGGCTTGGAGAAGCTCTGCAAAACCGAAGGAAATATCTTAGTGATAAAGAGTGTGGACGGCGGACAACGAAACGGAGACGAGACTCTGAAATTGGTATGACCGAGTCACATCATTTATTGCCGTCTTCTGGCTCGAGCCCCTCAAGCAACATAGTCACTACAACTACCACTGCAAACTTATACTCACTTGCCTCCACGCTTAAACTTTCTACTCTTTCATCACCATCTGCTACTCGTTCATCACCGTCGTCATCATCTTCCTCCGTGAAAAATGAAGTTGAACCAATTGTCATAGAAGCTGATAGCCTGCCTCTCCTACAGGATCCCTCGACTCAGTCACCATCTATTATGCGAACAACCAGCCCTATAGAAACAATAAACTTGACAACTCTTATAAAAGAAGAAGTTGAATCTGAAGAAATGAAATGCTGGTCAGAAACTTAATTGCCAGGAAGAGGCAATGTATTTAAAATTCTTTTAATGTTTCTTTATTGAAAGAGAAACATTCAGGCAGTAGCTTCTTTTGAAGCTTTGGTAGTTCTTTTTTTCTTTTTCTATTTTTCTGAGACATTTTTCTGAATCTCATAAAAATACAGGAAAAAAACAAGTTTTTCATAATGCATGAGCTTGTTAAAGGATATGTACAAATGCGACTGTATAAGAAATTACTCCACCTCTTCTTCCAGATGCTGCTGATAGACACGTGAAAAAGGAAGGGGTTCAGTGAAATTTGAGGATAAAAAGCTGAAACCTTATTATTTTCAATAATGGAATCAGCTAAAGGGTCTGACACACAGGGTTCTTTTGACAGTATCAAAGGTTACCTAATCTTTCTAATAGTAGCTACATATGAAAAGTAATGCTTTTGGAATAGTAAAGACTAGAGAAAGACAAGTGGATTCTCTATCATGACAATATTTCTATACATGATAAGTTAGGATCTTGAGATCCTGTTTGAGAAATCCATGACAAAAATGGGCCATTAACCGTATTCATCAGATTTAGCTTGCCTGTGGTTCTTATTTCCAAAACTGGAAAACGACCCTGAAAGAACAAAGAGTTGCTGATTTCCAGCAATATGTAACTACATTACCTGAAGGTATTCCAGAAAATGAATTCCAAGAATATTTCTAGCAATGACACTATAATCTCACCAAGTGCATAGCTTCACAAGGAGAGTACTTTGAAGTTGACAGTCACTAGTAACCAGGCAAGCAAATTTTGCTTTCATTGGGCAATTCCAGATATTGTCACAAAGTCATTCTGCTATGCTATTCTTATTAAAAAAAAAATTTGATATCTAAACAGGATAAACTTTCTTCTCTTGCAAGCCAACAATATTTCTCAAATCTGTTTTGGTCCTTGAAAATTTTATAAAGAAAATGACCATCACAATGTAACATTTGTTGTTAATTATTGCTTTCTCCTCAAAAATGAACCAAGTGTTAATGAAAACTGTTTTTAACAAGATGCTTCATTTTGATTGCAATATCCTTTTTATCAAAACTGATTTCCACAAGATGATATTCTTCCTCCATTTCCCAAATGATATTTGCCCAAATGATCAGTTAGTGGACCACGTGAATGGGTATTTGTTGATTCTATGAGAGTAATGTAGCTGCATGTCTATTGTCTTTTGACTAATTCTGACATTCACTTGAAAGAAGAAGAAAAAAAATACTCACCAAACATTTAACATAATCTGAAATAGTAGAGCTTGGCAAACAGTTTTACCTATATTCATATCTGTATCAGAGAAATGAAGATAGTTTAAATTGTTTCTATCCTAATTTTTTTTTTTAATATTTTTGGACTGTGAACTTTGGAATACTCCACTCTGATCTCATTTTAGAAGTTTGCACATGATCTAAAAAAAACCTTATGTCTCTCTGCCAATGGATCAGCATGATCTTCTTGTGTTCCTGGACAAATGATCAGATGATTTTTAGCCAAGAAAACTTCCAGGAAAAAAAAAATACCCTTTTTACTATTTTTCTTTATTATTTATGATAATTTTGGCAACACTTAAGTCATTGTTTAAAAAAAAAAAATGTGACCTTTTTTAAGTTGACCTTCTTCCAACATAATCATGCATTGATTTATATTATTGCCTCTACATATTTATTAAGCATAGTCACATGATTACAAGCATTGGTCACCCAGTTACAATCAAACATTCTACCAAGCAGTAATGGTCTCGTAGACTAGTTCACTGTTACCTTTCAGCAAGGCACCCAGTTCTTATTTAGTTATTTTTTTAATAAAAATCTGAAATTCTGCATATCCTGTCAAATTGAGTCACCTTTTCTTGTGGCATCACATAAAAAGTCTTAATATAATGAACTCCCAAGAACCAGAAATTGATCTTTTGAAGAAATTCATTCACTATAGATGGGGAGCTAATCTATGAGTTTCAATATTTCTCTTATTGTTCTACTTTGTTGAGAAGAAACTTTCCAACCTTTACTCCACTCACACCAAAAAGAGAAGTGAGATGTCATCTTCAGTTTCACCATCAGATACCTCAAAACAAACCTGTAACATTGGCTGACATACAACCCTGGAAAATTTTGAAAATATTTACCTCTGTAGAAATTTCTCTGTAAAAATCCTGATACTGAAATATTCACTAGCAATCACCTACAAGACTAGCTTGCTAACTATGGCAGGTGTCCAAGTCAATCCAATTGTGTCTTCTGTTAGAATCATGGAGGAAAAAAAAAACACACACACACACACTCATCTGCATACCATCATTAACAGATATTTACTAAGAAAAACTTACAGTGGCACATTTGAACTCTCTTGATCTGTAACATGTTAGAAATTATAACCTGCATCAGTCAAGCAAAAAAGTATTAATTACAATTCAGCTGTAATTTCAATTATCTGGCACCTAAAGAAGCCAAAGTTGAAAGAATGAACAATAATTATAAACTTTGTAAATTGGCTTATATAAAAGATTGCTTATCATAATATTATGATTGAGCCAAAATTCAAATATAACTGGTAAATAAAAAATGTGAACTTTTTTTTTTAAATAAGCTAGTAACAGGAACTGCTTCTGCCTTAATCAATGAGAAAGTTCCGGAAAGAAAAAGAATTTGCTGATTTATATTTTCATGATGCTTCATGTTTTGATAAAAGTACAGACAGATTAATAAGCATTTAATAAATCATAAAACATAATTTCTACTGTTAAAAAATCTCTTTAGGTTTTTTTGTGTTTTTTTTTTGTTTTTTTTATTCAATCAAAATTAATGTCTACAAGGACCCAAAAAAAGGCATATTTCAACCCAGGTCTACACTCACTTATTATTCATCTGTGGAAAATATGACCTGGAAACAATTCCACTGAATACAAAAACTGGTTTAGCACTATTAAAAATTCTCCAAACAGAAGCTTTTATCACTTTGAAAACATCTAGCTGTCATATGTGTGTTGTTTTGAGCTGACCCGTTGCTTCAAAAATAATTAAAACCGTATCCAAAAAATAAAGAGAATTAAGACTTACAGTAAGCCTCAACTAATTTTCTGGTAAATAAATGATGTAAGTATGAATTTCTGTGCAAAATGGAGGTTTCTGCAATGTGTAAATATTACTGTGAACTACAAATTGTCAACTGTTTACAATTACTGGCATTTGCACCAGTAAAACTGTTTATTTTTTCTTTTTTTTAAAATGAATGTATGTTTTTGTAGCAAGAAATGGAAAGCAAAAAAAATTTTATGCTTTATTCTTTAAAGTTCAAACTTGGATCTACAGGGTCCATCAAACAATGAACTACAAAAATGTAGAATAGAAAAAACTGTGAGAGTGAAAATTAAAAATTTCATGGATGAAAAATAATAGGTTTAAAAGGGGGAGAATGATTTTTTTTTTTTTTTTTTTTGAAACTTCTAATTAGGTGGTCTCAAATTTTGGAAATGCATTTTTGAAAGTTTTTTTTTTTTTTTTATGAAAAACAAAAACCATAACTACATCAGAAAATATGAAACATATAGTTTAAGAATCTTTAACAAATTTTCATTTCTGAATTGTTATTTGCAGGTATGGACATGAAAATTCCATTTTATCTCCACAAAACAGATCTCAGAAGAAAGAAAAATATGTAATGAAACATTTTTTTCTCTCTTCTGGGAAACCAAATAAAAAAAAAAAAAAAAAAAAAGCCATATTAATTATGCAAGGATATATGCAAATTTCAATAATTTTTCTTTTAAATTTAGGTTTTAATGTTCAACTTTTAAGCTTAAATTTTAAGCAACTCAGTCAATTAAGTGTCATATGTGATACATGCTTGGGCATTCGTGCCTAAAAAGAGATGACTGACTGGGCAGAATATTTTCCCGCAGTAAGTTGCCATTACTTTCTGTGGTAGACTGGTTGCCAACCAAGGCTATAAAACTCAATCTGCCCTGCTATTTAACCCATAACTGGAGAGAAGAGACAGATTAATACCTTTCCCAAAGTTGAACTTGGCTCTTGGATTTCTTGTTCCGAGCTGATACCCACTGCATCACAACACACATTCTTTAAGTAATTAGGAAATAAATATTTTTATTTATCAATCTAGAAAGAATTTCAGGGAACAGTATATATAATCAAGATTTTTTTTTATATATCACTATTCTACTACTTTTATCACTTAGTTTTCAAGAATGTTTTTTGTATCTTTCAAAAAAAATTTTTAGTGAAATTGATTCTTTTTATGAGAGAAATACAGCTGTTTTAATAAACACCTGTAATTTCTTTGATTTTGGCACAATCTGCTCATATAGATTATTTTAATCGCATCGATTAAAATAATCTCTATGAGCAGAGATAGGTTGTAATGTAATTTTTATAAGGTACATACTTTGTAGCCAGAGGCTGTGAAAACATGAATTCTCTCAAAGAAATATTCTAGCTAAATGTAAAAGGTCTACATTGTTATGTTTTTTCTGTATAGTGTCTGCTATTTTCCACTTACTGAGAGTTCCTTTTAAAGGAAGTAATCTAGCAACTCGTTGGTACTATGCTGCATGGCAATTACTACTATATTCCCTCCCTCCACTTCATAACTTCCAATGTGGGTGGGGGTTTTGCAAATCTGTAATGATCCCCGACCTCTATAATCCAAAGGTCTCTGATGTACCAGTCTGGCATTTCTGATTTTTGTGTAACTTGGTCTTCTTCATTTCTACCAGTATCCAAATGAAGTCCTGATTTGACTTCAGTTATAGATTCCCCTTTGAAATTTTTTTTTTATGGGTACTGCTTCATCTGGTAGAGGTGTCAAATCCCTAAAAAAAAACCATGTCTTCCTTTCCATCCGGCTTTTGTATATAAGCGTATTCTAGGCTGACTTGTAATAGTTCTACCTCCAGAACTGATGAATCAGATTTTTCTCAGGTGTATTTCTATAAGTTTACCTTGAGTTTTTTAATTAGGTCGGTATGGAAGATCCTGTACCTGATTTATGCTTGTAGTTAAATAGCCTCTCATGTGTAATGTAGCTGATAGTAGTACATAGTAAGGATTGTATGGAATGGAAGGTTTCAAAGTAGCACTACTTTGGAGTGGGGGGGTGTTTTGACTTAAGAGCTAATTGTACTGACCTTCAGAGTATTCTGTTTCCCCAAGGGTTGTAACTGGTTATACAATTGGTAGTAATTCCTTTCAAGTGTAGGAAGTCTTTCAACTCACTTGAAATGAAGGAAGGTCCCCTATTAGAATGTATGTAGTATGGCATGCTAAATACTACAAGTAGTTGACATAAACACTTAATTACCGTGGCTGAAGGGATGTCTCTGCATGAGAATGCAAAGGGAAACCTGTTGAACTCATCAATGACTATTCCAATGTGACTGGTTTTAATTTACAGACACCAGGAGTGGGCATATGAGATCCATATTTAGATTTTCAAAATGTTGAGTTGCTTTGATCCGGTTCCTTTCGGATTTCGTAAATTGTTTTATACATCCACAATTTTGTGAATGTCCTATAGAGTAGTGAAGGATTTCAGTGCATACAAAATGACTTGTGAAGCTCTTGTAAAACATTAGTAGTTATAGCTACATTCTGAGGCCAAGGTCTGTGATATATTTCATAATTGTATGTTGATAGCTCACCTCACCACTTGCTCAGCTTATTTTTGTATCAAATACCTCGCTTCTTGTAGTTGGATACGAAGGCTTCTATTATAGCATTCAGGATCATTTGTGTCTATACAACCACATTTAAAGTCAGCATACCACCTCTTAACTGTTTCCAACTGAGCAGAGTCCAAATAACTTATCAAGCCATTGCTTTGCTTGAACAGTATTTTTTCTCATCAAAAAGCAATACTTTACCAACACACAAAATTCAGATTTTTCCATTATTTTTTAAATTTGCAACAGTAGCTTCACTTAAATAACTGTAGTTTGTAAACTAATAATCTGATTGGGCCCAAATTTTGTCACGTGCCATTTGAAGGTTAGTACTTCATAAAAATCATGTGGATTTTTTTATTAGTAACACTATCTATGTCAGACCTGGGACTTATTGGGTGATGTGTTAATGCACAACTTATTGGAAAATTCTTTTTAAAAATTCAGCTTATCTACAAACAAAAAAATGTAAGTTTTTTTTCCATAGGTAATTACTACTGTAGTGAGTCTATTATTTACAGCTTTGTGCTAAACTAAGTGTAATGGATACCTGTAAGTTAAATATACATTAACCTTTGTGGATAAGCACTCAGAATACCTTTTTCTCTTAAATTAAAAAGAAATAAAAAATCTTCCAAAATGCATATTCAGAATATGAGGCCTGTTAAAAAAATATATATTTATATATAAGTCATCAAAGTAGTTGATGGGTCATGTATCACCACAAAACTATTAATTTTTATTTCAATGTCAAGATCGGTTTATTTTTTAAACTGTTTCATATGAAGGCAGGATCAAGATTAAAATACATATTTATTTTAAAGCATCTTTGTTTTTTTATCTTTTTCAGGTCAACCGTGTTTACAAGAATGCAGAAAAGATTATTCCATTAAAAAAGTGGAGGAAATATTAAGATTCTTCTCATCTGCTGTTCCCCTTTGGGACATGGGCAGTCATGACTTTTCACAGCATCCTATCCTTTAGGTTTATTTTTTTTGTTTTTCCTTCTAGTCCTGGTTCTGCTAACCATCTATATAAGCTCATTAGGTAGGTTATTTACTGCTTTACTGTCTCTGAGAGTGTCAGATTCTCCAAGCTCTCTTAGGAGTAGATAGGTTTGGCTAGTGTCCAGTTCTCCCCAGTGTTTTGAAGAGATATAGAAGTTTATCTCTTATTTTGTTTAGGATCAGATTTCTGGTTCCTTCTGAAGTCTTCTCATTCTTTTTCATTCCTAGTAGCCCATTGCACCTTAGTGGCATTATCACCTTGCTTGAGATGAATTGATTTAAAAAGAAAGATGCTCTAGAAATCTCAATTGTCATTTCAATAATGTTCAATCTATTGTATTCTCAGCATCCTTCTGTATAACTGCATTTCTGATGCCTCAAGTTTTTAGTTCACCGGTGAGGAAATTGTCCAGCATTCACCACCATCGAGGGGGTTGATATTCATAACAGTTCAGCCATCCTTTCTTTGTTTCCAATGAGTTTCCTATTTCTTAAAATTTTGCTTAACTTTTGAACGACATCTTTTGCTGTATTTACATTATTCAGACTGTTGTCCTCATCTTTGTTGCCATTTCGGCCATTGTATGCTTCGGCCTTCTTCAAGAATTTCAAAATGAACTTCTAGGAATTTCAAAATGAACTATTCCTTGCATAAAGCCTCAAGTGGAAGTCATCAGTTATTGTAATAAAGGGTTTGGTTCGAAATCCCTAGCACCTGAAGGCCAGAGCGTACAACGGCCGAAACATTGTACAAATGGCAACAAATATGAGGACAATAGTCTGAATAATGTAAATACTACCTCATCTCAGAAATATAGACAAATACATCTTTTGTTATTCCATATTTTTATGTATTGCAGGTTTTCCACTTTCATCAAAGAGTTCTCCAATGTATTCATTATATCCTTGAGGTACTTTTTTTTAATTATCAGCATTACATCTTTTGCATTTGTACATCTTTGTGGATGAGCACATCTTTTATTTCTCTATTCACATCTACCTTATATGATACTCATATTATTAACACCTAATTTAAAAGAATATTTCAACCACAAGCTTTTCTCAGTTAGTAGAAGCCTTTTTTCTTTTTTTCCTGTTGCTTTACTCTTTCTATTACATCCAGTGTTTTTTTTTTTTCTTTGAAAACTTCAGACCTTATAATCCTTTCTCTGAACATTCCAAGGGTTACCAAATGCTTAACCTTTCACACTCTAATCAACTTCATTTGCTGTACAAAAACATCATCCTACCACTGAATGTGACTCTGATCCCTGAATTTGTTTGAATTTTATTGTGTTGTCATATCCTGCTATGGCAACAAAACCTTTCCGGGAAATTAACAATAAGGTTACTGCAATTGAGAAGTTTTGAGAAAGAATACAGTGGAAAGGGAAGTAATATTAATAAGACAGTGTGCTAAAGGTTAAAATGGTAGAATGAAGAGTATGGTGGCTCAATAGGTGTTTAAAACAAAAACTGTAAATTAATGTTTGATCATAATTTAGGCTTCTTCATCAGTAAGAGTAAACACATCCATCTCAATATTTGTCTATATTTCTGAGAAGAGGTATTTACATTGTACATCTTCATCATATTCGTGATATTTCGGCTGTTGTACACTCTGACCTTCAGTACAGACCTCATATACCAAAAATATGGAAACAAACAGAAAAGCCCTACCAGAAGCTGGCATGAATATCAAACCATCTAACATTCATGCACCAATGCAGAGACTTGCAACTCCTCACTTCAGGCTTGGCATCAAGACTTCTTGTCAATTCAAGGAAAGCCTGTCTGATCACAGAAAAAGTGGGATACATCCTTATCTGAGAAAAAAATCCAACACAACTGTGCTCCTAGGGGCTTGAGGCCTTCCTCAACAGAATCACTGATGGAGAAGACCAAAATAGGATCAGCCATGAGCTGGAAAAATCCTTCAGACAAGGTCCTTCAATGCAGTCAAGGTCTGCCAAGTATCAAATTTAGAGAGGTTAAAAAGATCAGGTGTCACATGAGGTCCACCACTCTTCTGTGATGGCAGTTATCAACATTAGTCAGTCCACCACTCTTCTGTGGATTGGCAGTTATCCAACCATTAGTCAGTCCACCACTCCTCCTGTGATGGCAGTTATCAACATTAGTCAGTCCACCACTCTCCTGTGATGGCAGTTATCAACATTAGTCAGTCCACCACTCTCCTGTGATGGCAGTTATCAACATTAGTCAGTCCACCACTCTCCTGTGATGGCAGTTATCAACATTAGTCAGTCCACCACTCTCCTGTGATGGCAGTTATCAACATTAGTCAGTCCAAACAACCATCAAGCACGATACCATACTTGGAAATCATTGCCCGAATCAAGGAACTAGCCCTGAACATTTCTCAGGCTCTGCAGGTAAGCTGATAGAAAGTGAGACAGACACTGTTGAAAGTCAAATCAAGCATCACAAAAGAGAAGTTGGCAAGAGAAATGACAACATTACCACACTACCAGCTGACAAAAGCAATGTGACTAGTGATGGACAAAACAGAATACATAAAAAAAAAAAAAAACTGGAAGAATCCCTCCCCCTCCATTAGAAATAGTAGCTACGATAAAGATCTGATGTCGGAAACGAGACTGTTGCAGAGCCTAATCAAGGCGGATCATTTCCAACCTAAGACATATAAGCAATTGTCTCAACATTACAGCAAGTTATGTCATATATGGTCTCCTTGAAATTCACGAAAATGGTATTCATCTCAGGTCTATTGTTAACTGTCAAGGTCATGTGTGCCATCTTCTGAGTTGCTTCCTAAGTGACCCATTAATAAGAAAATCACCATCACATATCTGAAACTCTACTCACATAGTAGAATTAATCAAAAATGTTCCTATTCAATCCAACCAGATGGTAAGTCTAGATGTGATGCGTTTGTTCACCAAAGTACTCAACAGTGGACACATTATTGGTAATCAAAGACAGACTTCTGAATGAGATCAGACATATAGTGACAGGATAAAGGCTTATGTTGGCCATTATCACCAGCAATGGCTAACATATACATGGGATACCTCAATAAAATGGCATTATAATCTACATCCCTAAAACTATGAGATACATAGATGACACCTTCATACTCTGGTCACACCAGAAAGAAGTTCGGCTACTACTGGACTAAGTGAATTTAATAAGAACATTTTTTTGTTTTGTTTTTTCTTTCTCCATTATAAACTGTATCGAACTAGCATTCCTGGATGTACTAATATCTTGGGTTCAAGACATTCATATATTGCAAGCAACATTAACTGGCCAAATACCTTAACTACAACTCCCACCACCCATAGTGTAAAGGCTGCTTACATCAAATAAAAGTCTGGGCACATGACAGCAGCTCGAACAAACACGAATTGAAAGCTTAAAGAATCAGTGCATATGCTAGGCCACAAAAATCTCCTAAGCCAGTCAAACATAGAAATGAATACAACTGAGTAGTGAGTTTGATCCTCACTGGGTGCCCTTCGGTTTTGTGCCACATCTAAGCTACACTTAGAAAATTACCATAGAAATGAATACATACAATATGGGAATCAATTCTGATTAAGAAAAAAGGTTACTGAGACATTAGGTTTATAAGTCCTAAAAATGCATACACTGATGTCCTCAAGGACACATGGCCCACTGGGTAAAAGTAGTGCAAACAAAAACTTAGTTGAATAGAGATAACTAAGACATCCAGAAGTGGCATGACTCACGGAATGAGAACAATCTACCCCACAACATATGAAACGTGAATATGACGATAGAAATGAAGACAACAGTTTACAATGCAAACATCTCAGTAATAAAAAGTGATAGGCAGGGCACACGCCTAACATTCTATAAGGATATTGTGCCTTCACTGGCATGAAATGTTTATATTGAATCTATTGCTAAATCTGACAACATGCATATCTAAGTTTATTTCAAATCAGCTTTAGAAGTTTCTTTCACTTTTTCTGTACAGATTTGATTTATGTTAAACAAAAAGTCATTGACTGTATAAATTTTTACACAGAATTGAAAGACACTTAACCTGCTCCAATTTAAAGTTGACTTATTTGTATGTCAACTTAACACTACTTTTTAAAAACTGAAGTCAAGATTAACATTTAGTGTTTCACTTCTAAAAAGACTAGTCTGGCAAAAAGAAAACAGGACATCCTTTCTACTTGTAAATTTTATCTAAAGCTTATATTAAATTTCAAACAATCAAGTTTTCAAATCTCCATACTGTTGGGGGGTTAAAAAAAGAGGAAAAAAAAAACAAAACATTTCTATCCTGCATTTTTTTTTTTAAATTTACATGCAGACTTAAATTTGCAAAGAAACAAATAAAAAATGTGGTAACTTTATATTTTATTTAGCCATGTTATATAAGATTTATTATATACACACATTTACAAAAATATTTACTTTCATCATCAGTGTATATTATTTCTCTGGCATCTGGTTGCATTTTATTTAGACTAATGGGTTGCATTCACATCACAAAGAAAGGAAGATGACTTGCAGATATGAAAAAGGTAAGTTTTTTTTTTACCTGACTTTGTATTTTGAAAATCTTTACAATTTTTTTTAGATTAATACAGGTAAAAAAAAAAAACAAAAAAAAAAAAAACTTTGTTTTAAGAAAAGTACTATCTTCTATGAAGTACAGAAAGCTGCTAGTATGATCGAGAAAATGATTTTATTTTTTAGCATTTAGTTTACAAAAATTTATTTAACAATTAAAAAAAAAAAAAAAAAAAATTTTTTTTTTTTTTACACTAACACCTTGAAAAGTAGTTATCTCAGAATGCCAATCAAGCAAAATATAAAGCCATGTTAAAAGGGAAAATAAATAAATAAAACAACTATCCACACTAAGTTGGTGAATGTCTGCTGGTCACAAAAAAAAAAAAAAAAAATTTAACTTTGGGTGAAATTTGACAAAGTTCAAAATATAAACAGTTCACTGGAATCTGTGCATAATGGTTCCTTATAATTGTCAAGCATTTGCCTACAATACTGAAAAGCTTAAAAAAAAGAAAAATAATTCATTAATTTACCCCACCCAATGGACATATTAACCTGGTTTACTGCAATGACATTCCCTGATAATCAATTTTATCATCTGCCCTATGTATGATACCTGAAATGCCTAAAAACTGAAAAGTGCCTGGCCCCTAAAGTTGTGTTTTCTGTTATAGAAAAAGTTCAGTAATAAGGTTGATCTTTATAGCAAATTATCATTTTAGACTTATGTTACTTTGTATGCTTTGAGATTTTGAAGACAAAGGTTTTACATTTAAAACATATGCATATATATATATATATATATATATATATGAACCCTCATCAGTTGTTTTGGCTGTTGTGCACTCTGACCTTCATGTGTATATCAATCCAGATAACCTACAAGCGATTCCTCTGCCCATTGTGTTTTTTTGGGGGGGGGGGGGTGCTCACTTATTGCTTTCCAATGTTTCAACAACTCAAGTAGACACTGCCTAGTTCAGAGATTGAACTCACAATTACTATGTCAAATTCCCAAACCAAGCAGAGTTTGTGAATTTGCAGACATAGATGAGGATATTAGTTTTGCTGCTTAATGAGGAGGAAGAACATGGAGATCTAAGTCTAACAAATGGACATGAGAGACGATAAAAATTGATAGACTTGGTTGGATCTCTTAAAATATAGAATAAAATACAGAGAAAAATTAAAAATGTGTCTTGATAAATAATTTTTTTTTTTTAGATTAACAAAAAAAAAAAAAATTATTCATTTTATAAACAAGCGAAACAATTAGAAAAAAAAATTGTGAGTTCAATACCTGGGCCAGGCGGTATGTACTTGGACTTGTTGGAACATTGGCAAACAATATCTGAATAAATAAGAATTAGATAATGTCCCTAACATAGGCTGTGGAATGATAACAATCTAATGTTGTAGAGATGAATATACAGCTGAAACAAAAAGGAGGACAATAGTCAGATTGTAAATAACTCCTCATTAATCAAGAGATTGCAGAAAATAATTCAAGATTATTAATAAAGGAAACAAGATTGGGAAAACAGGAAAGGATTTAAAAACACTTAGGATGCCTCTTTTGTAACACCTTTAAATTGATCAACTTTCCCCACTTCAACACTTTGTATACCTGACATCGCCTTAGAACAATATCTCAGTTTAAAAATAAACATTTGTAAAACAAAAGTGTGTGCATTCAAGTTTACCAAATTCTTTCCTTGCTAACAAAATTAAAGTTAGCTTCAAGAACAAGTTAACTATTGTCCATAAGAGGTGAAGGAAGGATTATCAAGTTTTATCATTAACCAAAGTGTTGTATAATTTATCTGCAAGTTTTACATGCTCACTATCAGAGAGAACCAGACTTTGTGGCTTCTAGTTTGATGCTCTAACCCCGCCCCTGAGCTTTCAGCCAATTGTCAAATCTTTATTAGAGAAATAGAAATGGTAGACATTGGTTGGAGGGAGATAATTTCTTGCTCAAATTAGAATCCCAAATTTAATAAATATGGCCTCAATATTTTAAAATTATAAAAGGTAATCAGAACCTGGGAAAGTTTTTGAGTGATTAGGAAACTATCTTAACAGGCAACCAGCTTTATTTTGAATAGCATTTATACAATTGTTAGAATTTTATTCTAACAAAAAAAAACCCAATACTGTAATCTGACTGATGAGGATATTAGTTTTGCTGCTTAATGAGGAGGAAAAACATGGAGATCTAAGTTTAACAAATGGACATGAGGGATGATAAAAATTGATAGACTTGGTTGGATCTCTTAAAATATGGAATAAAATAGAGAAAAATTAAAAATGTGTCTTGATAAATATTTTTTATTTTTTAGATTAACAAAAAAAAAATTATTCATTTTATAAACAAGCGAAACAATTAGAAAAAATATTTTTTATTTTAGGGAGAAAAAAATTTTTTTTTTTTTTTTTTTCAGTAAAGAAATAAAAACTGATGAATCCAGTTAAAGCAAATAATTCTGACAAATGGCAGGGTGGGGGGGGGGGGGGGTGACCACATCCAACTTTATTAAGAGAGAGTCACACACAAAACAAGAATCTCATCCTGATAGAGGTATGGAGGGAATTGAAGTGTGTGGGGAAGATAGGCCAAATATCAGAGTAGAGCAAAAAGACCAAAATAATGGAAATGCCTTATGTTGGGGAGGGAGGGGGGCACAATTTTTTAGCATTTAAAAATCAATTAATAGATTTGTGTTCATTCATTCATGCACACACACACACACACACACACACACACACAATGCCAAGAGACAAACCAAAGAACTGACAATATTCCCCCCACCATCAAATCAAGGTTGACATTGGTTGTTTCCTCTATTTGGCAATCACTTTTAGGAGAGGGCTTTGCTCAAACACTTACTCTTAATCAATCCATGTCTAATATGCTGGTCCCTGTGAAAATTGAGTAGGGAGATTTTTTTTTTTTTTTTTTTTTTTTACAGCCTAATACGCAGGCCCAATCATTCATTCGTTCACTTGCTCTTTTAACCTTCATGACACACCAAAGAAAAAATATTTCCGGTGGCAGAGCAAAGCATGAAGATATTGATGAGGTTAAATTAACCAAAGCAATCATGACCAAAATTTGAACTATTCACTGTATATGAGGATTTAAATAAAGATTTTGTACAAGTTTTTATTTAAAAATGTACCTAATCCTGTATTCTGAGGAATTTTTAACTTAAAAAAATTTAACAATACACAGAAGCAATCAGATATTTATGCATTTACAGACTTCAGAGGGAAGATTACTGAACAATGCAACAAATAGAATAAACCCACAAAAGCATTGCTGTGTCAATTTTCATATCAGTTCCAATTTGCATGTTGCTACAGCCTCAGTTCAGTTCAGTGTTAAACTTGCTTTACTTATTAAATGTGAAGAGTTTACCAAAATAGTTTTGTCAGTTACTGCTAGTGAGGCCAATCCCAAGATAATGACTTTTGTAGCTTTGTATTAATAACTCATAGTATCTATATTTTAATTACAAATACTCTCCCATCCCTAATAAATCTGAGGAGGGAGAGGGTATCAATTTCTTACAAATCCTTTATTTGGCAAGGGGGTTTAGGAGATCAAAATAAATTGATACTGTTAATGCTTTCTGTTTGAAGGGTTTTTTGGGAGGAGGTGGGGACAAAACAGCTTATGTGGCTCACAATAAGTAGATAATATGTAAAAGAAAAAAAAAGATTCTCTTACAAGCTATCCACTTAAGTTTGTTTTTTAAAAGGATGAGTCCCTTCCATAAACACACAACTAAGTACAGTAGAGTTGTTCCCCCACACACACTATTTTCATCTACATTTAATTCTTAGCATCAAATTTTGATGTGAAAGAATGTTTCTAAATGCAAAGATGTAGGTATTCTTTTGCAAAGACAAAGATGCAGGGGAAAAGACTGCATTTAATACCCAACAAACACCAATGACGTGCTGATAGTATTACAAAGGTGAAAAGTGTGCACGTAAATTTTAACGTCAATGAGAGTAGGGTGAATAAGGAAAACAAATTTCCTATATTAAAGAGAAACATTTAAATAAAAATTTGGTTTCTGTGTGTGTGTGTGTGTATGTGTATGTGTATATATATTAGTAGGATTGTGTTCAGGTTCTAAAGATAGATGAGGTATTTTTACTCATGGATATCTGGTTTTGGTTGTTTCCATGGAATACAATAAAAAAAAAAAAAAATCCAAAGCAGGATCTGCACCGTAATTGATCCTGACTTGGTATCTCAACTCCTGTCACCGACGTGACATAGCTTGTCTTTTCTACAAATATTTTCACAGCAACTGCTGTGACAAGACAAGTTTTTTTCCCTTGTTGCCCCTAACTACATGAATTTAAGTATGCTACTAGATTGGCATCTAAGTCCCACCCTTTTACCATTGAAATAGTTGAAAGTAACCACCACTTCTACTCCAACAGTTTCATAAAAATCAGCGATGACATGGAGAAAATTGAAAGCATGCACAAGTTTAGATTTTTCTTTTTTATTCTTCCCTTATCGCACCATTGTTGGTTATTTAAAGCCAAAACATTTCAAATTGTAGGAGATTGCTTACAGTATCTGGTGTTCCTAAGTGGTTCCCCATCCAAGTACTGACCAAACTCGACACGGCTTAATATTGGTGATAGAATGAGGACCAGTGATGTAGATTTAGAATCAAAGATTTTCCCAGAGTAGAATTCTTAGAAAGGCACTTGCAGGCAGCCAATAAAAGCTTAATTTTTCAAATTGTTGGCATTACTCTCCATATTTTTTTTAAAGCATCTCAAAGAGAAAGCAATTTTTTTCTTCTCAATCAAGTGACAAATCACACCACTTAGCATGAACCATTTTCCCAAAATGATTAATTTTTTTTATCACAGACATTCAAATTAAGTATTACTTTGTTCCATAATAGTCGTTAAATTTTCATTGAGATTTCATGTTCTACTAAAAGTAACTATTATGGTACAGATATAGTATTAAAAAGTTAAAAATAACCAAGTATAGAAGGGGTGGTAGAAAATGTTTCATCAATAAAAAGCAAACAAGCGTTGCAAGCTGGCATTTCTCAGCAACATGTTTAAGAAACAAAAAATTGATGTTCCTTATCAAAGCTAAAATGGGAATTAAAAATTGCGGCTGAGAAGCATTAAAAGAAGTCTTTTTATCAATTTATCACATTTGTCAATCATTTGCGATTCCAGGTTGAGTTACTGTTAATTGTTGAGCAGAATTTAATTAGAATTTCCAAACTTAAAAAAAAATTGTTAAGAAACAATAGACAGAAGTGGTTCAACAAGCTGAAACTGCAGTCTATAGCAAAATGCGTTCCCTCCTGGACAATGTAACCATACTACAAAAAGATCATTTGTTTTTATTTCCTGGCAATCTAACATCTTTTAAATGTATGCCACGCTAGAATCTGTATTTCTCACAACATTTTTTTTTTTATCATATCACCCCAAGCAAGGCAGTGACGCCACTGATGCGCATGGGGCTACTCAAGAGTAAAATGATTGGAAAAGAGAAAGCCGGAAACCACATTCTAAACAGGGAACAATAGACGTGGGTGGAGTGTGAACTGGGTGATAGTTTAGTCTATCTACTCCAATTGAGAGCGAGAAAAAAGAAAAATGAAAAGTGAAAGAAGATTGGAAAAAAAAGAAAGCCGAGAACCGCATCCTAAACAGGAAACAAGGGATGAGCCTCTTCACCTGTTCAAAAGACGTGGGTGGAGTGTGAACCGGGCGATAGTTTAGTCTATTTACTCCCTGTTCAAGAAATGAAAATAGTACTGAAGAATGCACCTTTGCAAAGAGAGAACCCCCCCAACCTACTTACATATATGAAAAACAGTTGGGTGGGGGTAGAAAGCACGACACAAAGACAAATTTGAAGGTAGAAGATATCCATATTAATTTTTTGTAGTAGTACAAAAAAAAAAAAAAAAAAAAAAAACCCATTTTTACTCATGGATATCTGGTTTCCATTGTTTCCATGAAATACAATAAAAAATCCAACCAAAATCTGCAATGTAATTGATCCTGACTTATTTCCACAAAGATGGAAAGTAATAATTTTAGACACACCTAGAATAAACAAAAAACACTACCCAAGAATAATGAATAGATATTTAGATTATTAGTTAAACATTTTTAATACAAATGCTTTATTTTCATCTTACAACACTTTACCTTAATGAGCATAAGTTGTAGTGAACCAAGTGTTGATACAAAGCAACAAGAGGGGGAAAAGGAGAAAGTTGAGTTTTGCAGAATTCAGTTACAAAAAATAACTGTCTAATTTATAAATACTCTAAATTAAAAACAATTTTTTCTTTTTTGTTTTACTAGTTTGTCTTCAAATAATCATAAATCAATTTTGGTTTTTATTTAAATAAGACTTTGTTGTACTAATTATAGTTTTATACACAGGGTGCAATGGGTAAATTGTTGCCATTTTATATTTCACACTTGCATGTTGTTAGTTTTTGTTAACTGCACAGTATAGTAGGGTCAGTTGGACACCATCTGTAAGAAAAAGAGCACCATGATGCAATTCACTCTGCCAGAAGTTTGGAAACAGCATTCTGTATTGATTGGCATTTGTGCCAGAAGCTCCAATACGAACATTTCAGAGTGTTTGGATGTCACACTGACGACAGTGCAGAGGATTTGGAAAGAGTCGTACGAGTCTAATAGGGATGATGAAGGTACGGCAACTTGAAAAATTCATTCTGATAAGTAAAGAATTTATGAATTTGTTCAAACTTAACACTGAGGCCTTCATCAAGTGACTTGAGGAGAGAGAGTGCTGCTCTGAGTAAAGAGGGTGGCTGCTGGAAGACCCTATGTCTGGCAACAGGACTCTGCTCCATGTCACACACGCAGGAGAACCCAGTCATAGGTGACCAAATGTAAAGGGTGATGTCTGGTAGTCTAACTCCCTAAACTGCAGCCTCCTTGATTATGTGTGAGGCACAGTTGAGCGAGACCAACAAAACTCCTTATAGCACCAAAGATGAACTAAAGGCAATGATTATGGTAGCATTCACCAATTTAAACAAGGAAACTATTCAGAGGAGTTTCAGGAGATCCCAAAGTCAGCTGGAAACCGTGATTGAAGCAAATAATGATTTTACTGAATAAATTTACTCATTAGCATTTCAAGAGATTTGTGTAATTTTGGTAAATATATTTGCTAAAATGAGATATCAGTGTTATTTTAATTTTTGTTTAATTTAAACAAAATATCCATTGCACCTGAGATATATATATATGAAGGGGAAGGGGAATTTTAAAAAGGCACACTGCATAGTCAAAGTTAATTGAATTTCAGATTTAAAAACATGTTAAATGAACCCAATGAACTTTTATCAGTTGAAAAACTAAAGTTTAGGTCAAGTTAATAATTATTAAAAGCATTTGATAACAGGATGCATCAGAAATACTCTCCCCACATAATAGTAAGACACTAACTAGCAGAAGACAGAATTGCCACTAATGCCTTACCATTATGTGGTAAGTATTTCTGCCGCACTGTCTTTTCTAACCAAGAGCAAATTGTGATTATGAATGATCAGATGACTTGGGTTGTTGATAGAGTATTAACATTATATTCAGCTTATGACTTTCACTACATGAATTTAGTATTTCAAGGAGGCTGGCATGGAAACAAGACAATTCTTTCAATGACAATACATTCTAAAGTTTATATTTTGGAAAAGAAGTCAACTCTTATAGTAACTTTAATTTATTTTTAGTAAAATAGACAAATGTTTATACAGAGATTTGAAGAAGAGAAACTCAATAATAGATTTTATTTAAGTGATAAATTAAAAGCCATCTTGTTTTATTAGAAGTTTACAAAGTTGGAAACTGGCATAAACAGGAAGTTCAACGAGTAGGGAAGAAAGAAAGAAAAAAAAAAAATCTATGAAAATAGGTTTTATGACACGTATTACATTTTTGTAAAAGTGATATCAGAATTACCAACAGCCAAGAAATTTTTATGAACCAGATGGATAAAAATCTTTTGAAAATAGTTTTTCTGGAGGTAGGTAGAGAAACATATTGCAAATGTAAATATACAATTTTTTAAATTTTTACTAGACAGAACCAGTGAGTATAATGAAATAATGTATTTTTTGCAGCCTGACTTCCCACACATCAGATTGGTCTCCTCCAGTGGGGTCTGGGATTGGTTAAAGATTTTTCCTAAATTATTGTTTTGGGTTTTTCTTTTATATGCTGCAAAACACCATTTTTTTTTTTTTTTTTTTTCCACCCTCTTTAACGAGGCAGAAAGAATTGGAGTGAAAATTAAAAATAAGGAGAATTTAAATAAATAGGAAATACAAAAAGTAGAGAGAGGAAAGTTAATATATGAAATCTAACTACACCTCCTGTAAAATGTAGAGGCTTTGTAAATTTCTTTTTAAGGAATGGGTTGAGTAAGGAATGAAATCTACAAAAATAAAAGAAAACCTTTTCTCCAAGTGTGAAAAAATAAAATCTAATTCTGCCCACATACACATATTAATGATTAAAGCTGAAATGCTATTTTTATCAACATTGAATATGAATTCATTTTTTTCTCATGTCAAATCAAGTTTAAATGACATCCTGAAGCTTTGCAACTCATAAAAAAAAACACAAAAAAAACTAAATAGATTACTAATTTGCTGTAGATAAAAATTTAATATTTTACAATATTGATTTCAAGAAAAGAGAGGAAAACAAAATGTGAATGTATGTATCAAGATCCCTTTATCGTTCAAAACACACTTTTCGGCCCCGACCCCATTCCCCCCCCCCTCATAGATGCTAAATGTTTATTTTTGTTTTAACAGTTTAAGAAGCAAATCATCAATGGTGTGATGGTGTTTGCTGAGCATCAAACATGTGGAATGAGAAAGAACGAGCAAAGGTTCATTAGCAAGAAAATGAGCCATTAGGATAGAGGCAGGAGTAAGGGAACAAGAGTCACACAAGATAGATGGACATGAGGCACAACCACACCCAAAGATCCAGCATCACAAAGTTAAATTAAAAAGAAATAGCTAGACAAGAGATTACTTCTAGTATTTACAATCCTAAGTAGGAAAGCTGGGGACTTTCTTTTACTTCTTTGCACTGTCCATATCAACCCCACCCCCGACCTCTTGCTTCCTGTTTAAAAAAAAAAAAAAAAAAAAAACAAAGTGGACACCATCACCACCCTGGCTAAATCAGTAACAGCTGACAGATCTTTTATCCCTGTTCTTGGCACGGGCTCTCGTTCTCCTTTTGTCAGCAGTTATGTTGATAAAATTCTGTGAAAAGAGAATGAGTTATCATTAAACATTTAATAGCTTTATTCTGTCAGTAACAGCTGCCTTAAATTCCTGCCTACTGAATATTTATCTAATCAGTAATGCTTTTATACAAGCAATGCATTGACACAGTAAACTAGTGTACCAATGATGTCAAGTTTTAATAGATGCAATGAAATAAAAGACCTGAAACAATATAGTGAGATTCAATAAAAAAAAACATTAACCACTAAAAATGGAAACCAATGAATCTTTTAATCCGTTTCATTTATATTTTTAGACATTTGATAGTATCTATGGTTCAATGATTACTCCTGGCATTATATATATATATATATATATATATATGAAATGAATTGTTTGAACATTATTTTTTATTGATACTCGTATTTAAGTAGATATTCATTTTTTTTTAATGAAACAGTATTATATATTTATTTCTACTGGCCTGATTATATACAATAAATTTTTATGAAAATGTGTGCCATTCGGCAGAATTCAAACCTGCGACCCCTATCTATATATGGCACACATCGATAAAAAATAATGTTCAAACAATTCATTTCAAATTGTCAGTTGCTTATAACCAAGTTTCGTTAAAATATATATATATATATATATATATATATATATGCGTGTGTGATTTGCAGACAGATCTGTTTTGCTGTATCACAGCTCATCAGTACGGTTAAACACCGATTGCTTTTAACCCAGGATTGAAACCCGACCGAATTGGCATCAGTCAGCAATTCTACCTCTGGGCTATGGGCACTCAGCAGAAGGTGACAGACATTTTAGCATGTATATCATCATTATACAGGCTCAATAGCCAGAGTGCTCTAATTCATTACTGAATGAGCGATGCATACATGCCAGAGTAGCTACTGTTTTTCAAAGTCTACCATTCTTCCAGAGTGCTCAATCAGGGTGTGAGTGCATAAATATATATATATTAAATATAAGAGACAATGAATGTCTATTATGTTTAATCATGAGCCGTTCTAAACGTTGTATTTTTGCTTTAATTTCAGTTGAAAATAAAGACAAAAATTCTCCAACATTTGGATAATTATTTATTGGTTTTCTTCTAAGTTTTCGGCTCACATGAGCCATCTTCAGAGAGGTAGTTTAAACTGAAATATTATAAAATCCACCATCACCGACGATTTTATTTTGTGTTGACATAAAACTCCGCTTGGCAACGGCAATAGTTACCAAAAATAATAAACGCAGTTCTTAAGTTTGCGATGCGGTTTTATGACGTCACACCGTGGGATAGCGCGAAATGACAACAAAACCATGTAGTCAAATGCAATGTAATATGTTATTTCCTGTTTTAAAGTTGATTTTATTGAGTGTTGGTTGTTTTGATTTGATGTACATGGCCTCCAATATCTGCAGGTTCCTCTTACTGTGTGTATGAGTAAGGATCACCGTATTATTGACCAAAATCTGTCTGATATTACCTACATGTTTATGTTTTTCAGAGAAATGTTGCTTAATAGTACTCTGATCAGAAAGATGACATGTAAGTCTACGGGAGAGCGTGGTTGTAGTAAAACCAATATATGTACTAGGTTTTTGATTAGTATCAGAGATGCAATCTCTGAATGGGCATGTAAACTGGTGCACTACATTGGTTTTTTATAAAGAATTTAGTTTACTGCTTGTTGGGTTATTATAGACTATGAGGTCAATTGTTTTAAACTTTTTATAATATATAATGAGTAATTTGATTATTACTTTCGACTGGTTTAACATTTCTACGTATTATGTTTTTGAATCTTGTTTATAATTATTATGTATTTGGTTGCAATAGTATAAGTTAATAGTGTTATGTTTATTTTGATGTAAACCATTATTATTAATATTTTCATTATTGTTAGAGCTATTGTTAATTTTGTTAAGATACATTTTAATTTGTTGATCAATAACGGAGTTAGGAAATCCATTATTGACTAGTGTTTGCTTAATGTTGTGTAATTCTTTATAAAATATAGATTTGGAAGAAGATATCATTTGTGTACGTTGAAGTAAGTTTTTTTATAACAGCTAACTTATATCGTTGGGGGCATTCACTATTATAATTAAGAAGACACGAATTTATGCTAGTTGGTTTCCTATATAGAGAAGTAGTAAATTTATGTGTGCTAGAATCAATGAATACATCAAGGAATGGGAGTTTGTTATTAATATTAAGTTCTAATAATGTAAATTTGAGGACGGAGTGACTTTCAAATTTGTTTTTAAGATATTTAATTTGATCGCTATTCTTAGCTAAAACAAAGATGTCATCTATGTATCTTACATATATAGAGGGTTTATTGTTGTCATTAATTATTTTATTTTCTAGATTTGCCATATAATAATTAGAAAAGAGGGGACCTAAAGGAGATCCCATCGCAATACCATCTATTTGTGTATAAATATTGCCTAAGGGATCGTGAAAGGGTACTTGTGTGGTGCATGCTAATAGTTTTTTTTAATATAGTGGGTTTAATATTGATTGATGGGAGAGTAGCATGGTTGTATACATCACGGATAATGATGTCAATTGTTTCATGGACGGGAACATTTGTGAATAAGTTTTGGACATCCAAAGATGCAATCATTTGATTATTAGGTTTTACGGAATGGAGAATCTGTAAAAATTTTTGGTAACTATTGCCGTTGCCAAGCGGAGTTTTATGTCAACACAAAATAAAATCGTCGGTGATGGTGGATTTTATAATATTTCAGTTTAAACTACCTCTCTGAAGATGGCTCATGTGAGCCGAAAGCTTAGAAGAAAACCAATAAATAATTATCCAAATGTTGGAGAATTTTTGTCTTTATTTTCAACTGAAATTAAAGCAAAAATACAACGTTTAGAACGGCTCATGATTAAACATAATAGACATTCATTGTCTCTTATATTTAATAGAATATGTTCAGAAAATTACTTGCTGCCTCGATATACTAAATATATATATATATATATATATATATATATATATAGATATCACCTTTTCCTTAACTTTTTAGGCTGAAATTTTTATGTTTAATATAACAATGAAATAGAGATATCTCTACAAAAAAGTATTGGCAACAAAGATGGTATAACAAAGCCTATTTCAATACAATCACAAAAGTATTCTAGTGCCTCACATGAAAGGCTTGAACAAATAAGACTGCAATCTAAGAAATGTAAAATAAAGGAAGTGATTAAAATGGTTCATTTTGGTTGTGGAATTTTGTCTAAATGCAAATATTTTATTGATATAGATTATTAAATGAGACAATCACTCATAAATTTACCAACTTGATTTACCTCGTTCCCCATTACAGACGGGACAGAAAATTGTTAATCTTCTTTGTTCGCCAATAAACATTCCTGTTTCTTAATTTTAACCACTAATCTTGTTTACAAGTCAATAAACAGTACATGTATTGTCAGTATTGTCATTTATACAGCAAGTATATTGTAGGGGTGATGGTGACAGTGGTTAGAATAGAACATTTACTTTCTGACCATGAGACTCAGGTTTGAATCTCACCAGGGTTGATTTGCTTTTTGATAATATTGATTTGGAGAGTTGATCACAATCTGCACCACCTTTGGAAAGTGTCTGAAAACCATACCACTAATTAATGAAACTGTCATCATGATTGAGGGATTGAGTATACTGGTTCTGTTCAAACAGTGCCAGATTATATATATATATATATATATATATATATATATAGAGAGAGAGAGAGAGATTATATATATATATATATATATGAGAGAGAGAGATATATATATATATAACTGTAACTAAGGCCTGCTCAGAATAGTTGCAATATAACCACAGGTGAGAAACATGGTTGTGTAAATAAATAATTTTCCCCTTCAATTCTTTTGGCTGAGAAAGTCAGTTATCTCTGGTTCAACCAAATTGGGAGGAATGTGATTAGGAAAATTGTGTAGTGTCAAATAATCAATATCAAATAGAAAAAGGTTTTTGGCCACAAAGCAGCATCCAACCACAACTATTCCAACATTGTAGAAAGTTTGGGATTACCAAATCAATTGATGGATCAACAGGTAGTAAAGTAATTTAATAAACGCACTAGGTTTTAAGAGATTGCTGAAATTAGGCAAGTAAATGTGTATATTTTGTTAACTTACCCTCTCCCCTTTGGTCATTTTCCTTGCTCTCTGGTTTGGACTGTCTACAACCAAAGGTGGAGCACCAAGATCAAAGACATCGCGAAGCAACAAATTTACCTTAGGAGAGAGAAAGAGAAAAAAAAAAAAAAAAAAAAAAACACTAAATACGGTTTTGATTGGCACAATGAGATATGGCAAGAGTAAATAATGTAAAAACATAAGACTCAAATATTTTGATTAGGCAATACTAATTTACCAGTTTCACAAATTTACTTTTTTTTTTTCCACAGCTTTGTTTTTGGAACTAGGAATGGTTTACCTCCTAATATCCGGCATCGGGCCACTCTTGAGATGCACAAGCGCCATACCAACCTTGTTAAACACGCTAATAAAAGGGAGATAATTTTCTCTTGTTATTTCCCTTTGTGTAACTTAGGTATTTAATATTGTCGATTTTTTTTTTTTTTTTTTTTTTTTTTTCGACTTAAAGTTAAATGACAAGACAGACTGGTGAACTCATGTATTTTTTCTCTATTATTGTTCTAGAATAATATAATTGCTATTAAAAGTAATTCTAAAAACACTTTTTGCATTGCCCGGCTTAAGTTATAAGGGTAAGGGGTCTTTTGGGAGTAAATAAGTTTTTGAAATAACCCTGCCTATTCAAAAGAGATGATTCATCACTAATGAGGAGTGACAGACACTAAAAAGATATTTACTGGATATCTATATTTCTAAAATCAATATTTTTATTTTGCTATTATTATGTATTTATTTATTTACAATAAGGTTCACCCTGTACAAGGCCCAGCAGCCACTTGCAGGCGCCCATGCTGTTCATCTTGGTGTTCTCGACAGTCTCCAAAAGAGAATCTGTAACGTGATAGGTTCCAACTTGGCAGCTCGACTCCAGCCACTTTCTCACCAGCAGGGCATGGCTTACCCCCTGTTTATTCTACAAATATTTTCATGACTTCTGCTCCAATGAACTTAAGGCATTGGTTCCCCCCCCCCACACACACACCACTACAATTTACTTGTGCAACCAGACTAGCAACAAGGTCCCACCAACTTATAGTTAGATCAACCAAATGCAGCCATCAATTCTACTCCAGCAGCTTTTTTCTTGCACTTCTCGCCTGTGAAACTCCCTTCCGTTTGCTTTCCTGAAGGCTACAACCTCCAGGAATTTAAATGCAATGTCAATACCCATCTCTTATCCACTTGACTTCAGTTCTTTCTACATCACCCTGTATATCTTTTCCTTTCTCTATACCTTCGCAACTGTCTTCACACCTGTGTTTCTATAATTCTCTTGCCCTTTCTCTAACACCTCCTGTAACTGGTCTGTCTTTCTCTTCACTCACCTCTTGTCTAAACTCTTATGTACCCCTGCGCATCAGTGGTGGTACCACCTTGCTTGGGGTAAGAAAAAAAAAAAAATGGTAGTAGTAGTAGTAGGAGTAGGTCATGTTAAGAGACAGTTTATACAGGTAGGAAGAGATAACAATTAACATGTTAAGATCATAGTGATCACTAAAACCTCTTGTAGTGATTCGTGAGAACAAGCCGTTCAAGTGAAACTAACTCCTCATCAACAGAATATTGGCGGTAATGTCAGTGGTTTGCTAGAACATAAGCAACATGGAAGTTCATGAAGGTTAGACCTGGCAGTAACAAGGAATGCAGTTTGAACAATTTCCATGAAAATAGTGCTAGAACAGTGAGAGGCTTGCCATATCCCACCTGTGAAAGAGAGGCTGAAGGGTGAAAATTTGTGACCCAAAAGGACTCAGAGACATTTGAACTCTATCAAAACTGGAAAATGAAAACTGGGCAGATTCTGTCCAAATATGACAACAGTACTATTTTCGGCCTCATCTGGCTTCTTGTAAAGATAGAAGATAGCATGTGGGCTCAGGTACTTACAAGAGCCGACCACTTTTTCTGCATTCTTGGCGATAACATATAGAATGTATGCAAGCATGAAGTTAGTTTTAGTAATGTGATGAAAGCACACTTAAATTTACAAACAGCTGATAGGACAACCAATCAAAAATGAAAATATCCACAATGCCAAAAATAATCTTAACATTAAAACTGGCAATTGACCAGTAATTGAGTCAGCTTTCTCTGATAAAATAAATAGGCTACATTGATTATTATTTTTAATGAGAAAAATCTACCTGAAGTGTCCTTATTCCTACCTTCCCTTTCATTCAATATTCAAAAACTTTCTACTTAGGGTGAAGTTATTAGCCCATGCCCAACTGGTTGTGAATTCAGAGTTGTCACTTCTGCCCTGCTATTTGACCTATAAGTAATGATTTACACTCCTGATCAAAAATTTAAGACCACTTAAAAATCTTTAAAAAGAATTTTTTTTTTTAGATAGATTTTAAACTCCTCCCACTTAAGGTTACCAATACTACAATCTAAAAAGTTATAGAAAAAGCTACATTCCAAACATTTTATTTAGAAATTTACATTTTTATAAAATGAGGCGATTTACACATGATCAAAATTATAAGCCCAGGTGTATAAATTGTTAGATCTATAGTAATTCCAATGTTTTTTAGTTCAGTTAGAGATTAGCAATCACTGCATAAAGGTGTTACCATGCCTAAAGCAAGCAAACTTACCGAAGTTGAGCGTTCTTGAATTCTAGAATTCCATAAGCAAGGTTTGTCACAGTGAGCAATTGCAGCTAGGGTAAATCGCAGTAAAACTGATTTGCAACTTTCTAAAGAACAGTGAGAATTATAGAAAAGCAAAATCCTCTGGTAGGCCCCACAAAATTTCTCCTGCATTGAGTAGGAGAATAAGACGGGTTGTTATAAAAGACGGGGGACTTTCTTCTAGTCAAATTAAGGCAGTCACAGATGCTGATTGCAGTCCCGTAACCATCAGACGACACTTATGACAAAAAAACATGGTAAATAAAAAGCATAAACAAATTCCTCGGCTGCTTCCACGTCACAAGGTGGACCACTTAAAGTTTGGTCGTGAATACCAAACATGGGATGTTGAGAAGTAGAAGAAAGTCCTGTTTTCTGATGATAAAAATTCAATCTAGATGGTCCTGATGGCTTCCAACAATATTGGCATAACAAAAACATGCCTCCTGAAATTTTCTCCACACGTCATAGTGGTGGAGGGTCCCTAATGATATGGGGTGGCTTTTCTTACAGAGGGATGATGGAGCTCCAGGTGGTGCAGGGTCGTCAGACAGCAGCTGGTTATGTTAGCATGCTACAAAAAGCATCTTTGATAATGGAGGGCCATCGTTTGTGTGGGGATGGATGGTTATTCCAACAGGATAATACTGCAATCCACGCTGCAAGACAGACCTTGACCTTTCTACAAGAAAATGGGGTCCATCTCTTGGGACATCCTGCATGCTCACCGGACTTGAACCCAATCGAAAATGTTTGGGGATGGATGACAAGAGATGTTTATCGAAAGGGCAAACAATATTCAACAAAAAATTAACTTCGTGAAACCATCTTCAGAAGCTGGAGCAACATCCCCAGCACCTTAATGGAAACGCTTATTTCTAACATGCCCGACAGAATGTTTGAAGTCATCAAAAGCAGTGAAGGTAGAACTCATTAAATTTGGTTGTTGAATGTTTTTTCATACACTTTTTGTACAATTTCGTAGAATTTTTGTCTCTGGTCTTATAATTTTGATCATGTGTAAATCGTCTCATTTTATAAAAATGTAAATTTCTAAATAAAATGTTTGGAATGTAGCTTTTTGTTTCCATAACATTTTAGATTGTAGTATTAGTAACCTCTTAAATTTTTGATCAGGAGTGTATATCTTTACTAAAGGTATTTGTGTAGCGACCAATCCCATTTTTAGGGGCTGTTGACTGCTAAGCTACATATACAGCCACTCTAATATTTATGCGATATGCAAAAATAAATTTTTGAGATTGTAAAAGTATAGATATTTAAAATTATATGGAAATATACAAAACTGGCATTTAGCCAACATATTTTGAATTTTTGTTTTAACATTATTAAAAAAAAGTTAAAACAATACATGAAAAATGTCTTTAAAAATCAACCTGCATCTGAAACTAGAGATGAGTTTGCCAACTCTCACAAACTCCATCATATATATATATATATATATATATATATATATATATATATATATACACACACACACATCTCCCCGAGTGGGTACAGAACGAAGAAATTATTTTTTTCCGTCCAAAACATTAATTTAAAACAGTGCTCAATATATGATGTATAGAGCAGTGAATATTTATTATAAATTATGTTTTAGAACATGTACATTATTTTTTAATATATGTCCTCGACAATCATATGTTTATTTCAATGTTGGGTGCCCAACATTTCTTCGGGAGGTAAAAGCAAAACTGAATTCGTCTGCTCCCTATATTTGGTTCATTGTTGTTGTGGGAGGTTGGTTGAGGTTATTGATAATGAAGGGAATGTGTCTTCTGTTGTCTGTTAGAGTTTTGAAGAGCCTGGTGTATATGTGCTAAACTGTTGATTAATGGTATTATCTGTTGGAGTGTACATTTTTATCTGTCGGGTAGATCTTTTGGTTAGAATTTCGCAGAGATTGGTGTGTGTGGGGGTTTTATTACTTGGTCAGTTTTGTATGTTTGCGTGGGGTTTTCTTGTGTGTGTGATTGGGGACTTGTCTTGTTTGTTGACCTTAAGAATTTTTAGGCGTCTTGCTTAGCTAGCGCTTGATTTATTTGTGTCTGTTGTTACCAGACAAATTTTATTTATTCTCTTTCATTTAGTGGCGAGGCTGTTTTTCTTAGGGTTCCTTATATAGACGTGATGGGGTGGAGTATTTTTTCTTTTTAATTTTGATTTTTTCAGTACAGCATATTTTGTATTTTATTTTTTATATTGTTTTTATTTTAGTGAAATCGGGGTGTTTATTCATGTATTATTGTATTTAGGCAAAGTTGTTTCTAAAAAGTCTAAATTTGCATTCTTTCGGAAGTAAATGCAAATTTCTATTTTGTCAGCTTTTATAATGTTTCTAAATTTGTATATGGGTGGGTGAAAATTGAAAACAATCCATTTCTCTTTTCTTTCTCTTCTTTCCGGGTTTACAATAGAGAAATACCAGATGTCATTTTTCGTCTCTGCTTTCTTTTTAAAGATAAAGATTTTCCAGCTACAGTTAATAATTAGTCAATAAAAATTAACCACCTCCGTTTTCCTTTGCTCATATTCGGAGGATAAAGAAAATTTCTCTTATGATCTATAATAGCAATTAGAAGATTTTGGTTATCAATCAATAAAATTAATTATGGCCGTTCCAAAATATTGTTATAATTTAACCTTAGGTGTTTTATTTTCGTTTTTTAATTTCCAAAAGTATTTGGAGAGAGACGTCATGTTTTGTTTTTCTTTGTTATTGAAGATATATAAAAATAAATGATGGAGTTTGTGAGAGTTGGCAAACTCATCTCTAGTTTCAGATGCAGGTTGATTTTTAAAGAGATTTATCATGTATAAAAATATATATATATATATATATATATATGTGTGTGTGTGTGTGTGTGTGTGGTAATGTAAATATTTTTTCTTCAATTCTTTTAGCCACAAAAGTGTCAGTTATCCTCCTTTGTTTCAACCAAGTGTCAAATATGGAAAACCTACTTTGGAAATCCATGTATTTTTAAAGAAATGTTTTATATATATATATATTATATATATATATATATATAAAAAGTTTAAAGAAAAAAAAGTTACCTGAAAATGCTGATGCGTTCCTGAGCCAAGCAATTGACAAAAGCTGTCATACTGTTTCTTCCTTGCCCAGCTGTCTAAATAAAGGCACTCTGGTCCTATCTTAATCATGGCTGCAGGATATTCAAACTCCTGAAATAAAAAAAATAGGAAAATTTCATTTGCACAAAGAGATGATAGTCAAAGATTTTTGATATTAGATTGCAGTTTCAGTACATTCACTGACATGCAAATACACTTGGGTGGTTAAGCTATGGGCTAAATAGTGAATTTTTATCTTGAAAAATCTTAGTTACTAAAAAAAAAAAAAAAAAAAAAAAAAAAAAAAAGAAAATCAATATCAGTTTCTTTATGAAATAAAAAAAAGTTGTGTTGTACATGTTTTTAATTATATTAGCCCCCCCCCCCCCAGTGGGTGTGTGTGTGGTCAATAAACACGCAGCTAAATGCACAGGATATAAAGAGCTGGAAGAAAACACCAAAAGCAACATGGCCCATTCAAGCCAGAGTTTGCATTGGAAAAGAGAAAAATCATTTAGTGACAGTTCTAATGGATGAGGACACATTTTCAGAAGTTTTGTTGGCAAGTGGTCACTCTTTATCTTTAACAAATACTCAACCAGCCTTGAAACACACTTACCACTCTAAAAAGACCCTATTTTGACCAGAATATTTGCCAAAATCCTGACGAAGCATTTCAAGCAGCTTAGTAGCAAATTTGCCAAGGTTGATGCACATTGTGCAAATCTGTCTATCATAGGCACTGAAAAGCCATCCATTCCAACATGACAAAAAAAAAAAAAAATTCTGTAAAAACTGAATAGGAGTAAAATCTATCAGACTGAATCAGTAGTTTGGATAACAAGGAGTGTTACATACAAGCATTTTTCTATTGAAGAGATCAACAGCAACATATATAATACAGGAACCCTGTACATATGTATGGATGGATGGAAGCATTTCATGTCTGCAGATCCCCACCAGTCATCTCAGGCTCCTTTCCCTACCAACATCATTTAGAGGAAGTAATGAAAAACTGAATAGGAGTAAAATCTATCAGACTGAATCAGTAGTTTGGATAACAAGGAGTGTTACATACAAGCATTTTTCTATTGAAGAGATCAACAGCAACATATATAATACAGGAACCCTGTACATATGTATGGATGGATGGATGGAAGCATTTCATGTCTGCAGATCCCCACCAGTCATCTCAGGCTCCTTTCCCTACCAACATCATTTAGAGGAAGTAATGATCGGCAAATTCTTTTGCAGATCACCAAGTTTACTGACAGAATAAGTTTTCTCAAATTACCTTATGACCTTTGAAATGCAAAAATATTGTTTTACATTAAAAATTATATGTTTGAGAGTTTTCAAGAGGAGCAATTTACCTCAATTGACCTGAGGACATCTCTGAAGGTTGATCTCTGTTGACGCCTGTCTTTCTTGGCACGATGTTTGCTGCCATCTGTCGCCAAATGCTTTAAAGATTCACACAAATTGCTCATGTTCTCACCTTCAAATTCCTGCAAAAAGTGTAAAATTTCAGTGAGTTTCTTAAACATGACAAAGCCATGAATGTCATAGCAGGTTCTCATAGCTAAGTAAGAATTTTATATAAGAGAAAAATCAAGAAAAAACTTAAAGAAAAAGAAAAAAAAAGGTGTCCATTTTGGTTAAATACCACAAAGTCTACAAGACAAAATACCAAAGTCTCAGACAATCTGACCACCATAAAACTTTAGATACCAAACTTCAAATCACTAGTATGATTCCTGAACTTTCTCAAAGGACCATTTATATAAGCCTTTTCCTCTTCATATCTTATTGTTAAAAAGAAGTTCCAATAATGCATGTCCCGTGGATCAATTGAAAGCAGTGAAGACATCCAAAAGTTGAAGGTTAAAACACAAACTGAATGCAGACTTGCTTATGTTACATTTTGTGTAGCTTATACAGTTTGGAGTTTTACAAAATTTTTAAATTACACATTAATTCTTATTGCACATTTCAGCTTTCTAGACCACTCATGGTTTATAAATGTCACAAAAATTCTTGATTGCTGCACATTTCCTATGAAATTAAATATAATTGTTTTAATGAACAGAATTGCAAATAGAAATGTGCATGAAAAGACTACACCTTTTAGCTACCCCTACTAATTATGGATTTTGTTGCACATAGCGCAGAACACAATGATACTAATATTTTTTCAGTTCATCTAGTTCAGCATTCAGATCCTCTTTCAATTTTAATATTTCTGCAGAACTGTCTTTTGGAGATTTTCATATGCAAGAAGTTCTGAGTCATCTCAGCTTTCTCTGCAGTGCTGTCAGCTGACTTGAATAATACTTGTGTGCAACTTTCAAGCTTGCAATTTTTGATCTTCAATTTCCATAAGAATGGAAATCCTTTTTTGTCCAGCTGCTTCTTCCTAATTTTTTTTTCCTTCTCAGTATTGACTGTATGCTGTTCTGGCATTGGAAGTACTGTAGAGAGGAACCTTAGTCATGGGAACATTCCCAGCACTTCCAACTATGGCCAAATAGTCCGTGATAAGGCGTTCTTTGACAAAAGTCTGCAGTTTCATATTGTCTGTGGAAATTTCCTTATTGACTGAGAAACTGCTCTCCACTGAGACTTGTCATGAGAAAGTACCAGCAATCTGGGAAACAACTTTCTAGTTTTTGATATTCTTCATTGTTAGACAAAGTGGCCAGATAATCTTCATACTTGCTGAAGTTCTCAAAAGCAATATTTCCAACAGCCTCCTTTGTCCATGATTGTTGTAGCCTAGTATTGAACTCACAACATTTTGGGTCAAGTCACTGGAACAGATGTCTTTGTTGTGAGTTCAATACCAAGCAACAGCAGTGGTGAACAACTTAGAGTTAAGTTAAAGAGAGAAAACTACATGGCTACCAGAAGTGGTGTTGCACATGGAATGAGTATAATAAATGAAAGTAAATAAAAGGTTCAGTTTGAAAGTCCTAGCACCCGAAGAAGGCTGGAATATACAACAGCCAAAATGTCGTAAATATTGCAATAACGGGATCTACACTGTGGTGAACTGGGGCAAGAAGTGGCTTGTCAACTTCGATTCGTCTAAGACCAAGCTGTTGTCTGTCAACCATTACAGGCAACCTCTCCTGCTTCCCATAAGCATGGACCAAGCGATTCTCCCGGAGAGCAATACACTACGCCTCCTTGGACTTACCCTCTCCTCAGACCTCAAATGGAACCACTATATTAAATCCATAGTAAAATCTACTGCTAAGAAGGTTGGGTCACTATGTCGATCCAGGATGTTTTTTCCGCCTGAATCCATCCTGCATATATACAAGTCAACCATCCGTCCGTGCATGGAGTACTGCTGCCATTTATGGTCAGGCACCCCTGCCATTCTCCTCAGTGTTCTTGACAGGCTCCAAAGGAGAGTCTAATGTGATAGGTACTGATCTGGCGGCTCGACTGCAGCCACTTCCCCACCGTCGAAATGTGGGCTCCCTTCGTCTGTTCTATAAATACTTTCATGGCTTCTGCTCGGACGAACATAAGTCACTGGTGCCTCCTCAACAGGTGTTTACTCGTGCAACCAGACTGGCAACTGGGTCCCACCCATTGACAGTCAGGTTAGCCAAATGCAGACGACAATTCTATTCCTGCAGCTTCTTCTCTTGCACTTCCTGCCTGTGGAACTCGCTCCCGTATTCTTGCTTTCCTGACGGCTACAACCCCCAGAAATTTATATGCAATGTCAATACTCATCTACTAACCACTGGACTCTAGCTCTTTATATGTATGTATGTGTAACCCCACCCCTGTATAACCTTCCCTTTCTCTCCACCTATGTATCTGTCATCGCACCTGCTTTCTCAGCTTTCTATTGCTCCTTTCTAACTAGTTTGTACTCCTCACTCTTTTCTAATTAATCTTTTGACAGTTATGTAGCCCCCTGCACATCAGTGGCATTTCTGCCTTGCTCAGAGTGAAATGATAAAAAAAAAAAAAAAAAAAAAAAATGAAGACATTTTTCTGAATCTGTTTATGTGGTTGCTTCTTCTTTCCTTTCCCCCTCTTGTAGTTGCCACACCAAAACACTAAAGATATATCTTGTACACGACTCTGCAGAAAGATCAGATATGCTGGCTAATGTAAACTTTTAAATGGTTGGTAAGTATTAGAGTTCCTGATTGAGATTCAACCAAGCAGCTTTTGGATTACTCTTGGACCACTGGATTCTTGGTTTGCTCGGAATCTCCAGGGTGCTGGCACTCAGGATGTAAATCCAGATTCATAATCTCATTCAACTTGCATTTTCCATTAGGGGAATTTTGTTTCCTGAATCAGCATGCCTTATGGATACACAAACCTTGCAGGCTGTCAAATTTCCACATAGCCAGTTGCAATTTTCTATTAAATAACCTTCTATTCTGTCAATGACTACATGAATTCATAATCTTAAATACTACTTGTCTTAATAGTGCTAACATTTGCATAATGTATGAACTATGATGGGGTGATGATAATACAGCTTAATTTAATGAGTTGCACTCCTGGAAGGTGATATTGAATGATGAAGAATTTTAAAATAATACCATATAAAAATAGACAAAGTTTAACAAAGTGAGCATCCTATGAGAAAAGTAAATTCTACACACTAAATCCACTGAATTGGAGAAATTTAAAAATGTATCTGAACACAAAAAAAATCTCATAAATAATAATCTAACAATTGCACCGATCATACACAGAAATAAATTAAACCACAACTTTGACAAAAAAAAAAAGGCATACTCATCAAAAGAGAAAATAATTTACCCAGAAGAAAAATTATCAAGAGCACAACCATCAAATCAAATTATTAACCTATGCCCTGGTTTTTTACCATAATTTCACCTTTCCTAATAGAAAGGAAACTTTCCCCCAAGCACACATACAAAAAACAGTTAATTTCTATCATTTTAACATCTCAGAACATAGACTTCAAATGGTGTGTGTGGGATATATAAAAAGGAAAACTAAACACGTCATTTAAATTGGTTATAAATTATAATTCATTTCAAAAGCTAAATTAGCTCATTTCATTAGACCACACAATATTCATTCCATTTGGTACAAAAATTATTACCAAAATAATTATTTCCTTTAACTGAAGAGAAAAATAAGAAGAGAGAAAAATAAGAAGAGAGAAAAATAAGAAGAGAGAAAAATAAGAAGAGAGAAAAATAAGAAGAGAGAAAAATAAGAAGAGAGAAAAATAAGAAGAGAGAAAAATAAGAAGAGAGAAAAATAAGAAGAGAGAAAAATAAGAAGAGAGAAAAATAAGAAGAGAGAAAAATAAGAAGAGAGAAAAATAAGAAGAGAGAAAAATAAGAAGAGAGAAAAATAAGAAGAGAGAAAAATAAGAAGAGAGAAAAATAAGAAGAGAGAAAAATAAGAAGAGAGAAAAATAAGAAGAGAGAAAAATAAGAAGAGAGAAAAATAAGAAGAGAGAAAAATAAGAAGAGAGAAAAATAAGAAGAGAGAAAAATAAGAAGAGAGAAAAATAAGAAGAGAGAAAAATAAGAAGAGAGAAAAATAAGAAGAGAGAAAAATAAGAAGAGAGAAAAATAAGAAGAGAGAAAAATAAGAAGAGAGAAAAATAAGAAGAGAGAAAAATAAGAAGAGAGAAAAATAAGAAGAGAGAAAAATAAGAAGAGAGAAAAATAAGAAGAGAGAAAAATAAGAAGAGAGAAAAATAAGAAGAGAGAAAAATAAGAAGAGAGAAAAATAAGAAGAGAGAAAAATAAGAAGAGAGAAAAATAAGAAGAGAGAAAAATAAGAAGAGAGAAAAATAAGAAGAGAGAAAAATAAGAAGAGAGAAAAATAAGAAGAGAGAAAAATAAGAAGAGAGAAAAATAAGAAGAGAGAAAAATAAGAAGAGAGAAAAATAAGAAGAGAGAAAAATAAGAAGAGAGAAAATAAGAAGAGAGAAAAATAAGAAGAGAGAAAAATAAGAAGAGAGAAAAATAAGAAGAGAGAAAAATAAGAAGAGAGAAAAATAAGAAGAGAGAAAAATAAGAAGAGAGAAAAATAAGAAGAGAGAAAAATAAGAAGAGAGAAAAATAAGAAGAGAGAAAAATAAGAAGAGAGAAAAATAAGAAGAGAGAAAAATAAGAAGAGAGAAAAATAAGAAGAGAGAAAAATAAGAAGAGAGAAAAATAAGAAGAGAGAAAAATAAGAAGAGAGAAAAATAAGAAGAGAGAAAAATAAGAAGAGAGAAAAATAAGAAGAGAGAAAAATAAGAAGAGAGAAAAATAAGAAGAGAGAAAAAATAAGAAGAGAGAAAAATAAGAAGAGAGAAAAATAAGAAGAGAGAAAAATAAGAAGAGAGAAAAATAAGAAGAGAGAAAAATAAGAAGAGAGAAAAATAAGAAGAGAGAAAAAATAAGAAGAGAGAAAAATAAGAAGAGAGAAAAATAAGAAGAGAGAAAAATAAGAAAAGATTCAGGACAGAGGCATTGGCGTCATCTCAGTTGGGGGGTAACTAGACCAGTCGCAAAGATGTTGACCACCAAGTCATTAACTGCCTACTTCTAATTCCATGGATATGTATGTATGTGTAACCCCACAAATTAACCCACATACACATATGCGCACACATCCCCATATGTACATACAAATGTGACTGTGTTTATGTTTATACATACCTATAGACTTACATTTATTCATGCCGACATACGAATCTTGCGTTCATATACTCACATATTTTATAAAGACGGGATTTCTGCACGTATAAATAGTATTATATATATGTAAGTATGCTAACAATTCTTACACATACTCCCAAATTACGTATATATTTTCGTATTTACATACATCCTCACATATCTACTCAGAGATGCACTCACACCCCCATATGCATGTGTGCAGTACATATGGATATATATGATGTATGCCGGTATATATGGATATATGTGTGCAATGTTTGTTAAGATGCATGAAATGTGAAATATACCACCTGATTTGGGAGTTAAAAAGTAGATGGAGGCATACATTGTCTTTATATATATATATATATATACACACACACACACACACACACACACACACACACACACACGTGTGTGTGCATAGATCTGCTCCTCATAAATTTGAGTGCGTGAACACAAAATAAAAATAGCTGAATGTGTGTATGAAGAATACATTTATATGTGCGCACATACGCATGTGGGGGTACAGGTGCATCTATGAGTAAATATACATATGGATGTGAGATATATAAGTATGAAAATATATACGTAACTTGGGAGTATGTGTAAGCATTGTTACACACACACACACACATTATATATATATATATATATATATATATATATATATATAAATAAACACTATACGTGCAAAAATCCAGTCTTTTAAAATGTATATGTGAGTATACAAATGCAAGACTTATTTTTCTCTCCAGTTAAAGGAAATGCTTATTTCAGCAAAAAGTTATGTACAAAATGGAACGAATATTGTGTAGTCTGATGAAATGAGCTAATTTAGCTTATTGAAATGAATTATAATATATAACCAATTTAAATGACAGGTTGAGATTTCCTTTATAAATATCATATTGTTCTGGATAACATCCATTGAGCTCTCTATATAAATATAACACTTAATATTTTATATTAAGTTAATCTTGTTTACGGACTGGACATTATATATATATATATATATCTCTAATGAAATAGAATCCATTGATTATTTCAAGAATATTTTAAAGAGATGATTATCTTTTATGAAAATCATTTTCTTTAAAAATATATTACTCTTCAGACTAAAAGTCCTTACATAAATGAATTGGCTAGATTGAAAGAAATAAAGAAAGAAAAAGTTTTATTAATAGGAAAAAAGTAAAATATACAATGCTAATTTTTAAATGAGAATCTCAAATGTCGCATTTCTATCCTAGATATTAAGATGACTTTGGATAAAATTTTCAATTACACATTTTCAAATACAGGACAGTAAATTTAACTATAAGAATTGAATTGTTAGGTTTTTATATTACTTTCAATGGCAGTAACAATATATCTTAATCTTAATATAATCTTTTTGGCTTCATAACAATAACATCACTATCAAGTATGAAGATAATGTTAATCATGATAAAAAAATACTACACATAATAATAATAATAATAATAATAAAGTGTTATTTAATAATACAAAAAATTTAAGAAAAATATTTTTAAAAATATCGAAATAATCTTTATGATTACTTTTAAAAAATTAAATCATAAATGCTATAAAATCTTTAAGAACCGTTTTAAGGGACTTAAATTATATACCTATTTGCATTATAACAATTTGTTTATTATTTAATTTGTTTATATAATTTTTTATCAATTATTTAATTTTTAAATAGTAGTGATTATTATTATTATTATTATTATTATTATTATTGTCATTAATAATAAGACCATTGTTTTTTTGTTTTTGTTTTTAAATATAATTTTTGAATATTTTATGTTGGCAATATTTTTTATCATCATTTACATTATTATCATCATACTTGTTAGTAATTTTTTTTTTTAATCGTATCACCCCGAGCAAGGCGGTAACGCCACTGATGTGCAGGGGGCTACGTAATAGTGAAAAGATTGAAAAAAGAGAAAGCCGGAAACCACATCCTAAATAGGGAACAAGGGATGAGCCTCTTAACCTGTTCAATAGATGTGGGTGGAGTGTGAACCGGGCGATAGATAGATTTATCTACTCCAATAGGAAAGATGAAGATATTATTACCTTTGAAAGTAATATAAAAATCTAACAATTCAATTTATATAGTTAAATTTACTGTTCTGTATTTGAAAATGTGTAATTGAAAATTCAATCCAAAGTCATTTTAACTTCTGGGATGGAAATGCAACATTTGAAATTTGACATTCACATTTAAAAATTAACATTATATATTTTACTTCCTTTCTTATCAATAAAAAGCTTTCTTTCTCTCTGCCCTCTTCCTCCCTCAGGATAAATCTAGCCAATTCATTTTTATAAAAAATTTCAGTCTGAAGAGTAATATTTTTTTTTTGAAGGAAATTTTTTTTTTTTTTATAGAGGATCATCTCTTTAAAATATTATCGAAATAAATTATTACCAATGGATTTGTAAATTCTTCCAATTTATTATCATTATAAAACAAGAAAAGAATCTTACTTCATCAATTCCTCTTTGTAGTTCATACATCAGTGCAATTGTCTCCCCTGCCACAATCCTCAGTTCTACATCAGGACTCTCCAAGAGTCCAATGATTTTGGACAAATAACTGAAATAAAGCACATTTGCAAAAGTTGAATGACAAAATGTAAGAAGATTTGTTATGGCCAGAAAATATGAAAATGTTAGAAGAAAATGAACCAATTTTAACAGAATATTAAGTAATAAATTGTAAAATACAGTTTATGCAATCTAAATTAAAATAAGTGAAAATTGTTTGGCCATTTTTTTTTTAAATCATTCATCTCAAACATTAAACCTAGAGTCAGTCTGAAACAATAGATTTCATATTTTTTATTTTGCTTGTTTTTAAAAACAATGGTTAAATTTTAATGAATTTATAAAGCACTAAATTGTAGCTCAAACTATGGTCCAAAGAAATTTAGTGTAGCAAATTCAAAACATGCTGGACAATGGAAGTTAATGGACCAGAGTGATTTTCATGACTTATTGTATTTGTCTATACTTCCGAGATGAGGTAGTATTTATATTGTTTAGACTGTTGGCCTCATCTTTATTCTCATGTTTACAATGTTTCAGCTGTTGTATGCTCTGGCACATGTTCACACATGGAATAAGAATGATATACCCGATTGATTGAAATAAAGAGTTCAGCTCAAAATTCCTAGTGCCTGAAGAGAGCCGTAAAATACAACAGCTGAGACGTCATAAACATGGTAATAAAGATGAGGACAACAATCTGAACAAAGTAAATAATGTAAGATTTACTGTAGTTTGTTGCTTACAAGACACCCTGATGAATTAACCCCCCTCTCAAAATTTTGAAAGAAATCAAAGGAGAACATTTTTTCCTTGTATTTTATAGCTCCCTCCACCCAAGATCGTATATTTCTGCAAACTTGACTAAACGGAACAAATTCATCACAGACCAAGAGATACCAAATTTAGGCTATTTTGAATGCAGTTAGAAGTTAGCCCCCCCTCACTGACCTTCAATTTATCAGGAGCAGAGGTTTTATTTATATATATATATATATATATAACCCGGATATAAGAGATTTTATCTGGTCCCAAATTAGAGTCTGTGGTAATGTATATAAAATAGACCAAACCCGGGCCCAGACAACTTATATCAGGGTTACACTGTGTGTGTGTGTGTGTGTGTGTGTGTGTGCATATATATATATATATATACATACAATATTTAATACATATTAAAAATTGCCATGAAATTCAATGCCTTCATTCCCAAGTATAATTGGCATTACCTTGAAGACGAATGCTCAAAAAATTCTCTTGAACTTGCCAAAATAACACCAACAGTCAATGCATAAAAACTGTGTCAGAAAAAATTGTTCAAGTTAATTTTAGAGAATAATTTTGTTCATTTCATTTGACCAGTAACTTAAAATTAAAAACACTTTTATTCTTGAACTTGTGAAGACTTCTATTACAGAAGCCTGCAAGGGCATTGTGGGAAAAAATAGGAAAGGTGGTTGGGGGGGGGGGGGGTGATTTCAGATCCCAAATAAATTATAAGATTATGAAATCAGTCTCACAAATCAAAATTAGCATGTGTAAATAATAAGGGCTCAAAAATCCATATTCACAATTGACTTAAAAATAACACACAAAGAACATAGTATCTTGCTGTTATCCAAAGTAATGTTCTTTTATTAGGGTAAGAAATGCTGTGATTCGTCAAGATTGGTAGACAAGCACAAAATCTATCAACTTTCAAGGCAATCTATAAGTTAGACAAAAAAAAAAAAAACAAAAAACTCTCAGGTTATTTAAAACCAGAAAATATTTTTAAATTAAGAATTTTTTTTAAATAATGATTTGCTGATACAACTCATACTAATTAACCCATAGCGGGGGGGGGGGGGAGAGGTTGATTCACACCTTTCACAAGGAAATAAGTGACTATAACAAACCTGATTGGAATTAGAACTATCTGATTTTCAATTCAGAGCTATTATTATGTGCAACCCACACATCCAAGCTTACAGCACCTGGTATTTCTTAGTGATCACCCATCTAGGTACTGCCCAAGCTCAACATTGCTTAACTTTAGTGATCACATGAAAATCTGTTTCAATGTGATATGGCTGTAAGCTTCATGGATCTTGATTTTGAATCTTTATTCAAAAACTGTACAGTTAACAAATTCTTTTTTGAGGTAAGGCTGTTTTCTCCCTTGTCACCAAGACGTCATATCAAGAAAAAATATTTTATAATAGACTTAAAGGTGTAAAGAAGAAAATTACCTTTCTGTCATTTCTTGAATGCAACTGTCAGGTGCAATAGATAAAAGCAAAGTCCAAGCAGAGAGAGCAGAACAGTGAAAGGATGAAATGGCAGAGTTTTGTGTGGCACACTTTTCTCCCTTTAGGTATGAAGCTCTGAACACTTGCTCCAAGGAAGCCATTATTTGTTTGATAACCTGAAAAAAAAAAAAAAAAAAAAAAAAAGACATTAAATCAACCAACAAAGACAAAAATGGCTGGAGGTAAAAAAAGTGATTAATTTAAGGAGTCATAATGATTTGATTTCCATTCCTGTTACATTTACAAAAATAAGATTTAACAGAATTCAATTTTTTTTTTGCGGGTAGGGGTTGAAGAGGAGGAGGAGGAGAAAAAAAAGCCAATCATGGTATTTCTGGAAGATAATTCTTATTTAGGCAAGCAGTCTTTGTAATTGCAATGGTGTTTAATATAGAGTGATGATGAGTAATAGTAACTACCAATGTTTATTTCTTTCTACTTGACTTTTGTAGATTCTGAAATCCATGTATGTTATAACATCTGAATTTGTTTAAAAAAAAAACAAACATTCAGTTAATTTTGTGTCATAATTCAGCCTTTTTTAAGAAAAATAAACCAAAAAACACTTGTCTACCAATGAATGAATTTCAAAATCTGTAGCAAAAAAAAAAAAAAAAAAAAAAATAAATAAATAAAATAAAATAAAATAAATAAACAAACCATAATGCAGCTCTCCTGTGCCTTTTCTATAAATACTTTCATGGTAATTGTTCTGATGAACTTTCCTTTCTGGCACCTTGATGTTACGAATTTAAGCACAGTACTAAACCGACAACTAGGTCTCATTATACAGTCAAAATTGCTAGATGTAGCTGTATGTTCTATGCTAATAATCTATTTTCTTGCACTTTGCTTGTGGAACTTTCTTCTGGTATATTTTGCTTTTCAGTCAACTTTGTGTTTAAATCTGAAGATCAATGTCAAACATTACTTTGTCTTAATTTTTGTTCCTAATGTTTTTCTTTTATCTTTCACAATCAATAACCTCTGTTTATCTTTCTTTTATCTTTCACAATCAATAACCTCTGTTTATCTTTCTTTTATCTTTCACAATCAATAACCTCTGTGGCTTTATTACCTTGTTTGAAGCAAAGTGATAAAAGTAATGTTTCTTTTTTGTCTTTGTGGTGGTGATGATGGAACTGATTAATTTTGTTACATAAACAGCATTTTCCAATTCTACCATTGAATGTCTTGCAGGAATTGTTATAATTTTGTAACCCCTTTGTACAAAATAATTTTTTATAATGATGAAAAAAGAAATTCTACAATTTAAACTTATTAGATTAGTAAAATTATCTAATAATCATTTAAGCTCTGCCTTTCAAATTTTGAACATCATGTGATGAACTGAGACAAGTGAATCCAATTTTTGGAAGAGAAAAACATGTTCAATAAATGCCACGAATTAAATAATTTGAAATCTCAATCCTTGAAATTAAAAATTTTGTTACAGTGATAATTATCTGCAACTATCAATTCTATAAAAGCTGCAGTAATAAAAATGAGGAATCACTGCAATTGAATGTTCCTCAGTTACCAAACAGATTTAGGCAATCCTCTTGTCTAATCCGCCCCCGAAAAACTGAGGATAAAAGGAGAGGGAGATACAGAGAGGGGGGGGGGGGAGACATAGTAAGCTCTCTACTAGAAGAGAATGATGAACAAAATTATAGATTACTAAAAACTGGGAGACTTTAGTTATAGTATTTTGAAGGAGTGTAGCACAATTACATATACACACAATAGGGAATTAGAATCTGCTCCAGTTACATTAAAAGATCTTACCGTAATGTCTCGGCAGGCAACAAAACTACAAATAGCCAGAGTATGAGCGCACTGGAGAAAAGAAAGAAAATAAAACTTCAAATTATGAAGAGGGGGAAAAAAAAAAAAAGAATGTTAAAAAGAACAGTAAAAAACGAAGAGGGTGAGGGCAAACAACATGACTGTAAAATGGTATCAAAATACCACACACACTTGCAGACAGGCATTTTCTATAAATTGTTTAAACTATTTTCACTTTAAATGTCATCTCTCTACCTCTGTTTGCTGGTAAATAGTCTATGAGATAAGACAAAAGATTGTTAAAATCAATTTGATTCTATCAGTGATAGTCTTAACATCAAATATGTTAAAAAAAAAAAAAAAAAAAAAAAAAAAACGGTCACAGAAAATACTAACAGCCATTTCGGTTCTTCAAATAGAGTTAAGAACATTACTAAGACTTAAACTGTTGTAAGGTTGCTCAGGTCTATAAACCTTTAAAAGGAAATTACAATTTCTAATATGGAGTCACTTCCTTTGCTCATATGTATTAAATGTAACAGCTAGATAGATTAGTATCAAGAGCATTAAACCTTTACAAAAAAAGTGTTGATTCTTGCAGCAATTATTTGCAAATTGGTATGATTCCTGGAAAAAGTGGTTTTCTATTGCCTTCTCCATGGTTTTCATCTGACTTCTACACAAAGCTAGAGAGCATGGTCTATTCTGATATTTAACCCCTAACTGGGGTAAAAAAGATATAGGATTCATTTTAAATCTATCAAAATTCAGCACCCACAAGCACTTAGTGAAGCTTGGACACTCAAATTGCTACAATATTTGGGTACTGCACAATCTTTTAGATCAAATTCTTATCTATTTATTGTATAAATACAATGGAAATGCACACCCTTTTTTTAAGCAAGTTGTGACAGGTGATGAGAAATGGATCTTTTACATCAATGTTCAGTGAAAAAGATCCCGGGTTAAACAATGAGCAATTTTTGGCCACTCCAAAAGAAAAAAAAAAAAAAAAAAAAAAAAAAAAAAAAAAAAAAAAAAAAAAAAAAGGAAAAAATAAAGTCTTCTTCCTAAGAAAATCATGCTGTGCAGCTGGTGAGACTGGAAAGGAATCCTGTACTTATAAGCTTCTAGCAAGTCAATTGATTCTGAAAAATACTGTTCACAGCTGAACAAATTCAAAAGCAGCAATTCAAGAAAAATTGCCCAGAATTGGTGAACAGATAAGGTGTTTTCCATCAGGAAAATGCCAGACTTCACATTTCTTTGGTTGCCCAGCAAAAATTGTTACATCTTGGCTGGATATGTTACCTCACCCACCAGACCTTGCTCCTTTAGACTTTCATTTATTTAGGCTCATGCAATATAATCTCAATGGTGAAAATTTAAATTCTTTAACTGACAACAAGAAATCAAAATTCTGGGAAGACGGAATCTTTAAATTAAAAGGAAAAATGGAGAAAGATTGTGCAACAAAATGGTTCATATTTAGATGAATAAATATTTAATGGCAGAATTTTTTTTTTAAGGGAAATTAAAACAAAGAAGAAAAAATATCGGCATAAACTTTTTTTGAGCAAGGTGCTTTATGTGCGTTGTGGTACAGTGGATATCGGCTCGGAATGAGAAATCGGGGAGCCGAGTTCAAATTCCAGTTGAATTCATTGCATTCATTTACGCGCAAATACCCTTGGGAAAGGTATTAATCCATCTATTCCTTCCAGTTATAGGTTAACTAACAGGACAGATTGGGTTCTATAGCCTTGGTCGGCAACTAGTCTACCGCAGAAAGCAATGGCAACCTACTGCGGGATAATCTTCTGCCCAGTCAGTCATGTCTCTTTCGAGACATGATATAAAGCAATTTTAAAATATGGTGGTTAAAAAAACAAGCACGAGTGAATTAAAAAAATCTAAATCAGAATTCCATTAGATATGTTCTTTGATTCTATGTCCTTTGTTTAACTAATCATTTCTTTTCCTTCCCATAAGAAGAAATGTGCAGGCTTTCACAAGCAAAATTCTAAAACACAGACATCTGCTGTGGAAGGCTAAAATGTACTAATAAAAATAATAAAAATAAATAAATAAAAAAAGACAAGGAAATTAGTCCAAGCCAAGCACATACAATTATCAAGATATCTTAATCATAATTCAGACAAGATGTTGCCCACACTGAAACAAAGTCTAAATAGAAGAAAAAAATCTGTTCACAATAGAAATACAGTCACAACTCAACCCTGAGCTATTTTAACCCAGAATATCATTGATGCAAGAAAGATTTTTTTAAAGACTTTTTGGAAAGTACATGTGCAAACATAGGGGGATAATAATTATTTATCTTAAATGAAAAATAAAGAATATATATATTTTTTTATTATTAATTTAGGTAAATTTTTGTTTAAAATATATTATATCAATATCTCCTTTATTATAAAATATATATATATATATATATATATATATATATATATATAGTCATCTGCAGACAGATCTGTTTCACAGCTCATCAGTATGGTTAGACTCCGATTGCTTTTTAACCCAGGATTGAAACCCGACCGAATTGGCGTCAGTCGGTGATGCTACCTCTGGGCTATGGGCGTTCGGTGGAAGAAGGCAGACTTTTTTTAGCACATATATCATTATACGCGCCCAATAGCCAGAGTGCTCTAATTCATTTTACTGAATGAGCAATATATATCACACACACACACACACACACACACTAGCCATTATCAGGTATTGATTTTACACTACATTTTTATGAAAAGGAAACCCAACCCTTCTAAATCAAATTTTTAACTGATAAATGCCATGCCTTAACAAAGGTCTAAGGAAGGCTAATGGACAAAAATCATTCCCCTAAAACGCTTACAATTCTTTTTTTCTAGAATGAGTGGACCAGTCTACTTAAATAATGTCGAAAAAGTATCTTCATTTACCTTTTGACGCGTTTTTACAGGTGTCGATTGATCATTGAGCATATAGAGAAACATTTCACGGAGGTCTTCAAAGATGTTCTCGCTATCCTCCCCCAACTGAATACACAAATGGCTGATGCACTGAGCAGCCAAAGCCGGCTCGTCTCCTTTGCCTTTTTTTAGGCAGCGGGTTAAGTTCTCAACCACTGTGAATTTGCTGAAGAGAAACAGAAACAAAACATCAACATTTGAAGCCTAATAAGAAAAAGAATTTATCTTGTACAAAAATATTTCTTGACAATCTTCTTTAATGTCAATGCACCAAATTCAGTGATAAATATGAATATTAAACATACAGGGAAATTTTCAGATCAAAATTCAGGTACAGACTCAACAATCCACCATCATGTTTAGAATATTACTCCAAATAATTTTTAGAACAAGATTAGAAAATCTGTCTTATTTTTCTGAACTTACCCCAAGTAATTAAACTTGAAACAACTTTTTTTTTCTTTTTTTTTTTTTTTAAATCGTTTCACCCCGAGCAAGGCATTCCACTGCCACTATTGCGCAGGTGGTTACATAGAGTTGGGGAAGTGATGGGAAAAGGATGGTTAGATATAGGAAATGTCAGAAGAAGGGTGATAGACGGGTACAGGTACTGAGAATGAGGGTTGGTTAGATGGTGAGACTGTTTGAAAGAATAGATGCAAGTTAGTGTGTTAGAAGGTGTCTATTGACCTTACATTTAAACTCCTGGAGATTGTAGCTGTCGGGGAAGCAGGCATGTGGAAGGGAATTCCACAGGCGGGAAGCGCGAGAAAAGAAGCTGTTGGAGTAGAAATTATGGTTCTTCCTGCGAACTACTGTTCTGTGAAACCGACTCCCAAGAAGATACCTCCCCATTACCACAATCCTAACTTGTTCAAGTCTAGGTGTAAGTGTTATTTTCCCCTCTTATCTATACCAAAAGCCTCTACCTCAAGTAGCCCTCAGAGTTTGTATAAGGTGGATCATACTGTAACAAAAAAAAAAAAAAAAAAAAAATACTACCTTTGGACTTTATGCCATTACACCTCATGTTAACCCCCCCCCCCCAACCGTTGATATGTTTAAACAAAACATGTCATTTGGACATGTATAAAAACAACAAATGTTGCTAATAGACAAGAGAATAATATGCAAAAGTAGTGTCTTGCTCAACATTTCAAAAAGATTGAAGCAAGTCTATTTGCCTCTTTTTACTTACATGTTCATAAGGAAGTCATAGATGTACTTCATTGAGAGGGTTTTGCTCAGCAACGTCAATGAATTAATACGGGTTTGTTGGCTAGAAAAATAAGAATAAATGACTTACAAAGTAATCAAAAATAAATATTAGGCAAGAGCACACACGAAATGAAGAGAGGAAGAGAGGTTATTTTAAATAATTTTGAGCATACATCATACAAGAGTGTATAAAACCTTTAAGGATAAGTGATCATGACTCTACAACTTAATATCTTTTCTTTAATCAGGAATCACTGCCTGTTATTTGGAATGTCAGTGGAGTGGTTTCCCTGCTACCTTCTTTGTGGCTCTCAGTTCAGAATTGTCTTTTAATTAAACTAATTGACATCCCGAGGCCAACAGCTTATTCCACCTTTTTTTTTTTTCATACAACCTTATATAGTAAATCGATTCTGTGCAATTAACTTTTCTGCTTATACATATTCAACTGAATCCTTTGTGAAATTTTTGAATAAAGCCGTTCTTGGAGTTCCCGAGGAAAATGTCATAAGAACTGAAGAAAACTTGAAGACAAAATCAAGAGCAACAACTCGTCCCAAAAAAAAAAAAAAAACCCCAAAACAAAGCGGCCTCAATGCGAGTGGTTCCAAAATGAAGGACTGATTTATATAATAAATTTATCTATAACGTTGCATGAGAAACTGAGTCCCTCCCAAATTGTTTAAATATTGAAATTTTTCCAAAGTTTTTTGATAATTGGACACTATGTAATAATTGATAAAACAGCACCCCCCCCCCCCCGCCAAAAAAAAAAAAATTTAAAACGGTGGTGTTAGTCCACTTCAGGTTCGCCAAATCTACAAAGTTATTGGCCCTGACCTGGCATCTTGGTTTCAATCATTTTCCCACCACTAGAACAGATTCTTTTTTTAATGGAAATTGACAAGAATTTAAGCACAGTACTAGACTGGACAGTTAAGGGACCTACATGATCAATCATGTCTTGAAAGAGACATGACTGACTGGGTAGAAGATTTTCCTGTAGTAGGTTGCCATTACTTTCTGCAGTCGTCTGGCTGCCAACCAAAGCTATAGAACCCAATCTGTCCTGTTATTTAACCCATAGCTGGAGGGAGAAAAGATTAGTACCTTTCCCCAAGGGTATTTGCAAGTAAGTGAATGCAATGAATTCAACTGAAATTTGCTGCATTCACTTTCATGCAAGTACTCTTGGGAACGGTATAAATCCATTGCTTTTCCCCCCCAATTATGAGTTAAATAGCAGGACAGGTTGGGTTATAGCCTTGGTTAGCAAATGTTACTGCAGAAAGTAATGGCAACCTACTATGGGAAAATCTTCTTTCAAGACATAATCACCCAAGTGTGTCACATATAGTATTTAACTGACTAACTAACTAGACTTGGTCTCATTTTAGTGTCGAAATTGCTTGATGTCACCATTAGATCTATGCTAAGTTTCTTCTCTTGCACATCTTACTTGTGGGAGTCATTTAACTTTCTTGTCAACTATGATCTTCAAAGATTTAAATGCAATTTCAATGCAGTTACACAGCTTTTATTGATTGCAATAAATCCACATTCAACCAAATAAGAAATTGCAAAGCCTAGCAGTATTTTAGCCATTTCAGACCACATGTTCAAACACAGCTGTTTCGTTGTATTTGACAGCCATGATTTTGTTATTTCGCCACTTTTAAATTTGTACATGTATTCATCATTGTTTCTCAATTCAATAAGTTCTTCCTGCATATTTTCACTGACTGCTTCTATGTCACAACCAAAAGTATCTCATCTATGGATGGACCTCTAACAAAAAAATCTGAAAATCAGCTACTTAGCTCTTTTACTGTCACTAAAGATTCTGCATACCTTTTTAACTAGTTTGTTCTGAGAGGTGATTACTTGTTAACTCAGACATGGTACTGAAATTTTTCTGTATATTTAGTCGAAAATAAGTAATTTTTCAGAAAAGGCCTTCAGAACATGTTTATAATGTGCATAATTTACCTTAAATCTGGAGCAAAATTTCATTGAACTTTCAAAAAAAAAAAAAAAATCTATGCTATTTGTGACACTTGATTTCCTCTGCCAAATTTTTCTCATCCACATTTTCCAAGAAATTAACTACTGTACCAAACAGATTTACAAATCTAGCCAGGCAGTTTCCTTTCGAAAACCAGTGGACTTCTGTATTGATAATAGGTCTTATATGCTTTTCTTTGGTATCAATACAAAACTTTTTCAAAAGTCATATTTGCCATTGGATTTTATTTTATTGACCGTTTTAATAACTACTGTCAATGACTCATGAAAGGGCTAATATTTTTGGAAACTAAATGATGACTATGCACCATGAAAGAACAGCAAGAATAGGACACTTTAACTGTGCAATAAATTCCTTACCAAAATCTTGGTTTGATGAAAATCAAATACTGTATGAAAACTTGGTATCCTGCACAACCAAACATAATTGCGCAGGATACCAGGTTTTCAAAGGGTACTTGATGTTCATCAAACCAAGATTAGGCAGCTTCAAAAATGGATAATCCAGTGATATCAGTTTCTAAGAGTTTCACAAACAACTCTTCATGCAATTTGCAGTAATTATTGTTTTTATTTATATTTATATATATATATATATATATATGAATGAATGAAACCATATATATGCCATAAAAATAGTTCTATTATTTGCCAATCTGAATTGAGAATTTAATGCTTTATAATTTTTCAACAAGTTGGCTTTCTACATCCTGCTAACATTTCATCAAGTCTCTGGATTAAATCATTGCTTTTAAGACATTTGCCAAATCTTGCTGTAACAGGGTTTTCATGAAAATTTCAAAGGAAGGCTTAAAATAACATTTTTCATCAACTGTATGTGCACTTCCAGCTCTTGCAATTACATGCATTATCTCATAAGATGCAATTGAGCCACTTTTATTTGCTTCTGTAGATTTTTTTTTTTCAAATAAGATGAAAATTTAAATTTTTAAAACAAGCAACGAGTTTGTTCAATCTGTCAGGATGTTTTCTTTTTAAATGCTCTAAAAACCTTGACCATTTCATCAATTCACTAGAAAATGAGTTGTTGCAAATAAGGTAGGTTGACTTTGAACAAACAGGCTTTCTACAAACCCATAAGCCAAATACTCCTCTATATACTGTCTACATTTTTTTTTTTTTGGTATTCATGAAAAAAGAAAAAAAAAAAAAAAAGAGACATCAATATAGACATCAGGAAACTTAAATTTTTTTCTTTTTTAAAAGTGATAATTTTTAAAATTAATACAAATAAAAATTTAATTTAATTTTTTAAATCTTTAAAATTAATTATAAATGTTTTTATTTTTAAAACTTATATAAATAAAAAGAGTAAAAAATTGCTTTCATAATTTTACTAAACATTTTTTTTTATAAACATTAAAATAATTTTAATTTAATCATCTTAAAACCCCCAAAAAAATAAAAAAAATAAAAAAATAAATAAATAAAAGGTCCTGGCAGCAAGTCCAGATGTCGAATTGTACCCTCTTGATAAATATAACACAGAAACAATATTTTCAACTCAAAGTTATTGCCACTAACACTGGTTCTAATTATTATTACCGTGACTCTACCAACATAAAAATTGGGTATCATCCATCTCTTACAATTGCTGTTCAAACACCGCAATGCAATCAATGCACAAGTGAGTGAGCGATAGCAGACAACGCTTGTTACCAGATACTCATTATATACAAAATGTTTCAAAATTATGAAACATTTACAGATGCATAACCATTTTACGAAAAGAAAAAAAAAAAAAAAGGATTTCTGACAGACACAGCATAATGAGCTGTCATTAAACAATTTATTTTGTTCTTAAAAGGTTGAAGACTATTTCATAACTAGATGAGAAAATAAATTTAGAAACGTTTATTAAAACAAACTTAATTTTTATTTACGAATGTTTCCTCTTACTATGAAAGAAAAGAACTGGTTTCTGAAAGTTTGAATTTGTTACAAGGATGGTGCGTCAGCTGAGATTAGATACTAAGAAAGTGGGAGAAGGAAGAGAATGATTGATGATGATGATGATGATGATGATGATGTGAGATGAGACATGAAGAGTGTTGGAGTTAAGAGGCAGCTTGATTCCTCTGGCCACCAGCCTGGACAACCCCAAATTTGAAAACCACTCTAATAAGCATATTTTAAGAATATGGAATTTTAGAAAAATGTTGAAGCTAAGGGTGGAAACCCAGAACCTGGCCAACCCAACTCCTAGCAGGCATAAGAGTCCAGATAAGCTGGAGGTTTAACTTGGAGTCTCCACACTACTGACATATGTCTAGACCTCTTAACCAAAACCTTGTGCCACCCATGAAGATCAGAACTTAGAAATTTAAATTACTACTAACACAAGCTGCAAACTCCAACAGAGGACCCAGTGACATTTGATTATAAAAGTGAGAAGGGTTAAACCACTGTAACAACAAATCATATATAAACCAAATTGTTGTTACATTTTTAACCTGAGTTAATTCTTTATCCCCAAAAAATCCTTTTAAATGTAGATCCTTGCTGTCAACTCATCTTTTGCTTTTACTTCAACAGTAATTTTTTCACACTATGAGATCAAAAACATGGGCAGAGAAGCAAAGGACCATGAAGGAGACAAATACCAGCTATTTTGAGTGGAACTGTGTTCATCAACAATATCAGCAACATGTTAACAAGTGAGGGGGTCAAGTAGATGGTAACCAGTGGTCTGAAGGAACCGGAAAACAAATGATGCAGTGGGCACAGGACTACATTATTGGTTGCTGTGAACCAGGATTGACTTAGGGTTACATATCTTCAATAGTTCAGAGAAAGAAAAAAAAAAAGTACTAAAAATCTAATATTAGATTTTAGCATTTTTAAGTAAAGAAAAGGTGATTTTCTAAGCACAGCTTAGACGTGAGAGTATGCCCCCCCCCCCGTGAGGAGGGGGAAAAATACTTTATGCTTATTCTCTTGAATGTTTTAGGAAATGTTTTTAAAAAATAAGTAAAAAGAAAAGTTATTATAAATCACACATTTTTCTGTTAAAAAATAATGACAGCATGTTTACATTTCCACAATCTATTTTCTATTTCTAAATTTAATACTTAATTTACTGCAAGTAAAATACATGCTGTTCCCAAAATACTGCAAAGCGAACAAATATATCTACAAGTGAGAAAGTTGGTTATAATTAACTATATAAAAGCAACAAATAAGAATTACAAAAAAACTTCTATAAATAAGACTCGTGATTAAGAAAAGAATTTAAATAAAGAACTGAGTAATTATAGAAGTGTTTGTCTTGTATAAATAGAAAGTTAAGTGGGCTGGACCTACTGGTCATTGTTAGAGGTCCAGAACCAAAATAGCCAAAGAGCAATGTACTCCCTGACCTATTTTCACATCTCACATATTATAAACAATTTCCTTGTCTATTTTGAATAGATTAATCTTTAGATTGGGACACGCACAAGGGAGATTGCCTCAAAGTTAAAATAGTTCCAAAAAAATAATCATAAGCTGATTTTGGTTAGCCCTGCTCCCAATTCAAACTTGCAAATTAAAACAAATATAAATTGGAGATTTGTTTGCTTTTTGGCTGAAATATTTGTATAAATAAACTTCCTACAAGGGACAAATATTGATCTTTGATCCAAATTAAAAGCCAAAATCAAAAACTCATTCTCAGAAAAGTAAAATTATTTATAAATGCAAATAGAGGTAAACAATAAAATAATGATTTTAGGAAACTCATTCATTCTTGAAATTGTTCTACATAACATTATATAAATATTTATTTGAAAAGATCATTTGATATTTTTATATTCAAAATAGATTGCTTCTACCAAACCCCATCCACCCACTTTCAGTTAAATTAAAAATGAATTTAAAACTTGATCAATTCTTGTTTTTGTAAAATATTTACAACACAAATTGTTATTGTGAACAAAGTTTTCTCTCAAGAGTTGCTGTTAAACAAGTTTTGTGTGTGTGTGTGTGTGTGTGTGTGTGTGTGTGTGTGTGATAACTATCAACAGCTTCAAGTAGTTTCACCAACTTCCCAATGGTGCCACATGCAAAGGATTGCCTCCAAGTTAATAATATCAATAAATCAGTCTAAACATTGACCATAGTGATAGTTAAAATATTAACAGTAACATGCCCATATCTGTGCACTTTAAATAGATTTTTGTCAATTACTCTATTTCTTAATCAGAACCATATCATTCAAGTCAAAATAATGGACAGACTTATTACAATGAACAACAGATGAACTGAGTGTATGGTTTTTCTAAAAAGAACTTTTTCATGTTCAGATAATCATGTTTATATTCTTAGATGTCTCACTTATGCAGTCGTTGGGACTTTTTTTTTAATTCAGGTTTAATACCCACATCATATGATCTAACAAAATACACCTGAAATTAATAATTCCAATGCAACCAATAGCTTCTGAAATTGGTAGAACCACTCAGAAAATTACTAGAGCAATTATAAGAATTGGAACACCCTCTAGTTGGTAATATTAATTCAGCACATGGAGAAAAAAAAAATCCTGATGACACACACACACACACACACACACACACACAGCGTGTTTTTAATTGGTTCACCCCAAGCGAGGTGATAATGCCACTAAGATGCAAGGGGCTACTGGGAGTGATAAAGAATGAAAGACTTTAGAAAGAACCAGAAACCCAATCCTAAAAATGGGACAAGGGGTAAACTTCTAATCCTATTCAAAAGACTGGAGAGGAATGTGAACAATGCAACAGGAAAATGCATCTACTTTTATTTGAGGAAATTTATATTTCTATATATAAAAAAAAAATGATTGAAAATACTTGGGAACATTGAGAAATGGATAGGAAAAGCTGTAAAAGTTACAGCGCATTTTTACATGTTTCAATTATAATATGCAAAATATTATCCATGAGTATGAATATATTTTATTAAAAATTAGCAGACAATGTTTGCATTTTATTTAATCTGAAAAATGGAGCACACCACTTGTTACCCAGGTTTCAACCACGCAGATTTCTTCAGGCATGCTATCTTGCCTGAAGAAGCCTGCATGGTTGAAACCTGCATAGCAAGTAAGTGGTGTGTGTTCCTTTCTTTAACATTGTTTGCTCTGCACATTCAGTTCATTTGTGTTGATTGTGCGTTGAGCACTTTTTTTTAACTACTGTCTGCTAGTCCAACCAGCCATTACTTGGCTAGTGTGGATATATATAAAGTTTAAAACCATGTGCTCAAGTTTTAAAATTGAGAAAGATTATTAACTTGCACTTTTCTTAAGTTTCATTTAATCAGTCACTAATAAAAAGCATTTTATGTCAATCACTTTCAGGGCAGAGTGAAAGACAAATCCACGTAGAGAGAAAATGTGCTAGACCTATCAGAAAGAGTTAATAAATATCTTTATCAGAAAGTTTTAAAAAATCCTTCCAGACCATAGCATCTGATAAAGATATTAGCTATTCCTCAGAATTACAACACACTTTGCTTACACCTGGGTTTGTCTTTCATTCCAACCTGGTGATGTCTGCAATAGAGTTGAAACACATCTAAAATTTTCTAATTTGTCACATTATCTCCATTTTCGTTTGGTTATTTTACCTCCTACCAAAACCCAGAAGTCATTTTATGTAAGATGTTTCCTGCTGATTTGCAAAAACCTATTTATTGCATACGAAACTGAGCTTTTAAAAAAGTAAGATGCTACCAAATAGTTTACAGAATTGAAGACAATGATTTCCTCAAAAATATAAATGGAGTGATTTTGAGGATCATCAAATTTTCAGTGGAAACACTTACTTGAAAGTAGCATCAATCTGGTCAACTTTTAAGGAGTAAATCATAGGACTTAAGTTTCTGTTTGATAAAGTGTAAAACTATATACAATTTGCCAGTCACACACACACAAAAAAAAAAAGAAAAAAAGAAAGTTACTCTCAAATCCACAAACCTTTTCTCACAGAGTCCATCAATGCATTCCCTTATACCATCTTCAAAGTTCTGTTGGTTGGCGGACTCGTCCACTTCTCCAGAATCACCATCTGAAAGGGAAAAATTAAACATTTCTTTAACAAGACCAATTTTTTAATTTAACTTATTTAAATGCTACATTTCATTGATTATATTCAATACTAATTTTACTTATCACTTAGCTTTATTACTGATTATATTATCCTCACTTGTACCCATGATAGCTGATAACTAACAGACAAAAAGGTACAGATAGATCAAGGATTCATATCATATATGTGCGTTTGCACCCTTTGCATCCATCTACACACTTCGCAGTTCCACACTAACATTTTTTTTCTTTTTTTCAATGTTTTCCATTTGGCTTCTAGTTTTTCTAGACAGACTTGTTTTTCATTTCCGAGTGAGTGTTCTAGTCTTTTGAGTTAAGAAAATTATAAAAAGTTGGGAAGGAAGAGTTATAATACAGTTGGAAAAAAAAGTGAGAGAAACACTGTATGGTGACCCAGTTTCATATCTCAAATAATCTTCAGAAGTATGAAGATTGTTTGAAGCATGAAACTGACAAGCATCAACATTGTATGACAATTATGTGTAGTGGTGATGAACACACCTCCAAAATATGACTCAAATTTGTCCAAATAGCATATACTGACACCAAACTTTACATCCTTAGTACAGAATTCGGTAAGGCTATGTTGACTCAAAGTGAGATTATATTTCATGATTGTGTTTTCATTCAATAAAAAAAGGATTTGAGAGTAAACCTTGAGGACAAATTCAGAGCAGGAGTCTCTAAGACTGTTCATGGTTCTGTTCAACCTCGTTCTAGCAACAACATCCATGCCAAGCTGTATTGGGCTCTTAAACATCAATGCCTTGGAGAGGAGTAACAAAACTTTGCCCAGGCCAGGACACACCAGTGTTCTGCGCTACACCAATGAGACTTGGAGCATCTACTCCAGACAGAAGAGACACCTCAGCGCCTTTCATCTTTAGTACCTGAGAGAGTCACCAAGGACATAGTTCTCACCTATAACCAGTTATCCAACTTATACGCCCTTCTTATAGAAGTAGCCTGGATATGTACACAGTTTGCCAGATAGGAGGATTCAAAGAACAGGAGAGCGATGGTCATAGAGATCAAGAGGTGTGTAGATATTAATGATTGCTTATGTTGGGGATGCAATTTATACTAAGAACTGAAGTGAGGAGAAGAGAAATGGAGGATCGCTACTGAGGAGAGGCATGCTCAAGGAGAGCATCATCACATGCATTTGTTGCAATCAAGACTGTCATTCATCCATGCACAGCCATAAAAGATGCTGTGCCATCATCAGCAGCTGAAGTATAACTCCTTGGGCTCAGATCCAGGAGTCTCTCAAGATGGCGAATGCCATGTTATTATCAGAAAATAGAAAATTATCTTAAAATTTCTGGCCGAAACTATTGATGGCAGGGTGGAGGGTTCTTATATGATAGTTTTTAACAAATTTTTGTTGTTATACAGTTAACTAAAAAAAAAAAAGTTTTTTCATTAAAGTTTGACAAAACAGTGAAACTAAATTTGTGAAAGACTAAAAAGTTTTATATTAAAAATTAATCTTAGAAGCTTTAACTATATAAAACAGACTATACATTATATTTGAAAATGATAATTATCCAAGTTTTAATTTTATTATTAATATCATCTGCATGTTACTATGACTGATGGAAAAGAATGCAAACAGTTCAAGAACACTTCCCTGCTTATTCCAGTGATAAATCAGGAAAAAAATAAAAATAAAAAATAATTAAAAGCTTGGTGGTTCAGCTAAACTGAGAATTGTTTTATATTCAAAATGGAGTATTTAAAAATGGTATTGCATGAAAAAAATAAATAAATAAATAAAAAATAATAATTATAATATATTACACATTACACACAAATAATTTACCATAATTGGTACCTTCTTCAGCAATCGGCTGAAAGTAGCCATCATCAGAAATGGAACTGATGACACTCTGGTTGTCGGGCGTATCCACTTCATCATCACTGGATGGGCGGGAACTAGTCCCTCGTCTAATTCCTGCAAGAAAAATCAAAAGAATCAATATTTACATACAATGCAAATTGTATGCAAAAAAAAAAAAAAAAAAAAAAAATTTTTCCCTAGTTCTGTTACCACAGTAAAAACCTGTTTTACTTCCCTGTCTATTCCTTTTTTTTTTATTTTTATTTCAGTTTGGTTACTTTTTAGGTAATTCACTGTTTTTTGACTAATTCCTGTTAGCCCTTAAGATATCAAAACTGGCACAATGCATGGGAGCAAGCATACATTTCATATTTTTCTTATCCTCCTAAATCTATCATCTACGATAACATTACTGGTATGCAACCTTTCAAACTTTTTCTTTCTGTATTGGTCTCCTCTTAGGTCATGTTATCATTTAAACATTTGTTTAATGTACACTAGCATCATAGCTCGGCATTGCCTGTGCAACTCAGAACATTTTTTAAATTAGATGATTAATGTAGCGTGTTGCAATTTCCAAGCGCTTGTAGTCACTGCCTCACTTTAAAACTCTGTTATATAAAAAAAATAATTATATAAAAAAATTGTTAAAAAATTCCATTAAAATTTTGTGCGACATTGTAAACAACATTGCGTTTGTTTCAAAATTATGAGGGAAAATATTTACATTTTTTGTTGGCTAAATGAATTTCAGAAATTTTCGAAGAATACTTAAAAATGTAGACATTTCATTTTAGAGGAAAAAGTTAGATTAATGCAACACGCATTACAGACAGTTAATTTCCTACATGAAATATTTAGCAAAAAAAAAAAAAAAAAAAAAAAAAAAAAAAAAAAAACTTAATTAAATTAACCATTGGCACTTTTTTTTTTTTTTATATATTTTGTTTGAAAAAACACTTTAAAAATATTTTTGTTTCAAAATTACAGGGAAAAAAATATTCACTTTTTTTTTTTTGACCAAATGAATTTTTTAAAACATAAAAATAAAAATTAAATATAAAGGCTCATTTTTTTTTTTCTAATTTAGTTGCATTTGACATGTGTGATTTGAATTCTGTGATGTAACCTAGCTTAGATGTTTTATGGAGCAAATGTAAACAATCGGCTCCATTAGCCAAAAGTGCGAAAGGGAAAATTGCTGGACTAAACTCAGAAAGTATATGTTGACCTGGCTTCCCTGTAGATATGTGTCCCTAGAAAGTTTGAATGGCGTAGCTTTAAAAAATGTAGGCATGCATAGATTACAATCACCCACAGACTCACAGATTGCCTTTTATATATATATAAATATTGTTTCTATACAGTTATTTTATGTTTGTACATATGTAGAATTCTTTTCACCACATGTTCACTGTTTATACACTGTTCCCAAATGTAACTTTCTTTTTGCTAAGAAAGGGGGCATGGGTCACAGCTGCTACAGTGATAGCAACAACAAAAAAGAGGATAATAGTTCAGATATAAATTTGGTAAATAACAACTCAGAAATTCAGAGAGAAATTATCCAAATTACAAATTGGAGATAACAAAAAAAAAACAAATACAATAATTTAAATATCTAGGAAGTATTTTAACAGAGGATGGAAAGTGCAAAAGATCTTTCAAAAAGCTCAGTAAAGTAAAATTTAGTTAGAAATAAAGTAAAAAGTACTAAAAAGAGGTCGCCCCCAGTGTGATGTAATGTTTAGCAAGCTTGTCTCACTAGAACAGTTATGACCGAGTAGTGAGTTTGATCCTCACTAGGTGTCCCATACTTTCAGCCTTGTGCCACAGTAAGAAACACTTAGAAAATAGTTTTCACCCCACATAAAAAAAGCCTTGCGCCATATCCAGCCTCAGTGGGAAGGTATCTGGGAAATACCAAGAGTACTAAAATGTTATGTAATATCAGTCCTAATCGGGATCAAATACGGACCAGAATATGACACCAACAGAACAAATAGTAAATGTTTACCAACCTAAGATGTCTCACCATATATATATATATACACACACAATACAAAAAATGATGTTTTTGTATTGTACTCTCACTACTTTCGTATCAAGCGCTTTATTGTTAAGGTTTCATCTCGGGGTTTTTTTTTCTTCTTTCCAACGGGCACTAGATGTATTGTTCTTGTGCGCTGTTTGTTTCTTTTTTTCTCCCCCATTATTTAACCTACGAGGTAGTTCTCGACAGGTTATAAGACAGTTTAAATTACTGTTAAGTTAGCACTATTTCAGTCTGTTATTATTAATGTTGCCTTACTGTGATTAAGTTCATTATTATATATATATATATATATATATATATATATATACACACACACACAAATAAAATCCACAGATAGTCCTGTTTTACAGCTCATCAGTATAGTTAGACATCCAATTGCTTCTAGCCAGGATTGAAACCCTACCAAATTGATATCAGTCAGTGATTCTACCTCTAAGCTATGGCCACTCAGTAGAGGAAGGCAGATTTTTAGCCTTTTATATTTGCAATGTAAACACACGCCAGTATCCAAATATGTTCATATTCATTACTGAATGAATGATGTGTAAATAGCAATCAGTAGCTTCTGTTTTTAAAGTCTACCATTTCTTCATAGTTCTCAATCAGCGGGTGACTGTGTGTGTGTGTGTGTATACATAGATAAGAGAGAAAAAGAAAAAAAAAATCAATTTTTTTTTTATCTGTATCAAGATTCATGCGCATTTGGCTTGTTTAATGTTAATATAATTTATGGCATTCTGGATTCAATGAAAGAAGCCTCCTTTTGAAACTCAAAAGGAACAAATTCCAGGACTATTAAAAAAAAAAAAAAAAAAAAAAATGCTTTATGTATGTAAGTGAATCAATTCTAGATTGTCTGGGATTCAGATGTGTGTATCTAGTAGACATGATGTTTAGTGATTATTTGGGAACATTTTTACATAAACATCAGTTGTGGTAGATAACCATGTTAGATTAATTCTTTGTGAATGAACTTAAAGGTAATATTTTAACACAGTCCTGATAATATTTTATAAACTATCTTGAATGTTAAAAATTTCAACATAAATGAAAAGACTTGAAGCAACAGAAATGTGGTTCTATAGAAGGATTCTGAGAATACCATGGACTAAACATGTGAACAATAACAAAGTGAGTGAGAGTGTTAGAGAGTGAGTGAGTGAGAGTGTTAGAGAGTGAGTGAGTGAGAGAGTGAGTGAGTGAGAGAGTGAGTGAGTGAGAGAGTGAGTGAGTGAGAGAGTGAGTGAGTGAGAGAGTGAGTGAGAGAGAGAGTGAGTGAGTGAGAGAGAGAGTGAGAGAGAGAGTGAGTGAGAGAGAGAGTTAGAGAGAGAGAGAGTTAGAGAGAGAGAGAGTTAGAGAGAGAGAGAGTTAGAGAGAGAGAGAGTTAGAGAGAGAGAGTTAGAGAGAGAGAGTTAGAGAGAGAGAGAGTTAGAGAGAGAGAGAGAGAGAGAGAGTTAGAGAGAGAGAGAGTTAGAGAGAGTGAGAGTTAGAGAGAGTGAGAGTTAGAGAGAGTGAGAGTTAGAGAGAGTGAGAGTTAGAGAGAGTGAGAGTTAGAGAGAGTGAGAGTTAGAGAGAGTGAGAGTTAGAGAGAGTGAGAGTTAGAGAGAGTGAGAGTTAGAGAGAGTGAGAGTTAGAGAGAGTGAGAGTTAGAGAGAGTGAGAGTTAGAGAGAGTGAGAGTTAGAGAGAGTGAGAGTTAGAGAGAGTGAGAGTTAGAGAGAGTGAGAGTTAGAGAGAGTGAGAGTTAGAGAGAGTGAGAGTTAGAGAGAGTGAGAGTTAGAGAGAGTGAGAGTTAGAGAGAGTGAGAGTTAGAGAGAGTGAGAGTTAGAGAGAGTGAGAGTTAGAGAGTGAGAGTTAGAGAATGAATGTTAGAGAGAGTGAATGTTAGAGAGAGTGAGTGAGAGTGTTAGAGAGTGAGTGAGAGTGTTAGAGAGTGATTGAGACATTTAACATCAGAAAGAGTTGAATAACAAGGAAAGAAGGCTTGAAAAATCTGATACTCATAGGACTTTGAAGGCAAGAGTGGCAGACAACAGCATATAATATACCTAATGAGCTTGAGTAAATGGATGGCAGACCAGGGTTTAAAGGAGATAACAAAAAGACAATATTTTGAGCGCTACAAAGGACAGGAAATTGTAGAGAGCCATGGTCACATATGTCCTGTCTATATTTAAAGTTTTATCAATCCAGGTTATAAGCCATAGGAAGAGAATAGTTATTGTATTTCTTAACCTATAACCTTGAGGCACAATAGAGTAATTGATAGCAGTTTGGATTGAGAAATCGGAGCCGAGTGAATTTCAGTAAAGTTCATTACATTCACTTGTGCTAATATTCATGAGAAAGGTGTGAATCTATCTCTTTTCTCCCCTCAACTATAAGAAAAAGAGTAGCAAAATCAACTACCAACCAAACTATCAAGAGTTCAATTTGAGATTCTGAGAATTGTCACCAAACATGACTGATACCTGAAAGGGTGAATCTAACGACTATGATGACAACTGAATAAATTAATGTTTAATAATTCATCTAGGACTTCAGTATTTAAACTTTGTTAAAAAGAGATCTAAAAACTTATACCAATACTTAAGGCCTTTCTTTTTTTTTTTCTATTTTGTTTTTTAGTGTTAAGGAAAGTATAGTGTTAATGTTTTGAACCAAGAAACAATGGGCCAAGTTTGAATTCTGGTCAAGTTCATTACATTCACTTTTGCACAAATATGCTTAGAGAAAAGCATGAATTCTAGTCTTTACACACCTATCTATGGGTTAAATAAGCTGACTGGGCTTTCTAGATGTAGGTGGCAACCAGGCTATAAAAACACTGACTTCAAACTTTAGCTACTTAAACCTGTACAAAGATGGTTAGACATGGAATGCAGGCACTATATTTTTGTAAAGTCACATACTAGAAACAGCACAATTCCTCTAATTACAACAAAATGTTAACTATGTTCTCTAGTGATCTGTGTTCAAACTCAAATGTCGGCAACAACACTTTATATATGATATATATAATAATAGTAATAAATAGTAGTAGTAGAAATGATTAATTCCTTTTCAACAGCTTATCAACTCTTTGCTGGTTGTTTTAAACCAGGAAATATTTTTAGATTTTAAGAATTTTTTTTTGGGGGGGGGGGGGATAATGATGGTTTACTAATTAACCTATAGCTAGGGGTAGAAGTGGCTTTGTACCTTTTCAAAGAGAATACAACTGAAATAGGAACTTAGCTATCCAATTAGCAATTCTGAGCCATTCTAGTTACCTATTCTTTCTTTACCGTTCTCCCTCCTCTCCTGACTGCTCCCTACTAGATAGCATTGTTGACGACATAGATAAGGCTATTTCCTATCACCCATTCGCCCACATATTTGTATTTGGAGACCTCAATGCCCATCACTCTGAGTGGCTTGAAAACGCCGTTACTGATCCAGCAGGCATTCACGCCATGAACTTTGCTATTTCCCAATCCCTTACGCAAGTGGTGGACTTCCCCACTCGCTTCCCAAGCACTCCCTCAGGTCATTCTTCACTGCTAGATATATGTTTCACCTCTGTGCCTGACAAGTCTCGGAGCTTTGCCCTCTCGGCAACTCCGACCACGCTGTAGTCTCTCAGTATTTATTTCCAATCTCACTCCCCCCAGGAGCCCCCTACCTATAGGACCTCCTACCTCTACCAAAAAGCTGACTGGGATGCAGCTTCTCTCACACTCCCCACCTGTGGAACTCGCTCCCATATTCTTGCTTTCCTGATGGCTACAACCTCCAGAAATTTAAATGCAAAGTCAATACTCATCTACTAACCACTGGACTCTAGCTCTCTCCCCACTCCCGTATAACCTTCCCTTTCTCTCCACCTATGTATCTGTCATTCGCACCTGCTTTCTCAGCTTTCTATTGTTCCTTTCTAACTAGTTTGTACTCCTCACTCTTTTCTAATTAATCTTTTTACATTTATGTAGCCCCCTGCACATCAGTGGCGTTTCTGCCTTGCTTGGGGTGAAATGATTTAAAAAAAAAAAAAAAAAAAAAAAAATTATCCTTTATACCACCTGCACCTGGTATTCCCAAGCAGTCAAGTCACCCACCTAGGTACAGATCAGGTTTAGTGTTACTTAACTCCAGTGATCATATGGGAAGCAATGTTTCAATGTTATATGGTCATAAGCCCTAGTAATAAAGAATACTTGTAATAAGCATAATTTTCACTGGAACTAAATAGTGTCTCTTATGTCTTGTGTGATGAAAATGGAGTAGTCCATTATTTATGAGGTATTAACAGGGTGTAATTTGTGCTAAGAAGCAACCAAATTTATAATACTACTAATAATAATAGTAAGAATAGTCATCAGATAGTAATAATAATAATCAAATAGTAAGATAATAATAATAATAATAATAAAATAATAATCATCTAATAGTAACAACAATAAAAAAAGCTGTTAAATAAACAAGCTTATAATTGATTCTGAACTTGCATAGTAATGTTGACAACCTGTAGATCAAACCTAGATGTATTTTGTACAGTGAATGATTAGTAATAAGGTTTTGACTTGGAGCCATAAAAGACAGTCACAACCTAGTGAGCTCATACTGCTTATCTAAGTCCTTTGTTTATGAGAGGAGAGTAGTATTTAGCAGTAAGCAATGATAGGAGGCTAGATTCCATTCACAATCTGGCCTATCATTACTAGACAGTCAAAACACCAGAAAATAGAGGAAAAAGAGTAAAACTAGTATACTAATAAAGCTCCTCATTACTAACTCATTACCAGAATTTACTTCTGATCAAAGCAACTTCCTTGACTGAAACTTCCTAAAAAGTTTTTTGCTAGTTTATATTACAAGCTGGAAGTTAAGCTTACTGCATATATATATATATATATATATTTTCATCTGCGCGCACACACACACACACACACACAAGCATGTAACTTTTGAAGACCTAATTTCAAAGCTAATTTTAAGGGGATCACATACATAAGATATAAAATTAGTATCTACTGCTCGTTATATACACTAAATTTATATCTGAGCAGTACATGGGCTTATTTTATATCTCATGTATGACGCGGCCCCTTAAAATTAGCTTAAAAAATAATGTCTTGAAGGATGAAACACTTAACACAAGAACCTTTTCCCACTTTGTCACAAATCTTTTTCCCAAAAGTGATCTTGAGATATAATAATAATAATAATAGTAATAATAATACACACTTATGCTAATATCTTTTTTTTTTCATAATTTAAAACTACAAATTTTTAGGCACAAAATTCATAGCCTAATGAAAAGAGAAAAAAAGCCTTTATTTTACAAAAGCAGTATTTATATTTAATCATTTACCAGTGCACCCAATTCAGTGAATATAATATGCAATACAAAATACTCCCTTATCCCCAGATGAAGAGAAGCAACAGGTTTAAAATTCAGAGTTTTCCAGCATTCATTTTTAAAGTGCAATACAAACTAGATCATAGAGTATAATATAATTAAGTTTCTTTTTTATTCAAAATTAATTTACATTGTGACACAAATTTCTGTTTGAAGATTTATCTCACCATCAGGCAATGTTCAATAACTGGTGAAAATGATTTACATTTGAATTTAGAAAACAATACCTTTGCTATTTAAAGAGTTAATATGGAGGAGGTGCAATTGCATATATATATATATATATATATATATATATAAAAAACTGAATTTTATTGTATAATATATTCACTGAATTGGGTGCCTTGACAAAGAACAATTGAAAAATAATAAGTACCAGTTGTGTAAAATAAAGGCCTTTTCTCTTGTCATTAGGCTACTGATGTGCGAGTATGTGTGTATATAACTTTCTTTGTATATATAAAACTGGCCTTGGAATGAACAAGGATAATCACAATCCTCTGAAATTTTACATTAAAGTTTTAAAATAAGAAAAAAGTGAATGTTTCAAGACTTGTTGAAAGTATTAATTATTAAATGCTTCCCAGAGTAAACTACCCCACATTTTATATATTAGCCAAAGAATGGGCATGTCAAAATGCTGTGCTAGTAACAAAGAGAACAAGATCAATAGTCCAAGCAGCACTTGAAATGATAGTGACTCATCTCAAAATTACAATACAAGACTAATGTTGCTCGGTAGATGAGTACAATTTCTTTCACATGAAACTGAAGCTTTCATTCACTTGATGAGTCAAAGTAAAATTATCTAGAAAAATAAAAGCTACTATTTGGTATTTCTATAATGGACAGACAGGATTTAGTTTACATTAGTCATTGGTCAGTTTTTAGATATTTAGCAGAATGGACACTCATTCTGAATAAAATCTTTTTTAATAGGGGTGGGAAGAGAGAAAGACGAGTATTGTTTTTTTAAAATATCCATTTTTTTCTCTTTATGTCAGTTTTTAATATCTTATAATTTTGCTTGTCCCTCCCTTAGCACAAGTGTTATACCCTGCTATTACCTCATAAATAATGGACTATTATATTATGATAATGGAGAAAGATGAAAAGACATTAGAAACACTACTTGGTTTCAGCGGAAAAAAAAAAAAAAAAAAATCAAAGAAAGGGAAGACGTGTTTAACATCCATTTTAGTGAAATAGAAAAAAGTTAATTTCAAGTCTTCATTTGTACCCATTGGCTTCTTAAAATAACATTTTATTGTCATCGAACTCACCCAGTGTTTACTTAATCATTAACTTAAGATTCATGAAAAATTCAAATAGGAAATTCATGAAATTTTCACATGTATGCGTGTTGTGTGAAATGTTCATTCTATGATCAGATAAATATGTAGTGTCAAGTCTGCTGACAGAATTAGCATTAAGTCATTATACAAACATCTAGGCATCCCTCTTTCAGAATTGTTGCTGACTACCCCAGGTCTATGATGGTTTGAGCATATTCAAAACAATTCCTCTAATATTTAGCAAACAATAAAAATCAAAAGCTATCACACATTCACCAATGTATAAGATTCACCCTAAAGTAATGGGTAGTGGCCCAGAATAAATTCCAGCTTACATTCACTTACACACAAATACCATTGAGGGTCATTCAAAGTCAATTCAACTAATCAATGTAATCAAAGTTGTGGTAAAAACCTCAAGGAATTGAATTTGAAGACATGGCTCCAGACAAAGTAAACTGGAGGTCTATAGGGCAGGGTTTCAAGACACCTAACCCTCACAAAAAGAAATGATAAAAATCAATCATTAGTAAGTGAACTAAACCTTGTTCTTTTGAGGGAAAACCAAATTTTCTTGTGAATAATACAAGAAATTTTTAACAAAATTAAAGGAAAAAAAAAAAAAAAAAAAAAAAAAAGATTGCAAAGTACATTTTTAGAAATTTTTCAGAAACCTTATTTGAAAACAAGATGCACTCAGCACTTGTTTTCAAATAGATAATCAAACACAAAGTAGACAAGTGTTGATAAATGTTTGCAAAAGGTACGTGTCGGCACTAGTTGTTCAGCATAATTGGACACTCATCTAAGTGTTGCTCACAAGATGAGTGTTTAGCTTTTGAAATTTTTTTTTCTCTTCATTCTTAATGGAAGTTGTGTGTGAGTGAGTGAGAGAGAGAGAGTTCAATGGATAATAAATAAGGTACATCCTACAAACCAAGGGGTCCTATTATACACAAGGATGTAATTTATTCCAGTTTTTGACTGGGATTTTATTATACGCTCAAGACAAGATATTAAGTTTCTATTTTGGAACCTCAATTTTTTTTTTTCTAAAAATCAATTCAATATCCACATTTGACCTACGGAATGAATTATTTAAGTACAATATATACCAAATCCTTTGACTGACTTATTTGCTAATGCCCTTCCCATTTTATTCTGACCTCATTTTTACTATTTTAGACACAAAGTACTCCAAACTGACAAACTATGAAAAGGCAGGTTTGATGTGTACCTTTGACTTAAGAGTAAATAAATGACTGAAAAATAAAACATCAATGTTTACAGATAACAGTTAGATAATCAAATACATCTTCCAAAGTATATCTCTACAGCATATATAACAGATGTTTAGACATAAATAATATGAGATTAAACAAGATTAACGGCAGAAAGCAAGCAACACTTACACATTACATAAAAATAATCAAGTAAAAAGAGACTCATTACAAATCTGAGAAACAATTATCACAAATCATTATCTTAAAATATTTAGCAAACAATAAAAATCAAAAGCTATCACACATTCCCTAATGTATAATACTCACCCTAAACAAATTTTTCTTTTAATTAATTTAAAATATTTCTGCTAAAGGATTGTTATTAAACTTTTCAATTTTAGATAGTTAAGAGCTGAGTATCATATTGCCTAAAAAGAAAACTTGCAATCAATTCTTTGGAGATTTAAAAAATATTTTTAAAAGCTTATATATTATTCAATTATTTAATAATAATAAAAATTTTAAAAAATGAAAACAATTCTTTTAGAATTTTATTATTAATCAAAAAAATAATTTTCTTCAGAGTATAATGTCCTCAATCTCAATAGTTGACTGGACTTTTACTAAGTTAAAACTTAGTAATCCACCACCATGTGGTTTTTTTTTTTTTTCCTCAGTTGGAGTAGATAGATCTATCGCCCGGTTCACACTCCACCCACGTCTATTGAACAGGTTAAGAGGCTCATCCCTTGTTTCCTGTCTAGGATGTGGTTTCCGGCTTTATCTTTTCCAATCTTCTCACTATTATGTAGCCCCCTGCACATCAGTGGCATTACCACCTTGCTCAGGGGTAATACAATTCAAAAAAAAAAAAAAAAAAAAAAGGTAGTGGCCCAGAATAAATTCCAGCTTACATTCACTTACAAATACCATTGAGGGTCATTCAAAGTCAATTGAACTAATCAATGCAAAAAGAAAAAAAAAATTTCCTTTTGATATCTATTGTAAATCTTATAGTTAGTAGAAAATCCTGAAAATTAAACAAAAAACTTCCTTACAGTTCTCAAAATATTGCAAGTTGAAATTTTGCTGCAGCGGCATTTTCTGTCAAATATTCCATTTTCAAACTCCATCTCACAAAAACTGTTATATCTTTTAATCCACTAGCATAAAATTAATGAAATTTAATAGCCCTATAGATTTTTAGTCAAGGAATCTAAATATCCCTTGTGAATTTGTCTATTTTTGGGATAACATATAATTTTTTTTTTTTTGTTGTTGAATTAATATGGAATGACCCTTGAGAAAAGTATGAATCCATTTCCTCACTCACCTGTGTTAAATAGAATATAACATATCACCAAAAATTGGAAATATTCACTTATAATCCAAAGTATAAACAAACAGTTGATATACCATTAAAAAATCACTAATCTTAATCCAAAATTTGATATAACCTACTTGTGTCCAAAACAGTAGAAGGTATGAATTATATATTTGTCTACAAAACTCAAGAGATGCTGATAAAAATCAATCAGCTAAGTGATACAACTTTTATATTTGTATTAATCCTACAGGGTGAGATGGATAATCTAAATTATGCAAAAATGAAAATAACCCTGATATCTCATTTTAACAAATATATTTACCAGAATTACACAAATATTTTGAAATAACTAAGTAAATTTATCTAATAAAATTGAACTGGCTTCCAGACAATTTTGTAATCTCTCGATGGTCTCCTTGTTTAAGTTGGTGAATGATGCCATAATCCTGCCTTCAGTTTATCTTTAGTGTTACAAGAAGTTTTGTTGGTCTCTCACCCAACTGAGCCCCATACATAATAGTCTCGAGAGTAAAGTGGTTAGATGTAAGGGGTGATGTGGTCACAGAAATTGTCTGACAGCCATGACTAGGTTCTGCTTGTGTGGTATGGTGCAGAGTCCTGTTGCCTGACATAAGGTCTTCCAGCAGCCAACTTCTTGACTCAGGGCAGCACTACCTTCTCAAGGCATTTGATACATACCTACATGTCGAGTGAGGCTCTGTGAGGGCTTGGTTATCGTGCCCAAGACACTATTTCTACTGCGGCTACTGTATGGGTAGTGCCTAACCCTTTCCAAGTTGGTTTGAATTCAGAGTTTACATTCTAGAATTGCTACACAAGGCTACAGAAGCAAATCTGTCCAATTATTTACCCATATCTGAGAAAAAAATGAATTCATATTTTTTCCATATTTGCATGCAAGTAAATGTTATGAAAACAACTGGAATTCAAACAGCTTTTCAATTCCTCATTCAAGTTACAATGCATTACTGTGCGAACTAATTATATACAGAGAGAAAAGGGTGGGGGAGAAGAGAAGCTGACTGAACTTTGAAAATGAATGTTAACATTTAATTTCAATAAGTTCCATTACCTGAACCAAGCTAACACTGCAAAAACTCGAAAAGCTTAACACTGATTGCTTTACATAACACAAACGCACAAACATATAAGTGTTATGTACTATCTTGAGCATAAGGCCATCTGCCGAGATGTTGAAACATTCCCACAGGCAAGTGAAGACTATTATAGCATTAAACTATTATACATTGTGGCGCATTGGATATCGGCTCGGAATGAGAAGTCGGGGAGCCGATTTCGAAATCTAGCTGAATTCATTGCATTCACTTACGCGCAAATACTCTTGGGAAAGGTATTAATCCGTCTATTCCTTCCAGTTATGGGTTAAATAACAGGACAGATTGGGTTCTATAGCCTTGGTCAGCAACCAGTCTACAGCAGAAAGCAATGGCAACTTACTGCGGGATAATCTTCTGCCCAGTTAGTCATGTCTCTTTTGAGACATGATCGTCCAAGTGTGTATCACGTATGGCACTTAACTGACTGACATGTAAGAGTAAATAGGTTATTTGAAGAATCAGATTATTAATTTGGCAGGTTATTGAATCAACTGATAGGTCTACTGCTAGGAAAGTTGGTTCACTGTTCTGTCAGAAAACATTTTGTCAGAATCCATCTTGAACATTTATAAATTTATTATTGTTGTCATATCTGGATTTTGTGCTTCTGCTATATCTCAAGATCCTTGACAAAATCTCAAGGTTCTGTAATCAATCCTGACCTGGTATTTTACCTTGAATCACTTTTTCACAAATGTGGCATGGATTGCCTGTTTTCTTTATTTAAACACTAGCAGTATAGCCCAGCGTTGCTTGGGTGTAATGAAAGCTTTAAAACTAATCTATGGTCCTGGAGCTCAGACTCAGCCTAAAGAATATTTGTGTGAAGTTTGGTGAGAATCAGATAAAAATTGTGGATTTGTATAAAGGACATACAGACAGAAACAGACACAAACATCTTCCTTTATATATATATATATATATATATAAAATCGATTTTCTGCACTATTGAAAAAACTGCAACCTTGAAACTTCTGAATGTCGTTTCTTATGTCTTTGTCTATGAGTGTATCAAATTTGATTAAAATTGGACCACTCCTTCTATAACCCGATTTTTTCGATTATTGATATTTATCGGGGGTACCTCGACACAAAACCTAGCTAAGAACACTCGCAGGCGCTTATAGTACAACTGTGTAAATTTTCAAGAAAATCGGTTTAGCCATTTCGGAGTCTATAGGTAATGGATACACACACACACAGACACACAAAGTTCCATTTATAAAATTGTTCTGATGAGTTTTCCTCCTTGGTGCCTTAAATGTATAAATGAAACTAGGGCTCACCATTTTACGGTTGATGTAACAATAGTTTCCTTTCTCACCTGTGGAACTCTTCTGGTTTCTTATTTCCCTGATAACTACAATCTTCACAAACTTAAATTCAACCCCAGTTACTATACTGTCTTCCTGTATGATGTCTTTATCATCCTTTTGCCTCATTAAAGTCTATTCTCTTTCACTACCTCTTAGTGGCATTATCACCTTGTTTGGAGTAAAAAGCAATAATTTTTTTTTAGAAATTGTAAGAACCAGATGACCTGAAAAGATAAAATATTTCCATCATTTTGTTTCAATAGCAAACAAGGAAAAGAGAAAGGAAAAGAGAAAGGAAAAGAGAAAAAAAGAAAAATATATAAGAATCTACAAGAAATTGGCTATATCATGAAAATGAAGAGATTTTGATACTCAAAATTAAAAGGTTGAAATATAAAAAATAAGTTCACTCAGTATAAGGCACAGGAGCCACTCAAGATAGAGATCATGTTAAAATATTTATGAGGAATATTGTGAAATATGAAAGTAGTTGGTAAGTAAGCATTGAGGATAGATAGCATTCATTTGACTTTTTAGTTGAAGTGTTCAGTGAAGCATCTATATGAGCTTTTTTTGGTATGGGGGACACAAAGTTAGAGATCCCCCACCCAGATGTGGTGAGAGATTCTCCCAAATATGGTAACAGAAATATGGTAATTAATCAACAAAGTGAATTAATACAATGTCTCCACTTTCTGAAGAAAATGTTTTAATTTACACTTGACAGAGGTTGAATAGATCAGCCCAAGCATAATATCCAGAACACAAAGGTGGTATTCAAATAAAATTTGGAATGTTAAATTCTCTAAATCCATACACAGGGTAACACAAAATTGATGACAATACTATGTTAAAAAAGAAAAAAAGAGAAAAACTATAGTTTTATAAAATTAAAGAGTAACATTTCAAGAATTCACTTATTTTCATTCTTTGTCACTGATAAAAAGTATCAAATTGTTTTGTTATCAATGACATTACAAAATAACTGCTGGAATTTGTACTAATGTTAATACTAATAGATGTAATTTTTCTTTTATATATATTCATTACATTTAAATATATAGTCCAGTTGACACTCATGATCCACGACACACTGAAAGGCGGAGGGAAACATCAATTAAACTAAGTTTATATAAATGGATAACTAAAGTTACTAGTAAAACGACAAACAATTAACATTACAAAAGATAGGAAGCTGTGGAGAGCTTCGCTAAATGAAAGTTTTATTTTCTTTTATTTAACTTATCACTCAATAAGTCCCGGATACCACATATAGATGTTGCCACTAATAAAAAGTCCATATGATTTTTATGAAATATTAACCTTTAAATGACAGAAAATTTGGGCCAAATCTAATTATTAGTATACAAATTATAGTTATTTAAGTGAAGCTACTATTGCAAATTTTCAAAACAATGGAAAAAAAATCTGAATTTCGTGTGTTGATAAAATTTATTTCTGATTGGGGGGGGGGGGAACACTGTTCAAGCAAAGCAATGGCTTGATCAGTGTTATTTGGACTCTGCTCCATTGGAAACAATGGTTAAGAGGTGGTATACCAACTTTAAATGCAGTTGTCCAGGAAATCACCCAAAACATCCCCAAACTTGTTTTCACTGATAGTAAATTGAAGTTGTGTGAGATAGCAGAGGAGTTGAACGTATCAAAAGGCACTGTATTCACCATTTTGCATAAACATTTGTCAATGAGAAAGCCGTGTTCAAAGTGGGTGCCACGTTTGCTCACAGTTGATCAAAAACAACATGACTACAATTCAGAGCATTGTTTGCAACTGTTTCAATGCAACAAGGAGTTTTTGCATAAATATGTGACAATGGATGAAACATGGATCCACCACTTCACTCTGGAGTCAAATCGGCAGTCAGCTTAGTGGACATCAGCATGTAGAAGCCATCCAAAGATGCAAACATCAGCAGGCAAGGTTTTGGCCTCCGTATTTTTGGATCTGCAAGGTATTTTGTTCATCGATTACCTTCAGAAAGGAAGAACCCTCAATAGCGAATATTATATAGCATTATTAGTGCATCTGAAGGAAGAAATCACCAAAAAAATGGCCACGAATGAAGAAAAAAAAAAAAAAAAAAAAAATTATCTTTCACCAAGTCAATCACACTGATGGCAAAACTACATGAATTTCACTTCAAATTGCTTCCATATCCACCCTATTCTCCAGATCTGGCCCTTAGCGATTACTGGCTGTTTGCACACCTCAAAAGAATGCTCCAGGGAAAAAAGATTTGATTCCAATGAAGAAGTGATATTGGAAACCAATGTGTATTTTGAGGTTAAAGACAAATTGTTCTACAAAAAAGGCATTGAATTGTTAGAGAAGTGTTGAAATCAGTGTATCACCCTTCAAGGAAACTATGTTGATGAATAAAGTCGAATTTTGCCTAAAAGTTGTTTTATTAGTTAGGCCAGGGATTTATTGAGTGATGTGTGAAATGCAAAAATCCAACAAGACTAACATAACCATGAAGATGTCAACTTTTATTTTCCAAAATTTAGATATTTAGAGTTATGTTGGCTCTCTTGATTGAGTTGCCTATCAATTCAAACTGGTTTACATGATGATGGAGCATCTTTCAGGACAAAACTTTGCAAATAATTTTTGACATGTTTCATTATCCATGTACCTACCCCATAAACAGTACAGATTTTTTTTTACCTTAAAATAAAATGTTACTAAAGTTCAGCCATCTTCAATGAGGCTCAATAGATAAACGATCAGTCAGTTAAATGCTATACGTGATACACGTTTGGGTGATCATGTCTCAAAAGAGACATGACTGACTGGGCAGAAGATTATCCTGCAGTAGGTTGCCAGCCAAGGCAATAGATGGATTAATACCTTTCCCAAGGGTATTTGTGTGTATGTGAATGCAAAGAATTTGATAAACAATACACCAATTTATATATATATATATATATATATATATATATATTTTCTAGACATATTCTATTAAATATAAGAGACAATGAATGTCTATTATGTTTAATCATGAGCCGTTCTAAACGTCGTATTTTTGCTTTAATTTCAGTTGAAAATAAAGACAAAAATTCTCCAACATTTGGATAATTATTTATTGGTTTTCTTCTAAGCTTTCGGCTCACATGAGCCATCTTCAGAGAGGTAGTTTAAACTGAAATATTATAAAATCCACCATCACCGACGATTTTATTTTGTGTTGACATAAAACTCCGCTTGGCAACGGCAATAGTTACCAAAAATAATAAACGCAGTTCTTAAGTTTGCGATGCGGTTTTATGACGTCACACCGCGGGATAGCGCGAAATGACAACAAAACCATCTAGTCAAATGCAATGTAATATGTTCTGTGTGCATTTGACGTTTTATGAGGTTCCATTGCAATTTCTTAGCGGTGGGATCATTTAATTACTTGCTGCCTCGATATACTAAATTTAAGTTACATGATGCCGTAGCATTAAATGATCCCACCGCTAAGAAATTGCAATGGAACCTCATAAAACGTCAAATGCACACAGAACATATTACATTGCATTTGACTAGATGGTTTTGTTGTCATTTCGCGCTATCCCGCGGTGTGACGTCATAAAACCGCATCGCAAACTTAAGAACTGCGTTTATTATTTTTGGTAACTATTGCCGTTGCCAAGCGGAGTTTTATGTCAACACAAAATAAAATCGTCGGTGATGGTGGATTTTATAATATTTCAGTTTAAACTACCTCTCTGAAGATGGCTCATGTGAGCCGAAAGCTTAGAAGAAAACCAATAAATAATTATCCAAATGTTGGAGAATTTTTGCAAAAATACGACGTTTAGAACGGCTCATGATTAAACATAATAGACATTCATTGTCTCTTATATTTAATAGAATATGTCTAGAAAATTACTTGCTGCCTCGATATACTAAATATATATATATATATATATATATATATATATATATATATATATAAAGCTGAAAGGTGATAGCATTCAAAAATCAATTATTTTGAATTATAATTTTTGGTTTGAGATATCCTACCACCACCAAATTTATGTCAAAATTTGTTATGCAGATTTTGGCATTAAAGGTGTGCGTGTGTGTGTGTGTGTGTGTGTGTGTGTGTGTGTGTGTGTGTGTACACACACACACAAGTTGAATATATGGCTTCAAATCTGACAAGATAACCATATAAGTAAAGGCTTTTCCTACGCATTTTTTTTTCACTTATTCTTTGTGTGTGTTCAGGTATGTGTGAAATCAAAATATAGTTTAAGTGTCTGCTAATGGTTAAAAGTCCTCAATATTGTAGATTGAGTGCATGTAAATATAAAGAACATGGATATCAAAATTAAGTGATAACATCCTGTTTGATGGTAATTTTCAGGCTGTGTGTGTGTGTGTGTGTGTGAAATGAGGATCAGGAATGTGTGTGTGTATTTTTTTTTTCTGCCCCATTCTAAAAAAAAAGAAAAAGAAAAAAGAAAAGAAAGAGGTGAGTCTTATATTTTAAAAAATATGGTAAGTTAACTAAATTGCTTCTACTGACATCTAATGACAAAGACCATTGTATAGTTGAAGTTCTGTTTATAAAAAAACTTACTGGAGAAATTGTGGAGCACTGAAGAGAAAAGTGAAAATGCTTTTATCTTATTACTATCTCTAAACATTTGTGTTGAATGCTATCAGCCTTCCTAAATGAAAGATTCAGGTCAAATGTATTAAAGATTATTGATTCAAGCAGTCAGTGATGAAGATAAAACTGGCAAATGAAAATCATTAAGTGTTTGGCAAAAAACAAAACAAAACCTTTATTGCATATCAAATAACTTTAGGAATATAGAAAGCAACAATTTGATATCTATTTTTAAAAAATAGAATCTTATATTTATGTATTTGAAATGAGTAAGAAGCAGACACAGCAAAGAGAAATTTTAAAACTAAGTAACAACCATCCAGCATGTTTCTGCTACACACGCACAATAACATAACAAAAGGGACCTGTAGTTATAAACTGAGGTACACCAAAATAAAGAGTTCAATATCACACAAAGTGATAGAGCTAAATATAATAATATACATTTTGGTTGTTCCCAACACCCCTGTGCTTTAAACAGCTTGCATTCATTTGGGTATAAGTGCTCTGAGGTAACCTAGCTTTGCATTCCAGCGACCTGAAGATGTGCATGAAACCTGGGTCACAGCCAGTTTCAGGAACAACCAAAATGTAAATTATTATAATTTCATTATTATAATTTTTATATATATATATATATATAAATATTTCTTCATTTGTAAATGAGTAACTATTTACAAATGAAGAATATTCAAAAGTTCTACAATATAATTGTATTGAACACTTTAGTACAAATGTGCACTGGTCTAATTTTATTATGAACAAAAACTAAGTAATTAAACAATCAACATATACATATATATCTGCAACTATAAAAAAGACAGTCTAAGCATTGAGTAAAGTGGAGAAAAAGAAAAGGACAAATTATCATGACACTCTGCATGGATGCACACAAACAATACAGAAAAAAAACTTACGCCAACGATAAGTGCATAAAAAAGAAAAATGGAGAAATACACAATCTAATACAGACCCATTACTCTGAAGAGTGATGAGTCTATCTATGAAACTGAGCTGGGATGCTGAAGGAAACATCAAGGTGACAAACTTTTACTTAACAGAAAGACCAAAAATGTCATTGACCTATCTCCATATATCAAGAAGCAAGATAAAATCAATTAAATATATCTATTTAAAAATATCTAACACATACAAGATTTTTTTTTTTTATACATGAAGTAAATTTTATCTCTCTCAGGTTACTGAATTTTTGTACTTATTAAAAAAAAACAAAAAAACGCCCCCCCCTTCTTCCAATTGTACATACATCATTACGTTTATTGGCAAAATTGACCAAGCTGAAATCCTGTTTTGCAAATAGAACAAAAACCAATACTTACTTGGCATATTTTTTGAATGATTCTTCTCTGGCAAACAATAATTTGGTAATAAACACATATTCATAGTTGATATATTAGTATTAGAGTTAATATAATAAAGAAATCTTTCTTGAAAAAATACTAATATTTGGAATTGACTTATGAAACGTCAGTCTTTTTACTCTGGCAATGAGTTGGACAGGAGCTCATGACAATTTGTCGAACATCAAAGTAGTCAAAGCAATGACTTTTGGAGTTACTGAGAGGGTGACACACTGATACTGATAATATCAAAGGCTGACTAAGAATCAAAAATTGATTATGTCCATTTGGATTGTAATTTGGTTAAGTTTACATATTTTCTAATTTCTTTCCTATTTCAGCTTAAATCAATTAATTGTAATAACAAAAGGATTTTATGCAAATGATGTACTTCTCCCTGCATCCTGACAAGGCTTGCAGTGATTGACACTGCAAGTGAAAATAAATGTTGGGGGAGGAGGAAAAAAAAAAAAAAAGAAAAGAGGAATGTCTCAAAACAACTTATGTTCCCCCCCACCTCAGATGCCCAATTCTTAAGAACTGAAGCATCTGAAACCCAAAATGGTTTCAAAATAATTCAGCAAAATTCCTGTCAAGATGATTGTGTTGGGGTAAAAAAAAAAAAAAAAAAAAAAAAAAATCTAGTACTTTAACAAATAATGCAATTTACTAATAAAATAAAAAGAAACAACAAAGATTCAGCAGTAAGAAAAGAGAAACCTTGGTGAATGCAGTCAAGTATGGTCAGCAACAGGCAGATTAGGTTTAAGGTTCTAGACTCAAGATTGTCCATAGAACAATAGCTTGGTAGAGAGTTAATGAATCTGATGACAAATGCGAGGTTTAAGTATCAGCAAAAAGTAAAGCTTCATATCTAAATCTAAACTTATTTATAAATGGAACTCTGTGTGTGTGTGTGTGTGTGTGTGTGTATCTGTTACCTATAGGCTCCGAAACGGCTGAACCTATTTTCTTGAAAATTTATACAGTTGTACTATAAGCGTCTGCAAGTGTTTTTAGCTAGGTTTTGTGTCGAGGTACCCCCGATAAATATCAAAAATCGATAATCGAAAAAAATCGGGTTATAGAAAGAGTGGTCCGATTTTAATCAAATTTGATACACTCATAGACAAAAATATAAGAAATGATATTCAGAAGTTTGAAGGTTGTAGTTCTTACAATAGTGCAGAAAATCGATTATATATATATCTCGGACCCATCCAACTATCGCCCTATCAGTCTTCTACCGATATTCGGGAAAGTATTCAAGGCCATAATCAATGCTGAAATAGTTCATCATCTCACTGCCCACAAACTCTTCTCTGACAGGCAATATGGCTTCCGCTTTGCCAGGTCCACGGCCGACCTGCTAACAACCGTAACGGAGTACATGCTACAGGCTCTTGATGAGTCTGATGAGGCTGCTCTGGACATCTCCAAGGCTTTCGACAGGGTTTGGCACTCTGGCCTCCTATGCAAACTACGGGGTTACGGTATTACCGGCCGCCTGCTTGACCTAATCCAATCTTTTCTAAATAACCGCAAAATGAAGGTCGTTCTGAATGGGCGTGCCTCTTTGTCCTACAGTACGAATGCTGGTGTCCCACAGGGCTATCCTGGGCCCGACAGTCTTCCTTATTTTCATCAACGACCTCCCAGATGAGATCAAGTCCCAAGTAGGCATCTACGCAGATGATACTACAATATACTCTCGCTCCAGTAAGAAACTGGTCGTGGCAGACAGACATAATCTCGCTGCTGACCTTGAACAGGATCTACACTATGGTGAACTGGGGCAAGAAGTGGCTTGTCAACTTCAATTTGTCTAAAACCAAGCTGTTGTCTGTCAACCATTACAGGCAACCTCTCCTGCCTCTCATAAGCATGGACCAAGCGATTCTTCCGGAGAGCAATACACTATGCCTCCTCAGACTTACCCTGTCCTAAAACCTCAAATGGAACCACTATATTGAATCCATAGCAAAATCTACTGCTAAGAAGGTTGGGTCACTATGTCGATCCAGGATGTTTTTTCCACCTGAATCCATCCAGCATATATACAAGTCAACCATCCGTCCGTGCATGGAGTACTGCTGCCATTTATGGTCAGGCGCCTCTGCCGCTCTCCTCTGTTCTTGACAGGTTCCAAAGGAGAGTTTGTAATGTGATAGGTACTGATCTGGTGGCTCGACTGCAGCCACTTTCATGGCTTCTGCTTGGACGAACTTAAGTCACTGGTGCCTCCTCAACAGGTGTTTACTCATGCAACCAGACTGGCAACTGGGTCCCACCCATTCACAGTCAGGTTAGCCAAATGCAGACGACAATTCTACTCGTGCAGCTTCTTCTCTCGCACTTCCTGCCTGTGGAACTCGCTCCTGTATTCTTGCTTTCCTGATGGCTACAACCTCCAGAAATTTAAATGCAAAGTCAATACTCATCTACTAACCACTGGACTCTAGCTCTCTCCCCACCCCCGTATAACCTTCCCTTCTCTCCACCTATACATCTGTCATCGCACCTGCTTTCTCAGCTTTCTAATTAATCTTTTTACAGTTATGTAGCCCCCTGCACATCAGTGGCATTTCCACCTTGCTCGGGGTGAAATGATTAAAAAAAAAAAAAAAAAAAAAATATATATATATATATATATATAAATAAATAAATAAATAAAAGGCAAGCTGTTTATTTGTCTGTATGTTCTTTATACAAATCCACAATTTTTATCCGATTCTTACCAAACATCACACAAATATTCTTTCGGCTGAGTCTGATCTCCAGGACCATGGATTAATTTTAAAGCTTTCATTACACCCGAGCAACGCCGGGCTATACTGCTAGTTAGCCATTAACCCTGGAACATGATCAATGAAACAATGAGCATCAGTATCAGATATCCCACAACTGTGTTACAGGGTTAATACAAGGCAAAAATGTTTAATGAGAGCAGAAAAAAAGCAAAAATTAATTTTCTGAATTATTTAGAAGAGATTATATGGTCAACTTTAACAAGAAGCAAAACTCTTCAGGAGCTAAATAACTAGGACTGTTCTCAACTTCCTTTTCAGTAAATTACCATGCCTTCTGTGGGGAAGATGAGTGATTTTCCATTGCCTTAACCACGGTTTTGAATTCATAAGTCTTTTCTAGACTGACTGACACCCAAGGCTAAAAAACTGTCTTCTCTGCTATTTAACCTATTGCTGGAGGAAGTATAGATGACATATAGTGTAAAAGAAAATGCAATAGAGTAGGCCATTTGAAACTGGATTGTCAATTCCACTTTCTATACCAACAACCATTACAATACCTGCATATCTACTTTTTAATAGAATGTAAAAAAATTTTTTGTTTACATTTTTCTTCTTACCAACATAAATACAGTTTTAAAAGTCTGCAACTATCAACAGCTACCAGCTGCAAAAACCTTATTTATCAACATAAATCAACTTAGATTGTTATCCAATTTAATCTCCTCTTAGTTTCATTTGCCAGCTATCAAAAATGTTGTTTGTTAACTTGTCTATCTGGTGATATTTTAAGAAATGATATGGCAAGAGGTTGGGTTTGGAGTAACCTTTCAGGGTTGAGAGACATCAATCTCCTATAAATATTTTTGTTAAACTGATGCTAAGCAGAAATAATTATGTTACAATTATAAGACAGCCTCAAACATTATTTAAAATAAATTGCCTAGTGACATTGAAAGGAAATTCCCATAATTCCAGTAATAAATTAACAGTATCTGAAATATAAATGAAGCATGCCTAGCATCATAACTAAGTATATATGTCATCCACAGACAGATCTGTTTTGCTGTATCACAGCTCATCAGTACGGTTAGACAGCCGATTACTTTTTCCCCAGGATTGAAATCCAACCAAATTGGCGTCAGTCGGTAATATACATATATGGAGACAGACAATAGTGACAATTTTTCTATTTACATTTTCCCAATACCTGACCACTGGTGAAACATATGCCTGATTGAGCCGAGAATTTTTCAGCACCGTGCATGTATTATAAGAGAGAAAAAGGTGCAGATCAGAGAGGTTGGTGTGAAGAAAAAGAAAACCAGACAAGCTTGCTGTAAACAATAAGTGAAAGATTGAATGACAGGGACAAATGGAAAGGCATAAAAAAATTGCATCACAGCAAAATTTTTAGACAAAGCAAAATAAATTAAAAAAAAAAAAAAAACAGGATGTAGAGGTAAAAGGTTTGCGCATTTCTTTTATCACATATGAAACTAACCCTTGTCTTCAGAACATTTAGATAAAAAGCACAAAAGCAACAAAGTTTGGAAAGGATAAAGAAAAAAAAAAAAAGTATAGACAGGTAAAATATAAAAGAATACACATGGAATTTTTAAAGGTTCAGGTAACTGGTATTACATGAATTATTCAAATCAGTATCTATTTTTATCAGGTTTCGGTGAATTAATCTTTTGGATTTTCTCTGCAGTCATTAGTTCAAGTATTTGTGATAAGAAAACCTAATGCAATTCCTCCCTAAGTTAGCTGGGCCCCAGAGATTTTACTTAGTAAATGGAATTTGAAACAATGGTAAAATGCAACATGATAAACATGAACCTCATTTCTTGATGCCTATTACAATGCATATTCTTCAGGATATCCCAACCCATGCCACAAATGGGTTACTGACAGTTTTGACACTGATAGAACAAAACTACAGTGGGACCTCAGTTCACAAATGCCTGTCTTCACAAATAAAAAAATGTTTCAAGTAAGCAACACACAAACCAGCAACAATATAGGGCAACAAACTGAGTATCAACAGGAGAGCATCAGTTGTGATATAGTTTTTCACTCCATGAATGCTCCTGCTTGAATTCACCTTGCCTTCACTTGGTTTTCATTGTTTTTGTCTATATTTCTGAGATGAGGTAGTATTTACACTATTTACATTATTCAGACTATTATCCTCATCTTTGTTGCCATTTGTATGACATTTCGGCCATTGTACGCACTGGCCTTCTTCAGATTCTAGGAATTTGGAACCAAACCCTTTATTACAATCACTGGGGTATATCATTCTCATTCCTTGCAATGAGCCTCTTTTGGTAGTCATAAGTTATCTCCCTCTAAGTTACTTGTTCACCACTACTGTAGCCTGGTATTGAACTCACATCTCAATGCATCAAGTCACTGGAACTAACCAAGTAACTTAGAGGGGGATAACTCATGACTACCAAAAGAGACTCTACGCAAGGAATGAGAATAAGATGCCCCAACAACTGTAATAAAGGGTTCGGTTTGAAATTCTTAATGCCTAAAGTAGGCCGGAGCATACATTGGCTGAAACATTAATTATAGTCCGAATAATGTAAATAGTGTTCGTTGTTTTTATTAAAAATGATTAAATACTAGCCTAAAAGTCACACTTTGACCTAAGATGAAAGGGATCTCTGGTCCAGCTTAGAAATAGCAACAATAATTTTGAAGAAATAACTGAATTCTTTAATTTACTCCATGGAATTTCAAAATTTCACTTTAACTGATTCAGGCTATCAATCCAATTCCAGCCAAAAAACTGATTAAAAATTGAATTGTTCTAATCATAAACTCTGTGGAACTTCAAAAGTTCACATTACAAAACCTCTTGCTTTAACTGATTCCTTGGCATTCTGAAGAAATAAAACTGATTTCCTCAATTTAGTTTTGGAGATGTTAAAAAAAAAAAAAAAAAAAAAAAAAATCCTAAGTTTCTGTATTACCTTAAACTCAATATAAATGAAGAATTCTTTCATTTATTTTAAAATTTGAATTTTTAACTGTTCCGTACTCATTCAGACAAAAATCCTAATGTTAGATATTCAAGCATCAGATATAGGGCAGATTTTCAATCCTGAATCATCCAGATTACAAAAAAGTATACACAGAGAAAATGTGGCCGGGGTTAGAGGACGGACAGACACACGGATGAACAAACAAAATTTGCCAGTTATTTGAGATAAAAGATACCATAGGGCTAAAGAAGAATAATTATAGCAAAGTGAAAAGGGAAATAACCAGAATCACAATAGAGACAAAAGAAACCCTAGCCAAACATTAAAAATAGTGCTTGTGTCTGTTCTTGCTACTCAGTTTGAAATAGAAAAAAAAAAAAATTCTGTACTATTAAAAAATTTTAAAATGTTTTTATGGAAGGAAATTTTCCCTACAAACAATAACATCTCTTCCCTTCCCCTTATGTTATCAACTCTTTTCTATACAGACATTGTATAATTAAATGTTTTTATCTATATATATTCAGTGTTGTATTTATTTTTTTGTGTTAGATTTAATGATTTTCATTGGTTTTGTTTATGAACTTGTACTGTTATAAAAGTTCAAATGACCAATGTTCTGAGTTGCAGGAATGATTAATCAATTTTACATTGATTACTATGTAGAGAATAGTTTTTGATTATGGACATTTTAGTTTATAACTGGCTTTTGCAAGAATGTATAAAATTCATGAACCAAGATTCCACCGTATTTCAAACACAAGTTTCTTTACTTCAACTGCTATTAATGTCTGTCTCCATATTACACTTGCTCAGAAAAATTAATAACAAGCTCAGATGTGCTTTCTTCTCTTTCCATCATGGTTAGCTACTCTCCATAATCCTTTTGTTCACTCCAGCATATCACCTGTCTTGTAAATATGCCTCCACCCACATTAAGAGCTCTGAAGAGTACATTTTTCTTTAGTCAAGAAAGCTCATTGCAACAAACATTCACTCCGATAGCACTTTCTAATTGCCCTGACCTTAAAAACAATATGAAGGAATCTACCATCAATTTCAATGTATGACCACCCAACAGTTCAATTTAGAAAAAGGGTATTTGACTACTCACACAGAAGCTAGAAACAGAAAAACAGTGCACAGTATACCACAATTTCCAAAACAGCCTCACGTCTTGTCACAGAATTTTGATAATGCTTAAGTCTAAGGACAGTACTTTGGCATGATTCTCCCCAGAATCACAATTTTATTTTTACCTAGATTGACTACCAATGAGAGCAAGAGAGCCCAGGCTGTCATTCTATTTAACTCATAACTGATAGAAGATGAATTCAAGCCCCTTTCCATCGGCATTAGTATAAAGTGAACAAAGCAAAATTTAAACTGGCCATCAATTCCCATTTCCACAACCCCCCCCCCCCCGGACGCGTGTTTCAATGGCAGTGCTAGATTATCAGTATTATTATTCAGGTGCAGACCCAACACCAGAGGAATATGAGAGATAAAGAAACTGATAAATGTGCATAGACATATACACAAATATGGAAAAAAAAAAAAAAAAAGCTAGAAATGTTGACTTAATTTTAAACTATCAGACATTTACCTGGAAGAATCATGCATAATTTTCTTTAAAGCCAGGCAACTTTATCTGACAAATATCAGATAAATTTACCATAAAATTAAGTTTCATACAGATTTAATTGTTTTTGTTTTTTTTACTTTTTAAACACTGAGGTGTCAAATTTCCACAATGAAAATTCAAAAGATACCTATATCAGAGAAATTTATAGGCCAAAAATTTTTAGACCCTAATATTATACATATAGTAAGCTTTGTTAAAAAATTTTAATGCGCCAGAATCAGGTATATTGCCAGTGTTTTGAGTGGAAAATAAGCATATGAATCTGGAGAGGGTCTGCTGCAATTAAAATTTAGCACACTAAAATCTGTCCATATGATTTTCTGGGAGGCAGCCTCCACTGTCAACAGGCATAAACCCAAGTAAACACAGATGATCTAAACTTTGCACCATATATTACCATAAACATTAATTTTTAGTGTGAATACATTTGGAGTTGATATTCCATTTATTTTATTATTTAGTAGATATAAATTTGAAGTAGTACCAACAAGAGATGTGCATACCTTAAAATAGGTAAGCAAGCTTTGCTTTATCAGTATAGTTTCTAGTAGCTAAATTGACAATAGCATGCTTTAGCAATAGGAGTGTTTTTTCTGATGGGAAAAGAAGGATAGAGGTTTAATTCTGCTAGGAGACTTTTTTATAGGACAAATTGATATCAATTTTACTGTAAGAAAAAAAAAAAATTAACTCAAAAACATGCTTTACCCACTAAAAATTAATTTTATAGGTAATAAGAAATGTTGAATAAAAAAAAAATTGCAATATAAGCACATCAGATACTTAACATAGCTTTAACAAGTGATAGATGAAAGAAGATCGAACTTAACATGAAGTAACATGTACTAGATTTTAACTTCCTTTTCAAGCATATCAAAAACCATGAGCAAAGCAACTTCTAGTCTGACAAACCACAATGACTCAAAAAAAGCTTCTTAAAGTTGTTGAGATCCATTGTGCTGGTAGGATTGTTATCCATGGCTAAAAAAAAAAAAGTTGTCAGACAACATAAGAATGACCAGGTTCATCTGGCTTTCCAAGATACAATCAACCACAACTCCTGCAAGTCAAACACAGTTATTACCTCATAATTAAAGTTGTGACAAACCTATTTTTTTCTACAGAAATAAAGCTGTCAGTTCTTTTTTCCAGGAAAAAAAAAAAAGAGAGAGGCTCCAGAGACATAAAATTTGAATTGTCAAATTTCTTTTTTAACCAATGAGAGCACTTGAAAAGGGATGCATTTTCTGAGACTATTTTCAGATTAAAGTGTTGTTTACATTGACGTGATTACACATGCATGAATAAGATGTTGAATTTTTATGCTTTAACACAATCCCCCACATGTAATATCATTTTAGCTTAATGAAGTCTTAAAGGATGAAATGTGTTGAATTTTTCCAACTGCCATAGATTTTCCTGAAATTGTTCTTGAGATATTTATATATCATTTTCCCCATTTATCATCAAACCATATAATTATCAACGTGCATTTATGTATTTCCTGTTTTATCTGTAATGATAATGGAGGTAAATCAACTTAAGTTAATTTATGAGTGACTACTTCCCTTGGTCATTTTAATAATCTATACAAATAGATCTTCACATTTAGACAAAACTAATTCCTGAGTAAAATGAATCATTTAATTAGTTTCTTTATTCTTGTTTCTTAGATTGCAGTGTTATTTGTTCAAGCCCTTCATGCGAGACACTTCGATACCTTTGTATTAATCGTCTTGTTTTAATGTTATCTTGAAAGAGGGTTTGTCAGAGTCTTAGTTGTTCTGTTTCTAATCTTTTCCTTCTGAGAGATTAGCCTATTTCACTGTTATATCAAACATAAATGTTCTAACAAAATATTGAGTACAAAGCAATTTATATAATATCAGGACTAATTAATGGATCATAGATATCATTGAACAGCTAATAAAAAAAGTTAATGGATTAATTAAACGGTTCATTGGCCTTTTAGTTTAGCTGTGAATTTTTTTTTTATCTCCACTTTATTGAATCTCAACACATTTCATTGCATATTACTATTCAAACTTTCTAACAATTGCCTATGCTGAAAAAAAGCTTAATTGTAGATGGTTTTAGAAATAAGATCAAGACATTTAATCAAGCTAACAAAATAACTGTTCTACAAACATTAAAAGTTTTTACTTCTCTAAAATTTTTGTATAAACATTTTTCAGCAAGACATCTACTTTATAAATTCCTTTCTGCATCATTATTCTAAGTCCATTTGAATTTAGAATTCTGGAAATAGCTACAGATCTAACAATGAGCGAAACATTTGAATAATTTTCCAATATTTATATTAAAAATAATTCCGCACACTTATCAATTTTCACTTATTTAAATAATTTGGTATAGTTTAAAAAAAAAAAAAAAAAAAAAAAAAAAAAGTAATTAAACAGATTATTTTTATTTATTTAGATAGTTCCATAAAATTCTTTGAGCTGTGGTAGAGAGGTGAAATACCTGACAACAAAAATGCTAATCAACTTAAGTTAATAAATTAACCAGAAATACTTTATAAATTTTTTTTTTAAATTCCAATTTTCCAAAGAATCCCAATTCTCAAGTTAATGATTAAATAATTCTTGTCAAGTTCTATGACAAAATATCCACAGAAATTACACTATAACTTTGGTAAATATTTGAGGTCAACAGCTTTAACAAAATATTGCAAAATCATAAATATGAACATTGGTCATTAAAGTAGTAAGAGGGTACAAATAAAAAAAATCAGGTTTTGACAGCCTTTTCCAATTCACATTGCTTATATATGGCAATTTTAAACAAAAAAAAAAATTAAAAATTGCTATGAAAATTAAATGTTACCACTTATTTTCGATACTTAAATTTGAATTGAATTTCTAAAAATAAGTTTTTTGAAGCTTTAATTTTAGCTTTAATTGAAAACCAAGAGATTAAATTTACTAATTCCAGTAAGCAAAATACTCTGGTGTTTATTTAAAACCAAAATATATTGATTGGAATCTAAAATTTTTCTGATTATTTTAACATCAGAATTTTTTGGCCATTTTTCATCAATCAACATTTTGGTAAACAGAAGCCCATTCTTGGTTTTAAAAAATCTGAAAAACTCACTGAAACATTTTATTCAAATTAGCAAATTTAGACTTACCTTAATCTAATTTGAAACAAGTATTATTTGATTATTGTCTGAAATGTACTATAAAAGCATTTCAATTACGATAGCCTTGTTATCAAGTTACTATGTTATCAGAGTCAATAATTGACATAACAGAGAGAAGCCATCAAAAACTGCTAAGTATAGAAGACGAATTTGACATAAAATCATGTTAGTTTAATCGTACGCTTTGTTTTTTGTGGTTTTTAACGATATATTAAAATTAAAAATTTAATATTTTCAGCAATTATCCAATATTTTATAAAATTTTAGTTAGTTTAGCCTTATGTGTGAAAATGTTTTATAAAAAATAGAAATTAAAATATAATATAAAACTATTTTAAAATAATTTTACAATTTAATAACAGAATGAAATTATATAATGACAGTGGTAACTCAATTTCTGAAATTGAATAGCATTTATTAATTTTTACTATCTATTTTTCATATTGTTTTTAGGTACCTCCACAAATTGTGAATTTCACAATTACTTTTTGTTTCTTTAAAAAAACAAAATTAAGAAACTAAGAATTAAAATATAAAACTTGCTTTAAATTTTGAAAGGATGACTTGCAAAGCCCGTTGAATGTTGAAACAGAGCATAGGAAACACGGAAGCGAGATGAAAGAAATGTACCTTGCCAGAAATATTAAGTTTTTTTTTTTTACCTGTAAGGAGCACAACCTTTTAATGATATATATATCATCACCCGTAAAAAAGAAAATACAGGTCATCATATGCACACAAAATGTTTTAATTATTTTAAAAAATCGAATGGCTATTATTTGTATTAGGCTTTTCAATCTAACAAAAACAATTAAAGAAATTTTAAAATTTTTGAAACTTTATAAATTATTATAATAAAAAATAAAAATTAAATCAATTCTTGTAAAAATTCATTATTCATTGAAAATTTTTTCAGACTATCCTTAATATATATTGTTTATAAAACCAATTCATTGAAATAAAAAGTCAGTTTTAGTGCATTTTTGTTTTCACAATTTGAATCAGATTTTCTAAAAAAAAAAAAAAAAAAAAAAAAAAAAAATAATGATTAGCATTCTCTAACGACTCCTGAATTTAATATCAGGTATATGGACTCTTGCGAATTTCCAGACATTTCAAGAAATTAGTTTAAATGTATGTAAAAAAAAAAAAAAAAAAAAAAAAAAAAATTACCAAGGTTTTCTCAAAATAATTATTTCAAGATTGATCACAGTTATTTATGAATAAGTTCTGAAATCTTCATCAAAATTGGACCATTATTTGATTTTTACAATAATTTCCAAATTAATGTGTTTTTCACCTGCAAAAAGTGACTTGCCTAATATTACGTTTGGCATAATACACTCCCAATCAAAAATTTAAGACCACTTAAAAATCTTTAAAAAGAAATTTTTTTTTCACAGATTTTAAACCTCCTCACTTAAGGTTACCAATACTACAATCTAAAAGGTTATGGAAACAAAAAGCTACATTCCAAACATTTTATTTAGAAATTTACATTTTTATAAAATGAGGCGATTTACACATGATCAAAATTAAGACCAGGGGTATAAATTGTTAGATCTATGGCAATTCCAATGTTTTTAGTTCAGTTAGAGATTAGCAATCACTGCGTAAAAGTGTTACCATGCCTAAAGCATGAAAACTTACCAAAGTTGAGCGTTCTAGAATTCCATAAGCAAGATTTGTCACAGCAGGTGATTGCAGCTAAGGTAAATCACAGTAAAACTGATTTGCAACTTTCTAAAGAACAGTGAAAATTATGGAAAAGCAAAATCCTCTGGTAGGCCCCCAAAAATTTCTCCTGCATTGAGTAGGAGAATAAGATGGGTTGTTATGAAAGACAGGACTTTCTTCTAGTCTAATTAAGACTTTTTGTACAATTTCATAGAATTTTTGTCTCTGGTCTTATATATATATATATATATATATATATATATATATATATATATATATAAAAATAAACAGTCTTAAAACATTCATATGCTAGTAGCATGGGCTGGATCATTTTGCTTTACAGGAACACAGACAAAATTTATCCTGCTCTCCAATGGAGCAAGTGGTGACACAAGGTCGGTTTTTAATGTGGGAGAACCCAAGTGCTTATGCTTGGGCTGTTGGTCAAATATTACCCAGCCCCCACATAATTGGTAACTGGGTACTAAGCTTGTCTTAAATGGTCGTACAGTCCTGCTAAAAGTGACTGGTAAGTATATGTGATTTTCTAAGTGTAGCACCCAGTGAGGATCAAATTCACTACTCAATTGTAATAATTCTAGTGAGACAAGCTTACTAACCATTACACCATAATAAGAAGCCTTAAATGAATATATAAAAAGATTAAAATTAACATTGCATAAGGAAAAAGAAGTTCATCTCATTAATTACACATGACAGATCTTAACAGCTGAGAAATAAATTTCTATAGCCAAGATGCTAATTACAAGTCATTACATTGAGATTGAGAAAGAAATTCTTAAACAGTTGACGACCAAAAGATTACTTAATCTGTTCTAATCAAATGAGATATGTATGATTAATACAAATATAAAATTTATCACTTAGCTAATTGATTCAGCACCCTGATTTCAGAGTATTCAACAAACCTTTTGACATTTGTTCGATCCACTCATCAGGAGGTATCAGTCAATGTCTTTCAATTTTTCTCATTTTCATTACTTTTTATTAAGTTAAAAATAATAATTTATGCAGTTTTTTTTTTTTTAATTAATGTTATGCTGAATTTTTATCTTTGTGAGCATGTGTGAATGTGTATACACCTGCAGATTTTTATATATAATCATATCACCCAAAACAAGGCATTTTACTGCCACTGTTGTGCAAGGGGTTATATAGGAGGAAAGTTATGAGAAAGAGTGACAGGTTATAGAGGGTGTCAGGAAGTGGATAAGAGAAGGATGAGAATACTGATGAGAGTTGAGTGGATGGAGAAAGGAGCATGAGAGGATGTAGGTTAGTGAGATAGGAGATGACTATTGGCTTTACATTTAAATTCTTGGAGATTGTAGCTGTCAGGAAAACAAGTAAATGGAAAGAAATTCCACAGACAGAAAGCACAAGAAAATAAACTGCTGCTGGAGTAGAATTTGTGTTTACATTTTATTGGTTTCACAGTAAGAAGGTGGGACCTAGTTGCTAATCTTGTGACTCGAGTAAATTCATATATAGGGGGCACCAGGATGATATAATTATTTCTTTTCATAATTTTTCTGACTTCTTATTCTTTCTCTTTATCTTTTGGCTCTTGAGTGTCAAAAGATGTAAGAATATTATATTGAGTGTCATATTTAGGCTAATGTTCCAGAATATTGAGGTTTTCTAAAAGTTTTGAAAATGCAGCTATATTTTTTTTTTGTTTTTTTTTATATCACAGGTTGTTGAGATGAACAAAAACGAATAAAAATACAAGTTATGTTAACACACAATAAAATAACTTATTCATTTAGCACCCAAAAACAGCAAAGATTAGTTGAATTTTAAACTACTTTTATCACTGTGTTGAAATCGGAAGTGTTCTATTCAACTGGCAGACAAGGGACGTAATTCAATTGTATTTTAAGTTATCCTTCATAGGGAGAAGTAAATTGCACCCCCTAACACCCCTTTTATCCTTGTGCCCATAAGACTTGTCAGTGATTTAATTGCAATGAGTATAGCTTAGTTGGTGGGATTTTTTTTTTTTTTATATACTTTTCGCTGGAGTCCTATCTTTGTCCCTTGGTATTACTTGGAAACATTGAGGCAGTTCAAAAATGTCCAATAGAATATTCAGTGGTAAAGTGGGGTTTAATTTGGTCTCTGGAAGGATTGATAGTCTAATTGGTTTGCGTATTGAACCCAAACTGAAGACAGTATACTCACATCATACGTAACATTTCCAGAGCAATATATAAATGTATCCTTGGATCCACTTTTCTTTAAAGTTGCAATAATCTTTTGCAAATACAGATTATCCTGATACACATTTGCATTTCACGGATCTATGATAATGGTTAAATTGTTCTTGGATCAATGTGTTTTTTTTTTTAGGGAATAGTTCGTAGTTGGATGAAAGACATCTATGTGTAAACAACTCTACAGTTCATCAATGCTTCTGCTGAAGAATTTCTATTAGACACGTTTGGATTGAATGCAGCTCGAACTTCCAAGAAATATTTCTATTTCTTGTGTGTTTTCCTACCCTTCAAGTTTGAGGAGTGCTCTCTTAAAGGCGCTTACAAAACACTTTGCTTGTTTATTGATAGTTGATGAAAAGTAGGTGTTTTAATGTGTTGAATAACATGCTGTGCACAAAAAAGTGAAAATGTAGCTGAAGTGAGTGAGTTTTGTTTAATGGCATATCAACCTCTGTGGGTTATTTAATGCCAAAAAGGTGGGGTTTTAAGGTATTTCTTTAATGTTCGTTTATAGTGAGAAGGTTAATTGAGTCAGATTTTAATGAAAAAAAATAATTTTTTTTATCTTAGAAAACTGAAGATGTCTTCTAGTTTTGTGTTCAAAAATGTAGTGCTGGTAATTTATTTTTCCTTCAAAAATGTGTTATGGTCATAATTTTTTCCTTGAAAAATGTATTGTTGGTAATAATTTTCCTTCAAAAATTTATATTTTTCTAAAAAAAGTATTTTTATGCTTTCATAACATTCTGACCCTGGTTCGGGGGTCAACTATTTGCCCATAGCTAAGACCCTAACGGGTGCTACCACCCCAAGTCAAGGTGGACCTGGGAACCACAGCAATTAAGAAGTGATTCTATGCTCCTCACAACCTCCCAATCAGAGGCCTTGCTGCTGGATGCAGTTTATCATCATACACAGGATCACAGCTGAAATGAATGCAGTGCCATTATCAGAAACTAGTATTTTTGGGACTCCAAATTAATTTAATTAATTCATCCAAGGTGATGTGATTTATCTGAAAATTTTCTGGCCATTTGCTGTAAGCATCAATGAGGATAAGATAATACTACCTCTTGATGAGTCTGGTGAAGTCAATGCGAAGGCATGACCAAGGGGACTCAGGGATAGGCCAGGAACTAAGTGTAGTTTTCTGGGAGATTTTACTGCCAGTTGGAAATTGGAACACCAAGTCCTTCAACTCCTTGTCCATGTTTGGTCAGTAAACATAGCTGTATGCTAGGGATTTCATACAACTAATATCTTGATGACTATAACGGAATTACTTTATTCTTTCATGTAATGAAGATGGGACAAACACACATTGTACAAAAAGAAGACAGTCATTGACTTCTAACAAAAATCTACACTGAAAGATTGGCTGAATTCTTTTGTCAGTGAAAACTTCTGGCCATCTTGTACACTGGAAGCATTTTTTAAAAACACTGTATCAGATGCTGTGGCTACACAGATTATTGTATTAAGTGACTGAAATTGAAATCAGATGTGAACATCAGCACGAGTAGATTTTATTCTGTGATGAAAACTAAACATTGCAATTGTTTGTCTGTGAGGTAACTTAAATTTTTCACATTCCCAATTGACACGACCAGCAAATGTCACAACTGTCATCTTTCATTAGCTTTGAATCAAATATCAAACAGGGAATTTATTTCTCAGAAGACTTTACCAAGTGTGAAAGCCATTGCTTGTTTTGGTAAAATATAATTCATATAATGGCCATGTTCCTTTAGCATCCAGTTTATGAATTAAGACAAATTTTCAGTCTTTGTGAAAAAAGACAGCATGAAAGGTATCCAACGTTTTAACGACAAAATGAATGTTTTTCTGCTCACTGGTTCATAGCAGAATACTGTGATGTTGGCCAAGATATCTGCTGAATTTTGGTTTGTTCCAGCACACAAGATCTCAAGTTGATTTGAGAACTGTACAGTCATTGCTGTCAACAGCTGTTGCTGTGAGTTCTGGAACTGTTCTTGCTGTTGTTGTAAGATCTCCATAAGCATCTCTAGTGAAATTGCAATGTTAATTCTGAAGTTTAAATCCTCATTGCCAAAAAATTTGTTATATCTCAGGTTGTTGGGATGAATGAAAACAAGTGAAAATAGAAGACAAGTTTATGTTAACACATAATAAAATACATTTTATTCAAACACTCAAGAACAGCAAGGATTAGTTGGATTTAAACCATAAGCATCAATATGCATGTCAGTTAATCAGAAGTGTTCCATCTAACTACAGAGAAGGGATGTAACAATTGTTTTTTGCACTATCATTTATTGGGAGAAACAAGTTGCCCCCCCTCCCCCATAATTTATTTCTTGCACAAATAATTTTATTTTTTCATATATTATTATTACATATCTATGTGATACTGATTTACATAACCTAGTAGATCAACTAAGTCAAACACCTGAATTCACACATGAAATGGAAGAACAGAATTCCTTACTCTTCCTACATATCAAGCTACACTGCATTAACAGTTTAGAACTCAGTGTCCACTAGAAACCAACCAACCTGAAAAATTTCTATTCTAATTATAAAAAAAAATAAAATTCAGCATAACCATCAGATTCTACCCAAGAACACTAACAATATGTCACTCAGATTATTTACACAAAAAGAGAAATATATTTAAAACACGTTTAAACATCTCTAGTACTCTATTTTATATTCAGTACAAAACAAAAGGCCCATAAGGAAAAAAAAAAAAAAAAAAAAAAGGACCCCTCTAGATAAACAAAAAAATATATTATTCTACCTATTAACTATCATATCTACAATCAAACGGAATCTAAACTCAACATTATTACTACTATTACATTCAGAACTAAGTACTAAACAAAATAAGCTAAATCCTGAAGGAGTTGTTTACTCTATCACCTGTAACAATTGTCAAAGAATATATAGGAAATCACCTCAGGGAATCTAAAGAAAAAAAATCACATAAACAAAAGAGAAAAAGACTAAATTAATTTGGTGTGCATGTTCTTGCTGATTTTTCATGAAGAGTAATGTTTTATTTAAAGAAATCAGTAAGAAACATGTTACTGAAAATATTGTCCCTTGCTGACTACTACATTTTATATCCATCTTTCAGGCAGAATTTGAATTCTACGTAGGGATCTTTTAATTCAATCCATTTTTTTTTTTTGCATCTTCATCTGGCCTAGCGTTGTCATGTTGCAAAATCACTTTTCATGTTTCTGTTCGTATAGTGTCCATTTTATTCTCTAATGCTTAGCACAAACGCATCAATTTTAGTCGACAGCGATCTCCCATGATCGTTTTGGTAGATTTGAGCAGCTGATAATAAACTACACCCTGCTAATCTCACAAAATGCAGAGCAGAAGCTTCAAAGCATGGATATTCAACTTTACGGCCAATGTTGATGCATGGCCAGGCTACCCCACAATATTTGTATATATATTTGTATAAGTGTATCCACTTTTCATCACCCGTCATGATATGATGTAAAAAAACTTTTGCCGTTGAAGCAGTTGCACACACAGGACAAGATGTCATTTGACATCTCTTGGCTTTAACTCATATAACACCCAAATATTGCTTAATATATACATGAACCATCCTTGCTTTTGAATCATTCCTAATGCTTTCAAACATTTCAAAATTGCTGTGTGATCAACTCCTGATTTTGCAAGTTCAGCTTGCACTTGATGAGTCTTCATAAAGTAATACCTCTAATTCTTTACCATCAAACTTTTTTTCGGTGTGCCAGAGCATTCTTTATCTTCAACATCAAAATCACTATTTTTGAAGCGTCTAAACCAATCTATGCATGTCTTTGACAGGGCATTGTAAATCTTAAGAATTCTGCATGGTTCAGCTGCAGATTTCTTTTGAAAGAAGTAGTGCAGTATAATTCCCTGAAATAACACTTTTTCCGGCATGAAATTCGACATGTTTAACGCTATGAAAAATAAAGTAATTTATACTTTGGCGAAATGACATACGCTGAATTTCAAGCTTGTTTATCGTACTTCCTTATAGATGTGCTATCATCTGAAACTACATGTATGCAGTTCTGCAAACAGCATCTGTTGAAAATAGTGAGAAATTATTCAAGGTCCTTATATAAGGTGAAGTGCCCATCTACAAAGGGTAAAGTTAAAAACTGGTTATGATAGTAAAAAGATTCTTTTTTTTTTATAGTGATGGTAAGCTGGTCTGTTTAATGAAGTGAAGCATAATTAAATTTGATCCAAATAACTTATGAAAACTCATTAAAAAAATTCATGAATAAGAAGTTTATTTTAGTCTTTGTTATCAACTAAAAGTCTTAATATCCACATGCACAATCAGTCATGAGCAACTAATAAAAGAAAAACAATTTCTTCCTGCAAAGTTAGAGAGAAACACAAATATAAAATGTAGAAAAATATTAGCCAGGAGAAATTTCTTCTGTAAATCTTCTTTTGAAAAAGCACAAGTATTTTTCTTACATGGATTGTAGCTTTGTCCAAAATTACAACTGTTCAAGATAAATTCACTAAAGACAACACTTAACATCCATGAGGAACAAACAATTTTATATTAAAACCTTCCTCTGGATACAGAAAGTTATCTCATATTAGGATATTACTTTATCTTGTATAGATAAATAATTAACACCGGCTTTAAACACCACCAAAAGAACACACCTTATTTACAAAACTAAAACCCCAAAACATTCAAGAAAACAAATTATACTAAAAACTGCAAAAGGCCAGTCAGTAATACTGGAAAAGACGTTACATTATCTCTAACACCCAAATTGAAAAGAAACCTAACAATTAATATTGCATAAATTATTATTAAAAAAAAAAAAAAGAAAAGAAAAGAAACCAGCAGTCAATTGCTGAAACTTCTTGACGAATGAACCAAACAGTTCATCTACAAAACTCTGGAGTTGAAGTGCTGAATATAACATGTTAGCTAAATGATAAATTTTATATTTGTATTAAGCCTATATTATACTTGTAATATAATTTAGAAAAATTAATAAAATCTTAAAATGACCTCATTTTTTGTACTTGACAATTGGCAGAGTATCTTCTGGTATTACTATCGAGTAAAACATCACTACCCACTGATAAGAAAAAAAACTTAAAATTTTAATTACTCTTGCATAGGGTAAAAAAAAAAAAAAACAAAAAAAACTGGTACACAATTGGATTTATGTTTATATAAGGGTTGATCATTAAATTTTCCATGAATATCCTATGGTTAATATTCATCAATAAATTTAGTACACCAACAAAAAGATTGTTTAAAAATATTTGTGTAAATGCCAGCCTCCACACAATATCATTCAAATATTTAAAGAACTAATTTAATGCACTGGTATTATGACGGCTTGGATTGAGGAAACAGAGAACAAAGTTAGAATTCCAATAGAGCTTATTACATTTACTTATATGCTAATACCCTTGAGAAAAGAATGAATTCCTCTCTTCTCTCCCCTCAGCTTTGAGCAGCAACAGGTAAAGGAGGACAACTGCAAAACCTGAGAAAGACCTCATACAGACTGAGGGCAATCCACACCATATTCTATGGTCTTCAGCTGTCAGTCAAGAGCTTGCAAAGGAGATGGGTGCTACAAAGTCATGGGAAACCCACTGAAAGGGATAATAAGAAAAAAGAATCAACAAAGTATGTTCCCAAGATCCTTCTGATGATTGAAGCATTCAAAAAGTGGAAAAAAAAAAAAAAAAATGAAAATTATGACTAAAGGTTTACATATTGAAACTCAAAGTGAACAACAGATTTTGAGATATTGCATTTAGCAATAAACCTCCAAATATATTTCTAAGCTTTACAGATGTGCATTGTGGTGCAGTGGAGATGAGAAATTGGGAAACCAAGTTCAAATTCCAGTTGAATTCCTTGCATTCACTTATGCCCAAATACTCTTGGGAAAAGTATTAATCCATCTCTTCCCTCCAGTTATGGGTTAAATAACAGGACAGATTGGGTTCTATAGCCTTGGTCAGCAACCAGTCTACCGTAGAAAGTAATGGCAACCTACTGTGGGATGATCTTCTAGCCATTCAGTCATGTCTCTTTCGAGACATGATCGCCCAAGCGTGTATCACATATGGCACTTAACTGACTGGCTGAATATAATAGTTAGAAACATGATTAAGGCTTCTACTGGGCATAAAGTGGGAGATCGGTTTTCTATTGTTATGAAGTAATAAACTGATCCCTCTCTAATTACTACTAAATTATATATATATATATATATATCTTTTCTCCCTCTAGCTACGAGTTAAATAACAGGACAGATTGGGTTCTATAGTCTTGGCTGGCGACCAGTCTACCACAGAAAGCAATGGCAACCTACTGTGGGATAATCTTCTGCCCAGTCAAGTCATGTCTCTTTCGAGACACAATCACCTAAGTGTGTATCATGTATGGCACTTAATTGACTGAGACAGAATAACTTTTTTTTGTTTGGAAAGTGCAATTTATGTTTTTCACAGTTCAGATATAAATAACAGCCAGCTACTTGTTTCTGAATATGCTCATCAATTAGGGTAGCTAGCGATTCCCTATTTCAGATACCTGCTCTGGAGCACATGCTTCTTTAATACTAAAAGCCAACCTGCACTTGATTTCATTTCCAAGCAGACCTTAATAAGAATTTCTGAAAGAGCACAGAATCTGGTGTCATCTATAGTTGAAGACCAATACATTTGAACTTTGTCCTGAGGACTTTTGTCTGTGCCAACTGAGAGTGTTCAAATAGCCTTATCAACCCAATTTCTCTCACAAGGTTTGGGTTTCTTGCTTCTCTGTCACCGACAATCTTCAAATATTTAAATGCAACATCAATCACAATCTTGTTTGTTTATTATATTTTATCTTCACTAAAGTCTTCTAAATCTTTCAGTAACCCCTTGCATCTTATTGGCATTATTGTAGGTACCTTCAAAGAAAAGCCATTCCTAAAATGCATTGGGATAATCTTCTAGCCAGTCAGTCATGTCTCTTTCGAGACATGATCGCCCAAGCGTGTATCACATATGGCACTTAACTGACTGGCTAGAAGATTATCCCAATGCATTTTAGGAATGGCTTTTCTTTGAAGGTACCTACAATAATGCCAATAAGATGCAAGGGGTTACTGAAAGATTTAGAAGACTTAACTTCAAAGAAAAGCCATTCCTAAAATGCATTTTTAAATTATTTTCGTTTTTTTTCTTGAAGCTTTTATTTTAGTTTTAACCTAATAGATTAAATGTAATAATGATATTAAACACAAAATACTTTGCTGTATTTCAAACTGAATTTAAATTGATTGGAATTTTTTTTTAATTATCAGTAAAAAAAAAAAAAAAAAAAAAAAAAAAAAAACACTAAAATTGTCTATATTCATAAATTTGTCAACATCATTCTATTAAAAGAAAATTTTTCAAAAATAAAATATACTATATATAATAGTTGATTTAAAGCATATTTTTAATTTAGATATTGCAGAAAAGCATTTTTTAACATGGAGATGGATGTTTTAATGAGGTGTTGACAACTCTTAACAGGCTTATGTTTGGCAATTTTTCTAAGTCATAATTGTAACAGTTACTTGAATATATGCATTTCCGTCTCACTTCTAAGCTTGGTTAGCTATCGTTTCTTTCTCTAACACTCCCCCTCATCTCTCGACTGTTCCGTATTTGACAGCATCTCCAATAATATAAGGCCATTTCTTATCCATCTGCCCATATATTTGTGTTTGGTGACTTTAATGCCCATCATGCTAAGTGGCTGCAAAACTGTCACCAATCTTGCTGGTGTCCACACCATGAATTTTTCAATCACTCAGTCCCTTACGCAAGTAGTGGATTTCCCCACACGTTTCTCTAATAATCTTAATGGAAGTGACCCACTGCTAGACCTCTGTTTCACTTTCATCCCTGACTCTTGAAATGTCAAGCAGCTCTGCCTGCCCTCTTGGAAATTCAGTGGTCTCCGTTAACATCTCTTTCCACTCCCACTCCACTCAAGAAACTCAGACCAGCAGAATATACTACTACTACTACTACTACTACCAAAGAGCAGACTGGGACTCGTTCCACAATTTCCTGTGTGATGTTCTTTGGAACAATGTTTTTAGTCTCCCAGCTGAAGACTGTGCATCCAAGGTCTCGTCTTGGGTTAAGGTTGGCATTGATGCTGTCATCTCAGCCGAGAAGTTGTGACTTAAATCCCATTCGTCCCCCTGGTTCTCCCCTGCTATTGCCCAGCAGAATCACTTCTTCCGGCTTTATAGGAGCCATGCGTCAGATCATAACAGGCGCCTTTTTGCCTCTGCTTGTAATGAGTGTAAAAAGATACTTAATGAAGCTAAGCTGCTGTTTGCAGCCAGAATGAAGCAGTGCATGTGGAATTCCCTTCCATATACTTACTTCCCTGACACCAAGAATTTAAATGTAAGGTCAATAGTCATCTATCTCACATCCTTTCTCTCAAGCTCTTTTCTCCATCCACTCCATCCCCATCATATCAGTATTCTCATCCTTCTATTGCCCCCTTAGTGACACCCCCCTATAACCTACCCCTCTTTCTCATCACTTTCCGCCTATATAACCTCTTGCGCAAGTGGCAGTAAAACTGCCTTGCTTGGGGTGAAATGATTTTTTAAAAAATTTATATAATTCTTTTTAACTAACTAGTAATCTTTAAAAATTTCAAAGAAAATTCTAAATCTAATATTTTACTCAATTATAGATACTTTGACTATAAAGTCTTATGAAGATGCTTACTGAGGAAATGTTGAAAATTACCATCAAATTTTAAATTTATTATAGTTACCACTCTTTTTCTAATGCCTGATTTGGACATCTGTATTTACGAATATCAACATTTATACAAACAAATTAAAAAAAGAAAATGAAACCAATTAAAAAAAAAATTTACAATTTTCATAATATATTCTAGACATAAAAGCAATTAAACTCTGCAACTAGGAGTCCTGTTTGACCAAAACAATTTTAAGATTAAAATTTGCTGAGAAATTGTCCTTAAGGTAGGGGTTAACAGACAAATTAAAAAAAAAAAAAAAAAAAAAGAGGGGGACATTTAAAAAATAGTGTTATTCATTTGTGAATAAGTCCTAAATGTTTCATTAAAATCTGAGATCTGATTTTTACAAGAATTTCCTAATTAGTGTTTTGCACCACAAGGATATTAAGACCTCCCACACTAATTTATGTTTGCAAGAAGAAGAAAAAAAAAGATAAAACAAAATCCTTTGATCTTTCCTCTTAAAAGATTTTGCTGATAAAACTTTGCTTTTATTAAGTTTGGGGTATTTTTTCTAACATGCATTAAACTGATGTCAGGTGAATATGAGCTAAAATTTAATTCCATATTTAATTACATTTATAATTAAATATAATAATCTCTTAAAAAAATAATTCTAAGTTGTGTTGAAAGATGAAAAGAAAAAAAAAATGAAAATGTTGAATTGGCATAAAGTAGCTTTCAAAGAAAAAAAAGTTTTAAAGTTTAAAACTAGTTTTATTCTGAACCAAAAATTCAATATTGATTCTCATTAAAACCAAAGCTGATCTTTTGAGAATAATTCTTCTTCGGTCATAATCCAACAATATTGTCACGTAACTTGTCCCCACCCACTGATAGTTTATACTAAAAAAAAAAAAAAAAATCTGTGATTATATAATCTTTCACGAACTTAAAAAACAAAAAATGCTTGCTAGTATTGTTTGCAATATGAGACAGTAAAAAAAAGGTCACCTGAAAATGGCTTGTTGCTTACTAATAAGTAGCGACAAGAAACTTTTCCCTTCTTGTCGATCACAGCTGATCTGAGACATCACCCACACAGCGACAGAGAATTCCTAAAAGAACTCTTCACGTATTGTATAGCAAGCTTTTACTTTTTTTTTTTTTTTTTTTAATTAAACTATTTGTCACTTGCAGGCCTCTTGATTAGAGGAATTTTCCCTCCACACGAAAAGAAAAAATATCAAAACTATGAAAGGATATTGGTAAAACAGCTGACTCCAGAAATTGTAAAACGTGGCAGTTAAAAAGTTATAAAACATATGTTCTTAAACTAAGTACTTTTTAAACAAACTTGTTGCCTTTAAAATAAAGTTTATTCAATAACCAGAAGAAGAAAAAAGAAAAAAAAAACAAGGTGTGATAAATTACACAAAAAAAAGAAAAAGATATTTTTAGTCAACAGTAGTTTTCCCCAGTAGTTAGCTATTTCTGTCTCTAGAAAATAGTTCTATTTTTAACTAAAGAAAAAAAGACAATTTAGGACAATGAATGCCTCAAGACAAGGAAAAGTATTAAAAGAAAGTTAGAAAAGTTAAAACCTCACAGAAACTTATTTTTAGAAGTTTCAAAAATTTTAGTTTTTTGTTTATGAAAAACAATTTAAGTTTAGAAATTGTTTGATTCTAGTCTACAATATAAAATTATTAAAAATTAAAATAAGTTTAGAGAAAAAAAACAGCTAATTTCAAAGATAAGTAATTGGGGGAAAAAAAAAACTTTTGCCACCAACAAATCAAACAGATCACTTATGAGAACAGGATCAACTGGAAGTGTCCTAACCATATTCCTTCCTTAACCTTTTTATTTATAAGATAAAATATATTTTTTATTATTTATTCAAGGAAAATTTCTTTAAAAAGCCACGAATAATCATATTCTGAAGACGTGTCACTATTCTGACAAAAGTTGTTGAGGATATTATTGATTGCAATAATAACTGCGATCACAAATATCTTATGTTTTCTAAAATAAAATTATCATTTATTAGAGAAAAAAAAGCACACACACACAAGCTAAAAATGACGACTAATCCTGATTGCAGGAGACAGACGTATCATGTAACAAATTTTACAGGAATACACCAAACGTTGGGTAAATAACCATATTAAGAGAGTTAAGTGACATTTTTAGCTGAAGCAGTAAATTGCCAACGTTTTTGTTGAAGATACACACGACGTTACTAAACAAAACAAAGTCATTTGACAACAGTAAGAATTAAATAAACAATAACAAAAAAAATGACGTAAAATAAAAAACACTTCATTACTTACTACACTTACAACCTCACCATATGTCAAAATCTGCATTTAAAAAACGAAAAGGGTGTGACTGGGTTGTAGCCAAATTTACATAGTTGGCTGATGTAGTGATAAATTTAAAAGACTCGAACAAAAAAGAAAATAAAAAATCGATCGTGCCGGAGCAACTGAATTTTATTTTTTATAAAATTAAAAAAGATTTTCGGTTTTGAGGGCAAGAATAATTATCTGTTGATTTTCAAATCGAACGAAAGAAAATTTAAACTTCGACTTTATTAATGTCACTTTCAGAATTGATTTTTTTATATCCCTCTAACTTTTTGAATATGAAAATAAAAACAATCGAAAACATTTTTCTTCGTAAAAATCCTCAAAATAGAATGATTGATGGAGGATCGAATTGCCTAACAGAATTCTTTGTCGTTTAAAAATAAATAATCTTCACTGATGTAGGCCTACACATCATGAGGTAAATTGATCAGACTATCGTTACCAGGATTTTTTATGTTGAATCTTAGATTCCATAAGTGGCCCACATTCCGATTTGGCATTTTAGACCTTAATTTATTTTCCTTAAAAAAAAAAAAAAAAAAAAAAAAAAAAAAAAATGACGTATAATAAAACTTAAGAGATAAAAACTGATTTGGGGACATGTTTTCGCCGGCAACCGTAAAAAATCCCGCCTTCCTTAAGTTAAAAGCCACCTGCTCAGAAGGAGATGGCGAAGAAATTAAAAATCATTACCTGGCAATTCCACACCCATATGAAAAAAAAATCCTTCAATACGCTGGAATTGGGTATATACAAAATGTAGGAAGCATCATTTCTTTCGATTATTTACTTGATAATTAAAACGGAGAAGAATTACATAATTTTCTCCATAGAACCAAAAGAATGAGATGAGAAGATTGTTTTCCATGCCACACAGAACATAAAAAACACCTGCTGACTGGACAGACCGCAAAAATACGATGGAGTCTCATCCTGCTTTTATTTCATAAATTATCAGGCAATATTAGATTCAATAAACCGAACAAACTTTTATTTTAAATTAGTAATTTTTTTTTAGCTAAATAATCTTTTTCGCCCTAAGAAGACAAGTTTACTTATCGAAAGAATCTTTATCTTTATCCAAAGAAACTATTTTCATTAGCTTTCTGAAGAAGAAATAAGTCTTCTCATAACACTAAACAGAAGGAAAGAATATAGAAATTAAAGAACATTTTCCTTCCAGACAGTTACTTTCGTTTAAACGACCAGTCGTAGTATAAAATGTCGGCATAAGAAAAATGGAACTAGTCACATGAGTGAGTGTTGGTTTTGTAAAAAGCCGGTATTTATAATACACTAATTACTTTTGGGGCTGTATTTGATAAAATAAAAAAATAATTCAACTGAATGATTTTTTTCCCAAAATTCTAAAGAGCTTAACAAGTAAGAGAAAAGTTTAAAAAAAAAAAAAAACAAACCTTTTAATTTTTTTTATTTTAAATGAATCAAGTTTATTTTTTAGTACCTAAAACCGGTTCAAAATGGTAACGATTTTTTTAATACAAGAATAATTTTTAAAATATGTAGTTTGTAGTGATAAATCAAACTAATTTGAAGACATCATAAGTTCAAGAATTATTAAAAATGATTTTTTAAAAGTACAGGTGCTAATTAAATGAAAAAGTCTTCTTGTGAGTCTGGTCCAGTAGTAATCGATTGTACTAGAGATGCGAACCTCGTAAAGCATCTTTGATGTGCGAGAACCCAGGTGAGTGACATGATCATTAGCATCCAATTTAACTAAGAAATAAAAATCAAATTGTGAAATTTGGAGTAAAAAGTCTTTAATTGAAATAGGTACTGTAACTTGAAGTAAACAAAAAAAAACGATACAGTTAAACTTAAAAATCCCATGTGGCACCAACGGCATATTGAAAAATGGAACGCAAGATTGACTGACATTGATATTCAATTTGATGTCGACTGACACTTTGTTGAAATAAATAAAATAGCGGAATTATGAAAATGATCAGATGCTATCCTGAAGAGAAGAAGCCGGATAAACATAGGTGATTTGACACGTGATTAAAAAATGAATGTGCTTTTTGGGTTGCTTAGGGCATCGAAACTACTGCTCATTTCTTCTAAGCAAAATAGGTGAATGATCATAGACAGCCACGTGGGCCATGCAGAAAAGAAAATAAAAAAATAACTAAATCGAAATCCGGGCTCTTTAAAAGGTAATCAAGACCGTCCTTTTTTAGAAGAGATTAGGGAAAATGTGTAAAAACGGTTTTTTTTTCTTTTTAAAAGTGGTTTGTCAGCATATTTTTAATGTCGTAGAATTTTTTAAAAATTACTTTTGAAAGAAATTTAAAAAAAAAACCCACTAATCATGCAATATCCAGTAGAAACCGATTTTTCTTGCTTATCTTCAGGGCAATTTTAGGCAAAGCAATCACGTGACCAAACGTCCTGCTCTTAGAGAGAGAGAGAGAGATGGTATATAGTGCTGTAAAAAGACTGAAAATATTTAACAAGATACCGAAAATTTTAGATTTGACAATGACAAGGTAAAGGAAAATATCCATTCTCAATTTGAGGATAAATAAAAGTAGTTAGAAATATAGCAAATTACTAAAAAATAAAAATATGAATTCGATCTTAAATTGTCTTGAAATAAAACGGGCACTGATTCTTATTACCGGTTCCGAATGAAAAAAACAAGATTTAGAAAAAAAAACAATGCAAAGTCTTAGAAATAAAAAAAAAATAAGTCGCAACATTTGGGAACAAATAAATAGATTGTAAAATAAATTAAAAATCGGCTTTAAATTTCAGAGTACGATTTTTAGTAGGAAATTAAAAAAATATTGTTTGGCCACGAGTAACAAAAAACGACAACGTGGAAATCTTTCAGGGGAATTTTTTAAGATAAAAACAAATTCAATATTTAAATCTCAAAGCTCTTTAAAAAATTATCGGCAATCATAGAATAAGAAAAACTATAAAATCAAATTTAAAGTTAGAGATTAACAAACAAATCTTTAAAGATGAAAATAGAGAGACTTTAAGTAGTAGAATCTACTAAAAAATTAGCAAGAAAAACTTTTAACAAAGAAATTGACTGCAGTATTATCAATTGATTTCCCAGTATTTACAATTCTTTCTCAAGATAATTTCTCAAATGTCATTTACTTTTGCGATGAAATGTATTTATAAAAAATGCCTGTTAGAAGAGTGGGGTTTTTAATTTTTACTTCTAAAACTTTTTTTTAATATTCAACTTGACATTAGAATATGTGCTAAATAAAAATTTTTAAAAAATCTGAAATTTACTAATTGCAGCAAATTTACTATAAGACAGACGATCAGGATTATTCTAAGCAAATTAAAAAAATACTGAGTGAAAGTGAAAAAGAATAAATCCCGCCATAAAAATCTTGCCATGCTTCTTGGTCAACTGGTGGCAAATAGGGTGGCCACAAAGTCAGGGGCCAATTTACGTATAAAAATATACTAAGAATCGCTCTTCATTCAGCGGGAATCTAATGCCTACATTCAAGTCGAGTAGTTTTAAAACTTACCTTTTCTCTTTCCTTTAGGCATTATTCTCCTATATGTTGTGTCCTTTTATAGCTAAAAGATCTTACTAACTGGTCAGACGTGCGTATATGGAAATCAGATTCATATAAGTAATAAAAATTTTGAATTTTACTGGCCAAGAGGAACATCCACATGGTTCATAAAACGATAGCTATATGCTACACACAGTACTGCCAAGGTCAGTACTACTAAATTTAGTATTCGCCGATAACTAGAATCATGGGTAATAGAATAATTTATTTTTTGAAGCAGCCTTTTCATTTTTTGAAGACTGTTTTAGTCAACAAAAACGAAATGTATGTATTTTCAACATAATAAAATATTATTTTTTTGTTTAGGTAAAATATTCTTCCGTCACTGTTCGGCAATTATCGGGTGTTAGCTACACCATGTGTGTATATAAACATTAAAACAGATAAACAGAAGCGGGTTAAAAGTGAGTCATTATTTTGGATTGCTCCCGAACTTCACTCCCAACCACGTTCACCCACCCCCGTTTTGCCTTTGTTCATTTGTAAGGATTTTTTTTTAATTGCAAGACGGTAAAGGACATTTTTGTGTGTATGTTAGATTTACTAGAACTGTCGTGACAGTTTTTTGTTTTCCTTACTGAGACTGTTTTAGTGGAGTTTTTTTTTTTTTGTCTTTGTTCTTTTTTTGTTTTGTTTTTATTCAAGTCGATAAGGCATGTTGTGAATCCTAAGAAACAAACGATGTTTGGTTTGGACTTAGAAGAAGAAAAAAAAACAATTTAAAAAGGGGAAAAAAATAAAGGGGCGAAGAACAGGAAAAAAAGTTAACTTAACACAACAGTAGAAAAAGAAAAAAAAAACAAGAGATGGAAAAAGAAGAGGAGAAAAGAAAAGGATAGAAAATGGATAACAAGGGAAAAAAAGGGTTAAAAAGTAAAAAGAAAGAAACGAAAACAAAAAGTTATCATCAACAGGAGCTCTCAACACCTGGAACATTTTTTGTTTTGTTTTTTTACCCTGGATCCCATGTATCACCATCGTGGAATTCGTTTAACAGGCTAAGTAGTGCACACACCTAGCAAAAGAAGGCGGATTCCGGGTTGATTTGCTTGAATTGGTGCCCACTGAGAATAGATTTGTCTTTGTGTTTGACAAAAAATAAAAAATAAATAAACAAGACAGAGGACTGTGTGATAAAATCACTAACGGATTTGGTTAGTGGCTTAACGTTTAGTTTAGGCTTTAAGAGTCAAAAGATGCAACCTTTTAAAATTTTACCATATTGGACATTGAACGTCTATTAATGAAAATTATCTAACCCTGATTATGAAAGATCTTGGAATAAAACTAAAAGAAAGCGTTGAAAATAGCAAAAAACTGAAGAAGAACTTCTGTGGTTTATGTCAGGAAATCAATTATCCATGTATTTCCTTTAATGCAGGTAAATTGTGACCATGTGTCCTGACCATAAGTGCAAAAGCAGTTCAGCCTAATGATTGTGCAAGAAATTTTGTCATCCAGGTTCTTGTTACATTGAAAATCTGAATTCTAAATAATAATAAAATAAAAATAAAGAAAACGGCCTGTTAAATAAATAATTTGTATTTACAAGCATATTTTTATGAATTTGTGGTGCATTGGATATCGACTCGGAACAAGAAATCAGGGAGCCGAGTTCGAATTCCAGCCGAATTCATTGCATTCACTTACGTGCAAATACCCTTGGGAAAGGTATTAATCCGTCTATTCCTTCCAGTTATGGGTTAAATAACAGGACAGATTGGGTTCTATAGCCTTGGTCGGCAACCAGTCTACCGCAGAAAGCAATGGCAACCTACTGCAGGATAATCTTCTGCCCAGTCAGTGATGTCTCTTTTGAGACATGATCACCCAAGCGTGTATCACATATGGCACTTAACTGACTGATGATTAAGTAACAATAAACTTCGGCTGAGTAAAAGTCTTTGGATAGTTGGTCCCAAGAAAAAGCTACAGCTGAAAAAAGATTTTGATTGTCAGCAAAGATTCACTGACAACTCCTGTTGTTGTTGTTGAATACAATTCATTTGAACTTGTTGCGGGGGCATTGGAGGAAGTCGACCCTGCAAGGTTAAATTTTGATAAGTGTGAACAACCAAGAAAATAAGGAGACAAAGAGGTATGAACAATAATAATTTTGGTGTTTATTTATGTTAGGTGGTATAAGTTGTTGTTCGGGTAGGCTCCTGGTTCAGATGGTAGCTGTCTCTATGGAGTTGGTGTGGCGAGTGTTGGGCCTCGTCCAGTGCCGAGTCCAAATGGGGCATTTGTAGCTGGAAGAATCGCCTGGCTGGTTGGGATGTGTCCGTCTTCGGGCCCAAGTTGATGTGGTGATCGTGGAAGCAAGCTCGTATCAGTGGATGACACTTGATGAGAGGTGGAGTCCCTAAACAGGGCCGAGGTGAGTTAAGGTCGTCACAAATGCGAGACTGTACTGAGAGGTTATTTTATGGCGGCGAAATCCCTAAACAGGGCCAAGTCGAACTAAGGTCGTCACAGATGCGAGACTGTACCGAGAGGTTACAGAAACAGAATCCCTAAACAGGACCGAGTAGAAGTAGGGTTGTCGCTGATGCGACTCCGGGTGGCCGATTTGACTGCCGAAGCAGAATCAGTGCCAGAAGTGAGTGTTGCAGCTTCAATGGCTGATCGACTGCCGGAAAGCAGGATCAATGCCAGAAGCTGATGTTGCTGCTTTGATGGTTGATCGACTGCCGGAAGGCAGGATCAATGCCGAAAGGGCAGGTTGCGACTTTGATGGTTGATTCAACTGCCAGGAGGCCGAAAGCGCAGGGTGTTATGACTAGAAAACTTCAAATTTTTGGATAAAACACGGCTGGTGATCAGCAAAAGGGTTTGGTCAACTATTCCCAGATTGGTGGGAGTAGAAAAAGTGCTAAATAATAATTGCTCCTCATGTCATTTGGTGTTTTGGGGAGCGCAGCCTAATTCGATGCATATTATGACAGTTTTAGACTTGGATGTATTCGCTAAATTGATTTGTGTCACACGTGCAGTTGGATTTTCTTTACGGCGGGTCTTAAAATCCATCATTGTTTGTAAAAGGTCAGGAAATAGCTAATAGCGGTTGCTGCTGCTGTTATGGTCGTTTCTTTTGGGAGCGGCTATTTGTGGCCGCAACAAAGTCACTGACAGTTTACTTTCAGTGCATGCTAGTAAGAAAGATAAAAGCTATGTGGCTGTGGGATTCACGTGTATTTCCATACAGTTCATCCACATTCTGCACTCATACATGTACATACATACTCATACACTACTTATGACTTGCGTGTTTCTTCATTCACAAAACACGCAGCTTTCACCTGATGTTCCTTTGCTTTCCCGCATTTTCGCGGGGCTTATAAAAAGCAGGGACACTTGTGTTAGCAGCAGTTTGAGTTCCAGCAAGGCAGTTAGCAGTTTGCTCAGCTACCCATGATAGCAGCCAATGCTACGCCAGGACATGTTTCTCACTCTTACCTAACTCACTCTCACACACCCGAACTAATTGCAGGACACAATTAGCTGCTATTTATTTCTTAAACATACATGTGCACAATCACTCACATATTCCAATTGAAACTTTCTTCAATTCAACAGTATGTACATGACATTCTTTCCTTCTTTCAGGAACATTATTCAATTATTGACTTCATGGTTTTTAATGTTACAAGGGAAACAACCTTTCTTCCACTATTTGCATGCTTAATCTCAACTATGTAAACTTATTGTTAATACAGTCCATTGTTGTTTTATTCAAGGGTCATTGTTGTCTTATTTCCAACTTCAGTTACACGACAACAAACCGTAAATATAAATTCATTTGCCGAGTCCCAAACTCCGCAACTTGGCTATTTTTTCTTTTGAGTTTGAATAGCTTAGAGATAGTCACATTTCTGTTCTCTGAAAGTCAAAATCTATATGCTTTTATAAGAAATATTTCATGAAATTAAACTTGAGAAAAATAGGGTTTTACTTTTCTCTGATTAAACTGTACATGTATTATGTGCTGCCACTGCTGCTACTGGAAACAACAATTGTCTTTACAGATAAACGACAGACATGTATATATAAAATATAAACTTATATTTTTATTCTTCATCGGTGACAGTTGTGTGCAGTCAGAGGGAATCACATATGAGGAAGTTGACTTGCAGAAGTAGTTTTCTCTTCCCTACTCTCTCTCTCTCTCTCTCTCTCAGTATTCTGCTTTTGACCAAAAAAAAACCCAATCTTAAATGAACTAAAACTTTCTCAAATTCCACTTAATTGCATCATCTATGGCTGGGCACATCTATTAATAATTTTCACTGTTTGAAGCCAGCTGCCTTTGATGTCATTACATCCTTGTTTGTCACTTTTTATATTTTCTGATCTTGAAGTTGGCTGCCTTTAATGTAATCGCACTTTTGTTTGTCACCGTTTACATTTCTGCCTTTGAAATCAATCATATTTCTGTAGGTCACAGAAATATATTACACATGTTGCATTGTGGTATCTTTTTGGCATGTTTATAATATTGTCTGTTGTTGAGCAGAAAATAAAGCTTGGGCATGTTTTAATATGGTATAAATATGGGCATTTAATTGTATTATACATAGGGTTTATTTTCTATAATTGTCCAGAAAACCATCAATTCCATTTCCATCTGTTTGGACAATCCTGACTAAAACTATCGGTCACCATCTATGGAGAAGATCAATATGCTGATTCTGTGAAGAATTTGGTTACTTCTCCACAGCTTGCCAGAGATGAAAACTCCTGTAAAATCGTCCATTGCACGGTGAAATTTCCATTGTCTAAATGTTTGTAGCAATTCTATGAAAGTCTAAGAGTGAATAGAAGGTCTAAGCAGCAGTTCCATGGCCCATATTGGGTTCCCATTTCATCAACTACCCAGAGGAGCGACCTCACAGTCATATACTGCAAAAGTTAGAAGTTGTGGTGGCTGTACTATTTCAGGGGAGTTCAGGCCAGGAGAGGTAACTATCTCTTCCATTATCCTATCTCACCAACCCCCAGAATGGTTCACCAAAATAAGACATTATGCAAACATAATATCACTAGTTTCATCTTCATCCTCCTCAACAACATCAAAACTTCTGTATAGAAGGCTCAAAGCAAGTAGCAAATTTTGTATTTCTTCAATACACTTTGCATCTATTTTGGTGAAAAGTACATAATCTGGTGGAATCAGTAGTTGAACAAGGCTGGTATATTCAAACTCTTAGTAATAATGAATTGTAATGTCCTGCTAGCACAACCCCATCAATTCAAAAGTTTTACTTACCCAATTTCATTCACAAGGCTTGTATCAATCTGTAGTATTGTTTTTAAGCACTCTGGGATCATCACTCCAGGCTGATATTAACAAGAAGTTGCCTCCTTGACAAATCAACCATGTTGAAATTCAAACCGGGATCTCATGGTCAGAATGCTAACTTTCTGACGACGCAGCCATGTGCCCATCAAAAAGGAAGAGTAGAGTGCCTTGTTTCATTGGACTTTATACATCAAATTACAGTTGCAATCTGGCTGCTTATTTAGGGTGAATTAATTACTTTTAATGTTGCAGGTTACATTTGAATTATCATCTAAAGTGCCTAGAAACCAATTCTATCAAGTCAAGGCAACCTTTCTGATGTAAATAGAATAAATGGTTGCTGGAGCTTGGTGTGATTTACCTCAAAAATAAATCTCTCTCTCAGTATATATTATTGATATTGTGTATTTTCTATTCTGTCTTTATTTTTAATCAGTTTTTGCATAAAAAAAAATTTTGTCAATTTCTGATGTGTGAGGAATGATAACTGATTAGCTCACACTTTTCTCTTTCTTCTTTCATAATAAACAATTGAAACTGTTTCCTCTCTTTTTGCTTTCTAATTATGTCCATCCTGTTTGCTGTAATTAAATTTTGTATCTCCAACAGAACCTTCAAAAATGTAATTCAGTCTTAACTTAGACAGATAAGTAATAATAGAATAAGTAAAGAACATGTAGAAAAAGTGTCATTAATCTAACATGTTTCACTTTATTAAGTTTCTTCAGAGGTTTTTTTTTACAAGACATGAAATTAAATATTTAAAAAAAACAAAGAGACAGTATACTGGAATGTTGATTGGGGCTTGATTCCATTGATCAGATATGTTTTTTTTTTTTTTTTATAAGCGTTTCACCCCGAGCAAGGCATGTCACTGCCACTACTGTGCAGGGGGCTACGTAGAGTGCAGAAAGGCTGATTAAATATAGGAAATGACAGAGGGTGGGTGATAGGCGGGTAAGGATACCAAGAATGAGGGTTGGGTAGATGAGAGTGTTCTGAGAATAGTTTGGAGTTAGTGTGATAGGAGGTGTCTATTGACCCTACATTTAAACACCTGGAGATTGTAACTGTCGGGAAAGCAGACTTGTGGAAGGGAGTTCCACAGGCGGGAAACGCAAGAAAAGAAGTTGTTGGAGTAGAATTTACGGTTACATCTTATTTGTTTAACTGTAAAAGGGTGGGACCTAGTTGCTAATCTAGTATCTCGTGTAAATTCGTGCTTAGGCGGCACCAGTGATCTAAGCTCATCGGAGCAGAAGCCATGAAAGTACTTGTAGAAGAGGCACAGGGAAGCCACATCACGCCGGTGAGAGAGCGGCTGCAGCCGGTCTGCCAAGTCAGTATCAACCACGTTACAGATCCTCCTTTGTATTTTGTCAAGAAGACCAAGGAGAGCAGCAGGGGCACCCGACCAGATATGGCAGCAATATTCAATACACGGGCGGATGGTAGATTTGTATATGTGCAGAATAGATTCAGGTGGGAAAAATTTCCGGGCCCTGCACAGGGAGCCCACTTTCATAGCAGCAGATTTGGCAATGGATTCAATATAGTCATTCCATTTGAGGTCCGCCGAGAGTGTAAGGCCAAGGAGGCGTAGTATTTTACTCTCTGGGAGGCTAGCCTGTCCCATGCTAATGGGAGGTAGATGCGATTGTCTATGGTGATTAGTTGATAACAGCTTTGTTTTAGAGGCATTGAAATTTACCAACCATTTCCTACCCCAGGCCACTACGGATTGGAGGTCCCTTTCAAGTACGGCAGCGAGGTTCACTTTGTCGTCCAGACCTGGTTTCTGATCGATGCGGGAGTAGATTGTTGTGTCGTCGGCATACATGCCAACTTGGGATCTAATGGTGTCGGGGAGATCATTAATGTAGATCAGAAAGAGCGTGGGACCTAGGATGGAACCTTGAGGGACGCCCGCGTTCGTATGGTAGTCACGTGTAATAAAGCAATAGACATTCATTTTAAATGTAAGTGTATGTATGTATAGGAACACTTGTCTATATGTATGTGTGTGTTATGTAATAATAAGATTAGTAACACAAATGGTAGTCAATCTATAGTAGCATGTATTATATTGGAGGTATAGGTGAAGTAGCTATCACTAAGGCAGAGCTGGTTTCTTTGTTTAACAAGAAGGCTCAAGCTCTGGTTATTACATCTAGATTAAAAAGTATGCCAGCTGAGGAATGATGCAAATTTGCATACAGATGAACTACAGAATGCTATGGATATCACTAGTATCATATAACCAGATGGGATACGTTTGATTACAAACTAAGGCATCTGTGAGGAATTTCATGACTACTACCAGATACTTTTCCAAAGAGCAACCAGCTTCAGCTTTGCTCAGTTCAGTGTCTTAAGTTGTTTTAACTTGTCTGTAGGTAACTGAAGCAGCTTGGTCCAAGTGTCCCAAAAGAGGTGCTGAGATTTGAGAAGCATTATTATCATCTGTTTTACTTTGTCACTAAGATTCTCGTCAATATCCTATAAAAAAGCTGGCCTATATTGACTATGCAGATGACCTAGCTATCACTGCATACACCATTACCAATGCCACAGTTCTCCTACATCATCTCTAAAATGCTGCTAACAATGTGGAACTCTATGTCAATGCCCCTGAAACTGAATTCATAGGCTTCAACCAACAAGGTCAATACAAACTGTTTCAGCTGAATCAATAAAATCTGTCAAATCTAGGAAAGGGAATAAATTCTATTGAAAATAATGTGAAAATTTGCATAGTTAAAGCCTTGGGCCACCTTGGATAAAATGGATATAATCTGATCTACCAGACAACCCCAAACAAAGAATCTTTCATGATGCTGTGGTGTCAATGTATAGTACTCCTGCTTGGATATTAAGTAAAACCATAGAGTCTAAGCTTGATGGAACCTATACTTGGATGCTGAGAGCTATACTTAACATCTCTTGGAGACAACATCCAACTAAATCACAGTTCCATAGACCCATTTCTGACACCACTGGCAAGTAAAACAAGAACTAGCGAGTGATCTACTGCTCTGGGTATCTAGCCATGGTGCAAGATAGGCTGGTTGCCCAGCAACTACCTATATTGACCAGCTAGGATATAACACAGAATACCGCCCTAATAACCATTTGACTTTGTCGCAGAATTCATGATAGTTGGCATAATAGATTCAACAATGTCTAGACAAGCTTGACTGAATAAAAAAAGAATAGAGAACATAAAAAACATCAGGAAGTTGATGATCTTCCTTATAAATTCTAAAGAATCTTGTACATGTTTGCCCTTTTGCTGACACTGATCTTTACCAAATAGATGAAGTAAAGAAATACTTGACAAATTATGCTATTTATCTTTATCCTATTTTGCATGAAGCCCAGTAAATCAGCTATCAAGACCTTCAAAATACTTCATCAAGCTTTTGGAAAACATTTTTTTTTACATCAAACATAAATCTTTTGAGTGGCATTGTAGTGTAGAGAGATGGTTAATTTTTCTTTGATTCGGCCTTGTGTCATACTTAACCAAACTCTCTACAGCTTACAGGATTTATCATCAGAAGGTTGGTTGTTGGCAGGATGGAATATATGGAATTGTGTTGAATAGTGTAAGAATAAAATATACATTTTCCATGTCTAAATAGAAATTTATTAAAAGGAGGAATAACAACAATTCGTAGAAATTAATGTTCAATGAAAAAGTTAATGGTATCAAATTAATGGTATATACACTACTAGCCATAATTATAAGGTCACTCCAATGTTTTAAAAAATTAATGTATTTCATACTATTTTTTAGTATTTATTGCCAAGTGAATAATTACAAATGAAAATAGAATGGTTCTTTTGTTAATATAGCACAACAACATGTGCATCAAATGAATTTATAAATATTTAATAATTACCTATATTGCAGTTTTATCAATGAAAGAATGAAGAAAATTTAGGGTTATTTGGACAAGTTAATCTTTGCTTCCTTGCCTTATAAAATTTTGCAAAAGAACCATTCTATTTTCATTTAGAATTAAACCACTTGGCAATAAATAGTAAAAATAGTATGAAATACATCATTTCTTTTAAAAACTGGGGTGGCCTAATAATTATGGCTGGTAGTATATATATATATATATATATATATATATATATATATATGAAATTATATGAAATTACAATATTCCATCAAGTGGTGTGGAAAGGAATGGAAAGCCTCTTTTCTTATATTTGGCGAGTTGTGTGTAGGATGTTGGTGGAGGTTAGCGATAAGGAAATAAGTCTTGTAAATTGTCCGTTAGAATTTTGAAAAAGTGGGATAGGTAGGGAATATAGTTGCTTAATTAAAGTGTTTGGAATTTTGTAGACAAATTTTAAAATTAGAAGATGGGGTATAGGTTTATGGCCTCATGGCTAGACTTTATTCTTTGGGTTTATTAGAGGGGGAGAGTAAGGAAGTGTAAAGGGTGGGGAGGGATGGGATTGGACCTATCTTTAATGTTTATTTGTACAACTATAAAATATTTTTGTATTTAAACACAGTTTTTATAATTAATCTAATTTTGTATATTTAACCTTAATTTTGAATTTAGGAAATCACTTTTTTCTATAAAACTTTAAATTAGATCACACTTAGTGGTGTGTAATAGGTAAAATTTGATGTAAGAGTGTTGCTAATACAATAAAGGTTTATTGTCTCTAAGGGGTCCTAGCTTTGGCTTTTGTAGTATTTTCTAGCATGATTGTAAGGTTAGTTCTTTAATGTGGTGCAGTTTACTGTGGTTTCATGCTTTGGTTTAAAAATTTGTTGCTATCACTGTATTTAATAATTTCAATCTTTTCTTGAAGATAAAGGAAACATTGTTCCTTTATTGATTTAGATGTTCTTGCTTGTTTTGAGGATTTTCCATTTAACTTTAGGTGTTTTATTTTCATTTTTAACTTCCAAAAGTATTTGGAAAGAGACATCATGTTTTCTTTTTCTTTGTTATTGAAGGATGAGAGGTGATTGTAAAAGTGCTTTTCAAATACATTCATGATGTTTCCGATATACATTTTTTCATCTTTGGGATTCTCCATGGATGAAATTGAACACATATATATCATGGATTTCATTAAGCATTTATTAGGAATGGGGCATTGGTTTGGGTTTTACAGGTACAAAAATTGTTATTATAGGGCAGACTGGTATTAGTGTTGGAGATATTTTTGTTGTGTGCTTTTAATATTTTACTGTTATGTACTTTAATTATTTTTTCTAGATTGTTGGAGCACCTATAGCTTAGATTTTGCTTGGAGGGTTATTTTTGGAAAAATGATTATCTATTAGTGTAAGAAATTTATGTCCCAGTTTAAAGTTAACTAACTGATTAAAAGGAGGGTTATACCATTTATATATATCTGTGTGTGTGTGTGTGTGTGTTATCCTATGTTTTAGGCATGACTCTGTATTTCATGTTATGCATTCATCAAGTGCATATTATGAACTGAGCTTTTCTCAATTTGAATTAATTATTCAAGCTAATTCAAATCAAGAAACGCTCAGTTGATTATATGCACTTGAACATTGGATAATGCATGAAATTTTGATTTGTGCCTAAAACGTAGGATAATATGTATATTTATAAATATATATTTTTGCTCTGTTATACAGCATTCAGCACTGTTCTATTCACATCTGATTAATATTTATATATTGATGTGTATCTGCACATATATACATATATATATATATATATATATATATATATATATATACTTATTTACCTTCTTACCTATATATATATATATATATATATATATATATCCGAGTGAGTATAGAATGAGGAGAGAAAAGAGAAATTTTTTTTTTTTGATGGGTTCCAAACACTGAAACAGCCATATGATTGTAGAGAAGAGGACATATATAGAAGAAATTATGTACATGTTCTAAAACATAATTTATAATATATATATATATATATATATATATATTAATTACTTAGTTTTTGGTCATAATAAAATTAGACCAGTGTACATTTGTATTAAAAAGTGTTCAATACAATTATATTGTAGAACTTTTGAATATTTTACATTTGTAAACAAGTTATTATGTGACCTAGGTTTTTACCATGTGGTGTCTTCAGGCGATTTATCACCTGAAGACATCACACACACACACATATATATATATATATATATATATATATATATATATATATATATAATCTTCTTAAATACTTTTCTGTCATTTTTTAATTGTAAAGGGTTTTACTATGAAAAACTTTTATGGTTAGAATCTGAAAAACATAATTTTTCTTTCTTTTCAAGAAACCTGAAAACAATGAAGGTATGACCTATTCTGGGTTGACTAATCATTAGCAAAGTGCCAAAAAATGTGGGGAAAAATTTGTTTGCTCATCCATAAGAACAAACAATGATATATCTACTCTGTTGTGTGTATAATATAGATTATAATATAGATTGCTAATGATTATGCTACAAAAATGCATTGTAAATGATTTTATTATGGAAAAGCATTAAATAATTATTAATTTTACTGGTCAAAGTTAGGAAAACTTAATTCATTCTTTTCATGTAATATGAAGTCTTGAAAACAATTGTTTAAAAAGTCATTACTTATTTGCACCTGTTAAAGGAGCTCTTTTGAATAGCATAATGCTTCAAGGTTTCTCAAGCATTAGTTCAAAATGACACGTGTTTAGGTTGACCAATCATCAATGAAATACTAGAACTACTTCCAGATATTGAGGCCAACCATAAAAGAGATGGGGATTATTTGTGATGGTAATAAAGAAAACAGAAACATGTATGGTAGCAAGAAACAAAGGGCTTATTAGTGAGAAGAGAGATAAGAAGACAAAATTTGAAATAGAATTAATTATATTACCAGAGACTACAAATAGTTAAGTAAAATACAAGTGGCTTAGTAAATGTTTTATGAAGGTCAATCTTTCTTTGTTAAAAGATGTGTATGGGTGAGTGGAAAAGATTGACTGATATTCGTGATGGCAGTTAAGTCCTTGATGTCTGCGCCCAGTGTAGTATTGGGAGGAAGGAGAATGATGCCGTCATGTACTGTGTAAAAATGGCACAGTAAATTTCATGGTGCTTCTATCTGAATTTTCTGATGAGTCTCAGTTTTTAAGCTCATGGCATGTTGAACATGCTCATGGTGAGTTATACAACATTAAAATACCTGTATAAATTCCCCTATCACATCATTAAATATTTGAGCTTAACAACTTTAACAAAATAGTGCAATAATAATCATAAATATGAATGTTGATTGTTATTTTAAAAAAGTAGGTAGGAATGAAAAGATTTGCAATCAACAACTTTCTTCATTTCACTGAAACAGCCTTTATCTTTGCTTCATTCTGTGGTGATTAGATAATTTAACTACTTAAAGCATATTGAAATATATACTTTCCTTTTTATTAATAGAGTGACAATTCTTCAATATAATCAAGATATAATCAAGATATAACCCAGACATAGCTTATGAGGTCAACTGGCATCATGTGAAAACACAACCAATGACTTATGCTCCTGCCAAAATCAAATCAGAAATGTGCAGGCATTAAGTAAATATAAAAAGAACAGTCAATATGTGCATAGCTTCTTTTCCTCTCTTTATTTGGTCCACAGTTTGCAAACATGTGCATGTGTGGGGTTTGTGGCAACCGTCAGAAATTCTATCAACACACCAACCAGCCAAAGGAAGATTTACTTTAAATAATTTTCATGAAAAGAATATGCAAAAACCAAGGAATTAATTCAAGAGTACGATCCACACACTCAAATACCTGGAACATAACAGAACATAGCACAAACAGCAACCTGATAATACATTCCACCTGACACCCACATAGAGGAACAAATATGCTATATTTACATGAATATATATATTCACGGAAGAAAAACTCTTTATAATTTGAACACAGCAATACATATATAATAATGAACATTCACCTGAATTTCATAATGACTGACACAAGAAACATATCAAAGACACAAAATACAAAAAGAACAGAAATGATAACCATTCACATATAACAAAAGATGTAACTTTTTACTGTGAAACCAATAAATTGTAAATGCAATTTCTACTTCAGCAGCTTCTTTTCTCACACTTCCCCCTGTGGAATTCTCTTCCATGTACTTGCTTCCCCAAAAGCTACAATCTCCAAGAATTTAAATGTAAAGCCAATAGTCATCCCCTATCTCACTAACCTGAATCCTTTCTCTCATGCTCTTTTCTCCGTCCACTCCATTCTCATCAGTATTCTCATCCTTCTCTTACCCACTTTCTGACACACCCTATAACCTGTTACTCTTTCTCATAACTTTCCTCCTATGTAAACCCCTGCAAAACAGTGGCAGTAAAATGCCTTGCTTGGGGCAATATGATTATAAAAAAAAATGTTAAAAAACATGGCCTTTGCTCACTTATTATCTCAACCTCATCTATACTATAGTTCTTTCTTTCGTTCTTTCTTTCTTTCGTTCTTTCTTTCTTTCTTTCTTTCTTTCTTTCTTTCTCATTTATTTTCTCACTGAAATAAGGTAATGTCTCCCCCTCTTCAAGATCAAAACAGAATAGTCTATTTTTTATGAGGTATTGGCAGGAGTGCGTTGTGGTACAGTGGATATCAGCTCGGAGCGAGAAATTGGGGAGCTGAGTTCGAATCACAGTTGAATTCATTGCATTTACTTACATGCAAATACCCTTGGGAAAGATATTAATCCATTTCTTCCTTCCAGTTATGGGTTAAATAACAGGACAGATTGGGTTCTATAGCCTTGGCTGGCAACCAGTCTACCGCAGAAAGCAATGACAACCTACTGCGGAATAATCTTCTGCCCAGTCAGTGATGTCTCTTTGGAGACATGATTGCTCAAACATATTTCACGTGTGGCACTTAACTGATTGACTGATTGGCAGGAGTTATTAAGTATTTTTATGTTTCCTTGTTTCTCTTTCTAGCCAAATCCTTGTCTTATGAACATTTCTCTTAACAATAATTAAACAAATAATTCAGCAGATGATGTTATCTTATTTTATTTTATTTATTGTAATTGGATTTTTATTTTAAAAACTTTTATTTCCCTTCATTATTTCTTTCTTTCTTTTATATTCTCTCTGAAGTATTGTCTTTTATCCATTAAATATTTGAGCTTAACAACTTTAAGAAAATATTTCAATAACAATCGTAAATCATGGGATACAAATGAACAGTTTTTGAATTGGCAACTTTTTCCATTTCACTGAAACAGACGTTAAACGCATTTATCTTGCCTTTTATTTTTTTTTTCTTTGTTTAGTCATTTATTCTCTGAAACCAAGTAGCACCTCTGATACTGTTCCTGTTTTTCCATGCTATCAAGATGAAATAGTCTTCTGTTTATGAATTATTTGTGGGGCATAATGTATCAGTGTAACCCTGGTATAAGAGAGTTGTCGGGACCGGACAGAGGTTCTCTTATATCAGGGTTTGGTCTATTTTATATACATTACCACAGGTTCTAATTTGGGACCAGAGAAGAGCTCTCTTATACCCGGGTTTCTCTTATATCAGGGTTATACTGTATTATCTAAAAAATTAAAGGAGGGACATGCTGAATTAGAATAAGGTTAATATAAACATTCTATTTCATATATATTCTATTTTTTTTATTTAACAATGTAACTTATGTCTATGGCGCTTAGTAATCAAGATCTAATAAAGATGCTGTGCCTTTCGATAGGGATCCTTCTTAGTAATCAATATTTAATAGTAAACAAACATATGGTTGATTCTGCCACATCTCAATATTTATTTACTCCCGCAACATATTATCTTTTTTCAGAAGGCTCACCTTGACGCACTTATATGTAAACTTGCCCTCTTTTAGTCAGTGAGTGGATTTTAAAGTAAAAACCTCCCATATAAATAAATATGAGAAAAGAGATTTGGATTTTTAGAATTTTTAAAAACTTTTCTGGGCATGTTCTTTTTTTAAAATTTTATTTACAAACAAACAAGATTATTTCATCAAAGACTTTGGATATATTTGTCTATATTTCTGAGATGAGGTATTTTATTTATTTACACTATTTACATCGTATGGATTGTTGTCCTCATTTTTGTTTCTATATTCACGATGTTTCAATGGTTGTATACTCCAGCCTTCTTCAGCTGATCGGAATTTAGAACTTAACTCTTTATTTCCTTCACCAGATTTGATTCTACTAGTTATGTACAATAATGGATCATATGCAATATAGGTGAACAATTCAACTAGAAAAACTGAAAATAAATACAACGTATCTGAATACAAATTAGAGACAAGTCATAATAAATCATTCTTTCTTAAATAAATCAACAATGTTTTGTGGCAGTTTTTAACATCAACTTAAGATTTTTTTTTGTTAAAAAGTTTAAGAATTTTAATACATTCAACATTATGAATAAAAAATAGCGAATTTTATGCAATGTTTTATTCAAAACTTAGTGTGAGAAAAACAAATTCACATATTTGGATGAAAAAAATCCCCCAGAATGACATGAAAATCAGCAAAAATTCTTAATTTATTAATAGTCAGTTGTTTTTAGTTTAATTTGTAATGTATATAAATGTAGGTAAAAAAAGCAAATGTTGATAAGATAGAGAGGGTCACAAAGCACTGCCTAGGGCTCCCAACTAGGCTTCTCCAGCCTCACCCATCTGGATCATAAGGTTTGAGGTAGTATGCACCAGCCCTGACTATGGAAGGTAAATGAAAACTTTCCAGCTTAGATATAACATTTTTTTAATTGGTCAACAAAAGAAATAAGGGCATATGGTTGAATTTTATCCTGATAGAATAACATGACTTTTCTGTTGACTAATTCTTAATGGTTGCTTCTTGTTGGTTCAATTGGAAGCAATATTTGAAATATGGGTGTGTGGCTGAGTGGTTAAAATGCTCATTTTTTGACCACAAAGCCCAGGTTTGAATCTCACTATGGCTTTTGTTATTGGTCTGGAAGAGATGATCACTTTGGAAAGTGCCTGAAAACCATACCATGGATTGATCCAAACCTTATGAGTGAATCTGGGTAGATGGTTCCTTTTGATAAGTCATCAATGGTTGTGCTATTTTGAAGTAACAAGTCATCATGACTGAAGGTTTGAGCCTAACTGATTGTTGTATACAGACTGGATAATGTGCACTCTCCCGGAAACTGTAACTAAGGTCACCTCAGCAGAGTTGCAGTATAAACCACAGGTGGGCTCTGTGGATGTTGAACAAACAAAAGTGTGCCTGAGCGAGTGTCTGTAATGGGGATTAGCTAGCCACCCTGGTAGATGAGTATCCTCGAATATGACTTTTTGGTTTTTTTGGTTTTTTTGGTTTTCTGAAAGAATAACACTGTAGAAAACACCTTTCCAATTCCACTTAATATGTAATATTACCTCTTTCAGGAGAAGACTGTATTTTTTTTTTCAATGGCTTATACATACTTGTGCAAACTAATTGAAACAACTAATTTAGTTTCCTTTCTTTGAACATACCCTCAGTTTTAGACCCACAGGGTGTAAACAATTTCTATTTTTTCCTCAGATTAGGTCATTTACAGTGGTGTGCAGTAATATGAATCTATTTTCAGGGTGTATGATGAAATTTGTTTGGCCTTTAAAAATTATTGCATCAGATTTTTATCACGCTCAGACACTACTGTGTCAACTGTCGCTTATTTGTCTTACAGCCATTGTCTGTGATGGATGTTACTCCAAGGAAGCATACAAAAATTGTAATACTACACAAACACACTGGCAAGCCTTACAGAGAGATTGTAGATATTGTTGGTGTCAGCCTTTCAACTGTTAGTTGTGTCAGCAAGGCAAAGAAACAAACTGGAACCATCAGTCCAAAATGTAAAGGAAAATGTGGTTTGAGGAAAAAAAAATCAATGGCAAGAAATGATGTATACATGATCAGGGAAAGTGGGAAAAATCCCAGGAAGACATTATTTGTTTTATTTGAATTAAGTTGCACAAGGGTGTAGTTGTTTTTTTAACATATAACATGATCTCTTGCATTGCACATTGTTGTAAAGTATCCACTTTTCATAAATCCTAACACTTTTCACTATACATGACATTTTCTTTAAAATACAATATTTTTATGTGTAAGTAGCAATTTTATTTTTTTTATGTTGATTGATTAGTTTTTTACAACTTTTGCATGTTATTTAAAGTCAGAAAATATTTTTAGATTTTGGAGATAATAATGATTTACTGATACAAGTTCTACTAATTAACCCAGAACTGAGGGGAATAAGGTGAATTTATACTTTTCTCAAGGGTATTTGCACGTAAGTGAATATAAAGAATCTGATTGGAATTGAAACTTGGCTCTCTGATTTCTAATTTCAGTCTGCTATTGTTGCATACCTATCTATATACAGTAATGGTATGTTCTTATCTTCTTAAATACTGGACACTATTGGAGTAAAGGGATGAGTAGAGTGATTATACTAACTAGCAGTTCACTAGCAATGTATCTACTTCACATGGCATGCAAGTCTTGCATTTGTTGATATACTATTATTCCCAGTCTTCATTTAGGTGATTACTCATGCAGTAACCTTCTAGGGTACAACAGTTACCGACACATTTAAGCTTACAAGGGTTGTTAAAAAAGTTTTAAACCTCACCCAGAAAGAAGAGCCGTAGCTGAACATTTCTCTTGTGGCAACACACAACCACACAAACTAATTCAGATTTCTGTCTTAATTTCTGTGCATGTGAGACCCATACAAAGCTGAGAAGTGTGCAACAAATCTAAAAAGGAATAAAACAGAGGCTCAAGCAGTGATAAAGTTTCTGTAAAAGAAAGGTATGACACCCAAGGAAATCTATAAGGACATGGTACAGACACTTTGTGAAGATTCCCCTTCCTATACAGTTGTGAAGAAGTGGGCTGTAGAATTAATGTTAGGCAGAGACAGCACAGAAGATTTCTATCGGTCAGCTACCATTCCCCACACAGTTTTGGATGACAGACGATTTACTGTCCATCAGATAGCTGAATCCATCGACATTAGTTCTGTTTTAACTGAGATCTTTGGGATGGACAAGTTGTCTGCAAGATGGGCCCTATGAATGCTGACACCAGAGCAGAAGCTGAAAAGAGTTGACATTTCCATGACAATTCTGATTTACTTCCAGGCTAACCCTAAGAATTTCCACCACAGATTACTAACTCAAGATGAAACCTGGGTTCACCATTTCAAACATGAAATAAAGATTTAAAGCAAACAGTGAAAGCACTCACGTCTCCCCACTAAAGAACTTCAAGGAGGCAATTTCTGTTGGCAAGATGATAGTTTCTATTTTTGGTGATTCTGAAGGCAGTTGGCGTTTGCTTTAGGATAAAACAACCATTCATACTGCTCGGTTTACGGAAACAGAAGCAGCCAACTGTGGCTTTGAATTGCTACCCCATCCCTTTATTCATTGAACAACTCCATCTGACTTCTTCCTGTTTCCTAAACTCAAATTCCACCAGCATGGTTACCATTTTGGAAACAATCAGGAGATCATATGTCCAGTAGATAGATAAGTCCATAGACAATGTCTGTTGACAAGGTGATGGCTTCTGTTATTGAGGATTCTGAAAGTGTAATCATAATAGACTACTCAGAAAAGAGAAAACTATTAATGGACAGTATTATACATCAGAATTAAGACAACTGAAGGAAATAATCAAGGTTGCAATAGCTGAAGCAGCCAAGTGTGCCTTGAATTGCTGCACCATACTTATCAAACTTCCCCTTAATCATCAAACTTCTCTAACTTCTTTGTCTTTTCTAAACTCAAATCCCACCTGTGTGGTCACTATTTTGGAAACAACAGACTATCTAAAAAAAGGAAAACTATTTGTTATATACGTACCTATGAACATTAATGGGTATGTCCCAATCCTCATAACCATGTTGAACACTATTGTGAGGGGGTTATATTGCTGCCAAGTGATTAACTTCACTCAGACACAATTCTAACATTGCTGGACTCTATACATTCAAGCAGAAACTAAACTGGTTGACACTCAGTTGATGGTTAGAGTCACGTATGGTGAAAAGTAGTCATTCAGTTTTTGCCCAAGCTATATGGCTCAGATTACACACATTAAAAGAGCCTTGTACATATTTTGTCTCAAGTGGGGAGGCAGCTAAATAATTATATTTCTGCCTAGCAATTAACTTCACTCAGATGTAATTCTGACATTGTTAGACTTTCTGCCTTTGAGCAGAGATTAACCTAATCAAGGCTCCACCGAAGAGTAGAGTCTTGACTGGGGAGAGGTAAACATTCAGTTTTTGCTATATAGCTCGAATCACCCATATTAAAAAGGCCTAGTGCTACATTTTGTCTCAAGTTGGGAGGCAGCTAAATACCTATATAGCCTCCTACCGATTAACTTCTCTCAGACACAATTCTGACATTGTCGGATTCTCTGCCTCCAGTCAGAGAGTAGCCTGACTGGGACTCTGCTGCTGAGGAGTGGAGCCTCATCTCGGAAATATTAGACAATTAATTTTTGCCTGAGCTATATGACTCGGATCACCCACATTAAAAGGCCTTGTGGCACATTTTGTCTCAAGTGGGGAAGCAGCTAAATAATTTTTGCGTATAGGGAATGTAACACCCCAACGGACCGTCCGAACATTTTCTCCGGCGACCGTTCTCCATGCTGTGATGTTTGCCGGGAGTTTGTTGAAAATGTTGGAGCCTCAAGCTGGGGTTACAAGATTGAACTATAAGGAACGAACTTCTACAACTTGGATGAGTTGAAAGGATGCTTTATTTCGTTTAGAGTTAGCCTTTTCGGTTGGGGCAGGCGAATGTGACACACAGCTCTAACTCTAATTAATGAAGATCAACAAATCTGAACTGACCGAAACAAGACAAACAGAGGTTCTACTTCAAGCACACGCCCGGTGGAACTAAATCAACTCAACTCCACTGACTCTCTCTATTTATTTAAAATTAATCCGGAAATCCGGAAATGCTTTAAACCACCGGTTGATAAGCAATTGGCGATTGCAAGTTCGAAATTTCAGGGCACTTAAATTTTCCTTCTTTTGATGTGTAAATATCCCGCAGACATCCAGTCTGTACTTAGCCTTAGTATTTTTTTTCTAGGATTTTATTTTTTTAATCTTTTTTTTATCTTAATAAAGCTTCCGCCGGAAAATTCTTAATGTGTGGTTAAGATACAGTAAAAGACAGCCTTTGACCTGGTCATTCAAAAAAAAACCTATTTTCTGAACTTTATCTCTTATCACATTAAATCACCAAGTCAAGAGTCAAATATTTACTGGAAGAGTGGTAGGATTTAAAACAGTAATCTAATACCCTTTTCTCTTCCACAATTTTCCTCATAAAAGAAAAAGTATTTATTTATTTTTTTTTTCTCTTTTTCACTTTTGTTAAAACAAAACATGTTTTTAATCTATTTTCTATTCTTAACCATTTTCTATTTTAATCTATTATAATAAAATACATATTTTACAAAACACCTTAATATACGCCTAGTTATTGTGTCACCTAATTTATTTTCTATTCTTAACCATTTTCTTATTTTAATCTGTTACAATAAAATACATATTTTACAAAGCACCTAGTCATCGTATCACAGGGAAAAGTCGACATTCAATTTTTGCCTGAGCTATATGGCTTGGATTACCCACATTAAAAAGCTTTGTGCCACATTTGGTCTCAACTGGAGAAGCAGTTAAATACTACATTGCTGCCTAGTGACTGACTTTGCTTGGAAGCAATTCTGACATGTTGGACTTTCTGCCTTTGACAAAAATTAACTCAGTTGACGCTCTGCCAAAACATAGAGTCTCATCTAGGGAGTATTAGACAAATAATTTTTGCCTGAACTATATGTTTTCGATTAGCAACACTGAAAAGGCTTTGTGCTACATTTTGTCTCAACTTTGCAGGGCTGTGGTAAGGGTATCAACCCCACAAACTTTTTGTATGCATGAAAACAGTAAGGACAATGGAAAAGATGTAGGATTTATCAACACTGATTTTTATTGTGAATAAAAATGACAAGCAAACAGTTGGAAGTCGGAAAAGGCTGAAATATCGTTGTCATTCAGCAGGAACATCGTGTCTGGCAGGATGGCACAGGCTGGAATGTCATCAGAATCTGGCAGGAAGGGCACTGGTTGGAACGTTGGCCAGCAGAAACAACCCATATACAACTCAGGCAAGAAAGTCATCAATGGTAAGCAGGATCATTGTCAGTGTCTGGCAGGAACAGCACAGGCTGAAACAGTGAAATAGTCAGAGGAGGAGGAAGACGGCTGTAACCTAGCACGTGTACACTTCCAGGCAGATTGGCAAGCTAGCACATGTGTGCTTTGGGTGTGGGCTGGCTCGTGTTTTGCTTCCTTTGTAAGATTCAACTATGGTTATGTGAACGCTAGTATGTGCAAAAGCCATAGCAATTGGACCTAAACAATCATCGTCTCCTTTGTCGGATCGACCATGGGTAACAGGATCTCAAGTAGACTAGACTGTTCCACTTCCCAGGCAGAGTCAAACCTGAAGCAGAACCAGATGCTAACTAAAACATAATCATTCCAGGAATCAGCTGTGGGTAGCAGGATTGCACTTTGATCCTGCCCACTGAGCCAAGAAGAAGTGATATTTACTCTACTCCCCCACTGGAGTGAGATGAGACAAAAGGTCAGTTTTGAAGGTGGAAAACCTGAGCGCATATGCTCAATCCACTGGTCAAAGATTACCCAACCCCTGCTTATGTGATAACTGGGTACCAAACTTGCCTTATCTGGTCAAAGCTAGTTATAGCTGGTCAGATCTGGTCATATGCATCCCAGCCAAAAGGCCAAGAAGCAATATTTACTCTACTTCCCAACTGGAGCAAGATATAACACAAGGTTGTTTTTTAACATAGGGAACCTGAGCGCGTACACTCAGGTCACTGGTCAAAGATTACCCAGCCCCTGCTTACGCGGTAACTAGGTACAAAACTGATCTTAGCTAGCCATTGCTTGCCAGAAGCTAGTTTTAGCTGTTCATTGCTTCCAAATTTGCCCACCCACCACCGAGTGACAAGTGCAGCTGGTAAGCAGGAAGTGAGTGTCTGAGAACAGATACTACACTTTGATCTTGCCCACCTGGCCAAAAAGAAGACTTATTCAGGTGCTAAGAATTTTGAACCAAACCCTTTATTTTGATCAATAAAGGACACATGGCCCAGTGGATTTAGACGTTGCTTAGTTCCAGTGACTTGACCCAAAGAGTTGTGAGTTTAATATCTGGCTAAGCAGTGGTGAACAATAACTTAGAAAGTGTTGAGTTAAAAAAAAAAAGGGGGGATAACTACATGGCATTTGGAAGTGGCATCGCATATGGAATGAGAACGATCTACCTCAGGGATCTAAATAAAGGGTTTGGTTCAGAATTGCTAGCACCTGAAAAAGGTTGGAGCATACATCAGCCCAAACATCGTAAACATGGCAATAAAGATGAGGACAACAGTCTGAGCAATGTAAATAATGTAAATAATTGGCCCTAAAAATGATTTACAATACAAATTTTTTCAAATCATGAAAAAATATTGGAGAAGGTAATACAAAAACTGTTGGGAAAAAGAAGAGATTATTCATAGATAATAAATGTGTTCCCACCTAGCAGATAACCAAAAAGCTTACATGTTTTTTTTTCACAAGAGTCTGGGAGATTTTAAAATATTTTTACAATTTCATTGTGTTTTTTTTTTTTTCTGCTTAGCTTCCATGTGTTTCACTGAGACCTTTAGCAATTTTTTTTCAATTTTACATTTCACGCAAGAGTCTCTGGAAAGTTTTAGATTATTGTTTTTTGTCAAAGTAGTTTTTAAGAATGCCAAAATCATTCTTCCCTTTATTTTGCCAGCTTGCTTTGTATGGCACATCTAAGTCCTTTCTATATGACATATTACTCTCTTCTACCACAGCCAGTAGGTTGATGTCTAACTACCTCTGACGTTTAACTTCTGTGTGACATATCACTCCTTTCTGGCATTCATTCATCCACTGACCAGTCTTAAATATCATCAAATAAGTTTCAAACAGGCATCAACTTCAACTTTGCAAAAACATAAGCCCTGCTTTTCATTGGACAAAAAATACAAGGGTAGTATATATTTTATGAATTAAAAAAAAATGGATCCTCAGCGGTCCACCATGTCAGTTATTCCTGATATCCTTTTTAAAACTAATTCTAAATAAAAACGTTTACATGCAAAATGAAAGGAATTTTTAATAAACCATCAGGCTTTCTTTTTATACACTTTTCTCAAAAGTAAATGCATAAAATAAACTCAGACTAGTTAACATTTATTTACTTACACTTTTTAATTAATTATTATTTTTAATTATTTTATATTACTAACCAAGGCCAGTGGAAGGGTTTCGTGCACCACCCCAGCTATTACCCCTCTCATTTTACTACATTTCAAATTTCATGAAGTAGTATTCATATAAAATACAAAAATACAAATTTTATTGCAACCTAATTATGCATAATAATAGATATATTTTTAACTCGACAAATTGAAAATAAATATTTTGTATATAAATACAAATTAGAAACGACATGATAAATCATTCCATTTTAAATAAATAAATATTTTGTATATAAATACAAATTAGAAACAACATGATAAATCATTCCATTTTAAATAAATAAATATTTTGTATATAAATTCAAATTAGAAACGACATGATAAATCATTCCATTTTAAATAAATAAATATTTTGTATATAAATACAAATTAGAAACGACATGATAAATCATTCCATTTTAAATAAATAAATATTTTGTATATAAATACAAATTAGAAACGACATGATAAATCATTCCATTTTAAATAAATAAATATTTTGTATATAAATACAAATTAGAATCGACATGATAAATCATTCCATTTTAAATAAATAAATATTTTGTATATAAATACAAATTAGAAACAACATGATAAATCATTCCATTTTAAATAAATAAATATTTTGTATATAAATACAAATTAGAAACGACATGATAAATCATTCCATTTTAAATAAATAAATATTTTGTATATAAATACAAATTAGAAACGACATGATAAATCATTCCATTTTAAATAAATAAATATTTTGTATATAAATACAAATTAGAAACGACATGATAAATCATTCCATTTTAAATAAATAAATATTTTGTATATAAATACAAATTAGAATCGACATGATAAATCATTCCATTTTAAATAAATAAATATTTTGTATATAAATACAAATTAGAAACGACATGATAAATCATTCCATTTTAAATAAATTAGCGATGTTTTGTGGCAGTTTTTGATATCAAATTAAGATTTTTCTTGTTAATCCCATCATGAAAGAAGGTGGTGTCCTGAGCTTTCAAAAACTCCTCCACGGCACATATGATCTCCTGACTGTTTCTAAAATGATGACCAGGTAGGTGGGATTTGAGTTTAGGAAACAGGAAGAAGTCAGATGAAGCAAAGTCCGATGAGTAAAAGGATGGTGTAGCAATTCATAGCTATAGTTAGCTGCTTCAGCTACTGCAACCTGAGCAGTATGAATGGGTGATTTATCCTAGAGTTTCTCTTTGTGTTCTGACTTAGTTGCTTCTGTCAATTGTCTGGATTCTGATGCATACTACAGTCCATTAATAGTGTTGTCACCTAAAAAGGTTACTGAATGAGAAAAACCAAAACAAAGGTTTGAAAATGAAATAGTAACCTTGATAACATGAACAAAATACAATATTTACCAGCTGCGTGAAGTAGATAACCACTGCTAGTGGTGAACTGCTAGACAGCAATATAGATATTTAGCTGCCTCCCCACTTAAGACAAAATGTTGCACAAGGCTATTTAATGTGGGTAATCTGAGTCATGCTGGATGTGCATTGTGGTGCAGTGAATATCGGCTCAGAACAAGAAAGCGGGGAGTCAAGTTCGAATTCCAGTTGAATTCATTGCATTCACTTATGCACAAATATCCTTGGGAAGGGTATTAATCCGTCTCTTCCTTCCAGTTATGGGTTAAATAACAGGACAGATTGGGTTCTATAGCCTTGGCTGGCAACCAGTCTACCGCAGAAAGCAATGGCAACCTACTGCGGGATAATCTTCTGCCCAGTCAGTCATGTCTCGAAAGAGACATGATCGCCCAAGTGTGTTTCACATATGGCACTTAACTAACTGAATCTGAGTCATATAGCTTGAGCAAAAATTGAATGTTTACTTTTCCCCAGATTCTATCCTTTGATTGAGCCTCGTTTGGGTTACTCTCCATCCGGAGGCAGAGAGTTTGACAATGTCAGAATTGTGTACGAGCAATGTTAATCCCTAGACAACAAGATATTTTTAGCTGCCTCACTTGAGAAAAACGTGGCACAAAGCCTTTTTAATGTGGGCAATTTGATCCATATAGCTCGGGAAAAAATTAATTGTCTAATATTTCCCAGATGAGACTCCACCCCTCGGTGGAGTCCTGACTGGGCCACTCTCTGCCCAAAGGCATCTATTATACATATTACTAGCAACAGATACCAAATGTAAATACAGAATATTATAATTTCATTTTTAATTGTTTTTAAAATTTATATTTTTAAATAGTTTACTGCACAATTTACACATTAACATTACATTGTTCATATGCACAAGAGTATTGCATACAATTCACTATATTAAGAGCAATTATTTGTATTCACTGCATGATTGTTCATGTCTAAACAATAATTGCTTCATCATCTTTTGTTCAACTAACAATTCCTTTTTAATGGATAAAAAAATGTATGATTCCAAATTCTCCTTATACAGTGAATTACTTAACTTTGTCTTTATGATCTTCAGTTTCGAAAATGTCCTCTCACATTGGACTTGAGTAATTGATAATGTATACATAGCTTGATAAAACACTATTCTTTTTTTTATTATTAAAACAGTTGTCTGTGTTTGTTTATTTATTGCATTTTTATTTGATATAGGGGCCCACTTGTCATTGCACAAACTGACACCCCGACCAGTCTGCCACTGAAAAAGATAATATTATTAAATTAAATAAATTCTTATACTTTGTGCTAAAGTTAGAATGAAGAGAAACAAGCTATTGTTTTGAAAAGGTAAAAATAATTAAAGAGTAAAACATGTGTGGTTAGGTGGTGTTTTCATTTTACTGGAAACTTTGGAATAAAATGAACTGACACAAAGGTTTAAAATAAATAATATATTTTCATTTATTTTCTTTAGAGCGATAACTGAGTCCTTTGACATTCAATATAGCAAAAGTTTGTTAAAAAAATGTTAATAAAAGTGTAGGATAAAAATTAAACAAACAAGTCATGCAGTTGGCAGGCAAGAGAAGCGATCTGGCTTACTGGACAGAGATAAGTCCAGACAAATAGGAAGGCATAAAAAAAATTAAAATTAATGGCTAGAATAAAACTCCACCTTTTTGTCTAGATACTTTAAAAATTAGATTTGTCACAAAGACCATTGTGCCTGCCCTGGAAAGTAGGCTGAGGCTGAATTCTAAGAGATTAGGAGAAAGAGGGAGAATTTAGGATAAATTTTCCTTGTAAGTCCCGACACTTTTCCTTTTCAAATTATTTTTGTTTTTGAAAATTTTTAAATAAATAAACACCACCATCATAAACAAGCATTTAATAAAAGTAGGTGGTAGTTAAAACGGCTTCACCAAGAATTTAATTTAGATGGAACATTTTTTTTTCACTATTATTATTTTTTTAACCTTATCAATTTACAAACAAAAATTTTCAAATTGTGATAAAAAGCAATAAAAATAGTCACTTATAGTCGTACTCCCACACGAACCTAATGTGGCACAACACAAAAAGTCTGAATTTAAATAACTTGACATTCCAAATCTGCTTCTGAAGGAAGAGAAGTTGACAAAAAATCTGACCCATGATCAGTTTGATGTGCTTCCCCACTCACTCCTCATGAACATGAGAGTAGAAACGGAAAAAAAAAAAAAAAAAAACGAAAACTATGCTCAGTCTCCCATGGCACTTTGTGGTACCCATCACCCTTCTAAGTACAATGGAAGTGAAATTCAGACATCCACCGGAGCTAAGCATATTCCCCCAATTTAGAATAGATATCTACAACTGATTTAAAATAAAAAAAAAATTAAGATTGATGTGTCAAACAAAAACTGTTTTGGTAAATTTTCGTTGTAAATCCCATCGCTTTTCCCCTTCCAATTTATCCAAAATAGCATTATCTCTGTGCATATGTATATGCTAAACTCAAGTCCACAATTAGTTATTGAAGAAACTTACCTTTTCTTATCTAAATGTCCATAAAAAAAAAAACTATATCTTGCACTTTTTCTCTCCCATAACTCTCATGAAGTCATGTAATTAACTGCAGAATGACGTGAACGAATTTTGGTAGATTTTTGGTCAATTTTTCTTCATTTACTGATACTTCCGGTGATGTACTTTCAGAAATTAAAGTAATGCACTATTGTATTTCTACACTTGTTACTCTCATAACAGGAAGTACATTGCTGGAAGTTTCAGTAAAGGAAGAAAATTGGCCAAAATTCAACAAAAAATTCTGCCTACATAGAACATCATTCTGCAGTTAATTACATGACTTCCTGAGAGTTACGGGAGAGAAAAAGTGTGAGATATAGTTCGTTTTTTTATAGACTTTCAAAGCAAAAAAGGTAAATTTCTTCAATAACTAATTGTTGATTTGAGTTCAGCATATACATTTGCACAGAAATAATGCTATTTTGGATAAATTTGAAGAGGGAAAAGCCGTCGGCACCTAAAACGAACATTTACCAAATTTAGCACCACTGATATGGAGTGATGGAAAAAATGTAAAGTGAAGCAAATTGGAGATTTGGTGGATAATCCTCCAAATTTGGAAAGCTGATTAAGAAAGAAGAAATAGGGAACAAAGAAACCTTGTTGGGATCAATGCGAAAATTGGGTAATCATCAAATCCCCAAAACATATCAGCCATGTGCTGGTTTTGGGCCAAAGTGTATATAAACAGATAGCTATGAGAGCTCCAGGACTTGCATGGTGAATTCCTACATTAGTTTCTCTGCTCTCCAAATCAGCTGCCACCAGATCACCTGACTCTGAAGAAATTTGAATCCAGCTCCAGAACTTTTGATGGGTCTCTATAGAGATTTATACAGGAAGGGCTAATTTTCATTTTACCAAGAAACAGATAAACCAATTGAAGTTTAACCCAATGATTCCTTTGCTTATTTTATTTTTTTTGTTTGTGTAAATATTTCTTCCTTAGTATAGGTTCTGACATGGCTCAGCCCATCATTTTGATTACGACAACATTCGATTTTCCACTGCTCTGGGATCAAGAACACAAACTGGGCAGAGTCGATGTAGATCAAAACAGCCAGCAACCAACAGCCAGCTCGGACCAGTGCCAGTATTGACTTGTGCAGGTTTGGCCATGTGGTTAACATGTCATCTTAAGGCCCTGAGGGTCAGACTGCTAAACACGGTTATACTGTTGGGTGTGGGTGGGGTATATAGAGGATATGATAATTAGTTCTTTTAAATCAGTGACATTAATAATGTACATTCTTACTTTCCAATCAATTTTGATCTTCTGGTAATAATTACAGGTAATAAGATTTTGAATTACCACTGCCTGACAATAATTACAGGCAGTAGGAAATGTTTTAAAAAAGTCAATCTCTTTCTTAATTAATTTTCATAGAGAAAAAAACATTTTGTTTTTTTTTTTGCTACTGCAAAAATGTAAGTACCTCAACTATAGATACTGAAAGTTGCTTTCACATTTAACTTCATTTCTCATTTTTCCTTTTGTAAAATGTTCTATCAATACATTTGTTAATATTTCTTGGTTTAAATTCTGTTTTATTTTTCCTTTGAACTCATATGAGTCTGCCAAAAATTGTTTGCTGGCCAAATGTACCAGGAGTATAAAAATTTCATCAAAAGTGCTGAAAACCACAACAATCTTCAAAAATTTAAATGTAATGTTAATCGTTATCTTCTGTCTTCTTAATTCCTGTATTTTTGTTGTTCTCTCTCCTCCCTAATGTTTTTCTCATATTCTCAATTTGATCTTCAAACATTTAAATGTAATATCAATTGTTATCTTGTCTTTTTAATTTCTGTTCTTTTATTGTTCTTTCTCCTGAATAGAGTATTTTTTTCATATTCACTATCATTTAGTAACCTCTTGCATATTAGTTGCTTTATTGCCCTGCTTAAAAAAATGACTTAATAAAAATTTCAGAGATTGCCTTTACACTGTATTAATATTAGGAATAGAATTCTCTTCTAAATCAGTAAGCCTAAACTTTATGAATTTAAGTGCAGTATTAGATTGGCAACTAGGTCTCATCTTTTTACATTTGAATTTGATAGATGCAACTGTTAAGTTCTATGCTAACAGTTTCTTCTATAAGACTTCTCAAATGTAGAACTCTCTTCTGGCTTCTTGATATTCGGTTTACTTTGATCTTCCAAAAATTTAAATGCAATTTCAATCATCATCTTCTGTCTTTTTAATTCCTATTCTTTTATTGCTCTCTCTACTTAATAGTTTTTTTTCTTTCTCTAACATGCTATACCCTTTGGTCTCTTTATTGCCTTGCTTGGGATTGTTAAATATTTGTTGGATGATATTTTTGAGAATCATGAAATTTTTGGCAATGAAATATATTTGCATTGGTGACAGATATTTGAAATTTGAGTGAAAAATATTTTGTTGAAAAATGTCAGCCAGGTGTGCAAAAAGGGAAAACATTTCCAGATTTGGATTTTTATTTTGTTAACTGGGGTCAAATGCTAACTCCTGTCCTATATAAGTTTGTACCGGAAGATAGCTGTCAATGGCATGGAAGTGACGTCAAGGCAACAGAAAATATTTAGTAGTAATTTTGATTTTGATTTTGAAAGGACACAACTGTTGAAGTGTATGGTTGAGTAAAATCAGGTTTTCCCCGATGGGAGGGGGTGCTGAGAACTCTGACCAAACAACTTCCTAACCCATTGCATGTCACGGAAGATGTCTTTGTATGAAAAAGGAAAATAAAATATATTTTATATTTTATTTACACTTGGGTCTGGTCCAATTGTTTTAGATGGAGGTGTTTGCCGCAGATTGTATTTGCTGTTGCTGACAGTAACGAAAGGACAAAGATGATTATAAAAATAATTATGTGAAACTGATTTTTGTGAAGAAGTTGGGTTGAGTGGTCTCCGATGAAAAGCATTTAGGATTTGAGTTGAAAGTTTTACGTGTCGTCCCAGAAGTATTGGGAAGTATCGTCATCGTACCGGTTGCAGTGAAAACTGTCAAATATATAAAGTTTAATGTTTGTCACCAACTCAACATTGTTGTGCAGCATTTTTTTTTAATCATATCACTCCGAGCAAGGCGGTAATGCCACTGATGTGCAGGGGGCTATGTAAGAGTGAAAATATTGGAAAAGAGAAAGCCAGAAACCACATCCTAAACAGGGAACAAGGGATGAGCCTCTTCACCTGTTCAATAGACGTGGGTGGAGTGTGAACTGGGCGATATAGACGTGGGTGGACCTGTTCAATAGACGTGGGTGGGCCTGTTCAATAGACGTGGGTGGACCTGTGGGTGGTTTTTTTGCCATCCATTTTACCAGCACCTTTGTTCAAGTAGTGTTGGACCATTTGGTCCATTTGGACCCAGTATTGAGTTTCAAGAAGAAATATATACTCAGAAGGAGTATCTAACAGGGTGAAATGATACAAAAAAAAAAATGACTTAAAAAAACTCTGTAAAAACTTATGCACAATACTAGATTGGCAGCTAGGTCTCATCATGTTATAGTTGAAATGGTTAGATCTTTACTATGAGTTCCATGCTAACAAGTTCTTTTCTCATAGTTCTCAGTTGTGGAACTCTTTGGTTCTTCAAAAATTTAAATGCAATGTTGAATGTTATCTTCTCTCTTCCAGTTCTTTTATTGTTCTCTGTCCTTAATAAAGTATTTTCTCATATCCTCTGCATCTTAGTGTCTTTATTGCCTTTGTTGGGATGGAAATGATTGAAAAACATTAGAAGATTCTGTTTCCTCTATTTATTGAGAAACCAATACATGACAATGCTTCATTCAAGAAAGCTAATGAGCAGAGCCATTTAAATTTAGACATATTATCTACTTCTTACACATGAAAGTTGCAATAAAAATCAAGAAAAATAAGATGAAAAAATACTAGTTAAAAATGAATAATATTTGACAATGCTTCATCTAAGAAGGTGTCATTCAAATTTAGCCATATAGCTATATTCTCTGCTTCTGTTTCTTATGAATGGAAGTTGCAATAAAAAGCAAGAGAAATAAAAATGAAAGAAATACTAGTCAAAAATTAATAATTGACAATGCTTCTGTTGTAGAGTGGCTGACACCTCTGCAGAACTCTCAGTGATGAAATGGCCCATCGTCTGAAATGGTCTATTTAAGTAAAGAATAGTATCATTTGAAGCATAATATTCCGACTGATTACTTTGGTGATTATTGCAATCTAAACCCTCCTCTTTGTGTTGTAAGTCCTGTCTTATCTGTCATTGTAATTATTGTACTCTTCTGTGTATATCCGTTTAGCACCCGATATTGTGCTGAATAATACGGCAGAACACTTTCTCTGAGTATTGTATCCACCTTGGCAATACAACAGCTTCATTTAAGAAATTCAAAGGTTTTAGTATCTACTATTATCTGTAAAAATAAATAACATAGCAGTGTAGTGGATACTGGAAGAAAAAAAGGAATTTAGTTGTATGGTTTATTTGTGTAACAGCTGTAAGTAAAAGTTTTGTGGTCCAATCAACAATTTTTTCATCATCGTAAGTCAGGCTCCTAAGTATGAGTGATAGAAGTTTGAATTTCACAGTAAGTTTTTCTTTCATTCATGGTCTATATTGCCTGATGATAGTATAAAAGTGTGAGTTGCAATAAAATGCAACAAAAATTGAAACTCGTAAATATTGGCTTGAGATATTTAAAAATCATTTTGTTGATACTATAGTAACAGCTAGGAAGCTAAGTAATTCTTATGCAGCCTGTTTCAACACAGGCCTTGGATCAGTCAAGATTTTATCAATTAAGAAGTTGTGACAATATTTTTACAGCGTGTTTCAATATGCAGACTGCATCAGAGTTGATGTAGTAAATTAACATGCATGCACATATACTTTAAAACACACTGTTCAGAATAGACATGGTAGCAGGACTAGAGTTTTACCAAACCCTATGTGTGGGAGTTCTGAATTGGTCAGTCTTTCTACTACCTGAGTGGAAGATGTAGAGCACTTGGTTTTTTAACAAGGGAACATGCAACACACACCAATCTGCTTGACTCTTCTGATATCACATGCAGGACTTATGGAAACAGAACTTTCATTGTTCTATACTTAGAAACACATTCACAAAAAAGGTAAAGTCCTGTATATTGTATATTGCTTTTTTCAATATATGTTACATTTGATATATGTTTGGACTATTCTTGCTCTTTTTGAAGATTAAATTTGCCTATTAACTGAACATTTTCCAAATTTTCTATCAGTTGACATTCAAACTGTCCAGTAAAGTTAAATTAAACTCTGAAGAAACTTTTCTGGACCTTCTTACTGTAGCATCGAGATAACAATAATTCATGATACATTGAATCCATATCTGGTTTGATATTTCTATTTATTTAGAGACTAACAGTATAGCCTGGTGTTGCTCAGGTGTAATGAAAGCTTTAAAACTAATCCATGGTTCTGGAGCTAGTTCAGACTCTTGGGACGTTAGCATGAAAGACTAAAAAGCAATAATTGTTTCCAGTTAAAGCGAAACCGTAGACTGAAAGAAAAATGGATGTAAGTCAAATTTTGATTTTCTGGTATTGATATCAAATAAATTTTTTCATCGTAAACTGAATTTTGAAGGCTAAATAAGTCCTCTGAGTAAATGGTATCATGGCTGAGACTAAGAACTACAATTATACCTACTTAGAGCCAAACTCGAAGTAAAACCTAAAATAAAAGTGCTGAAAAAAATAGACATACAGGCAGATAAACAGACACGCACACAAACATCTTGCCTTTTATATAAATATATTATCGATTTTCTGCACTATTGTAAGAACTGCAACCTTGAAACTTCTGAATATCGTTTATGTTTTTGTCTATAAGTGTATCAAATTTGATTAAGACTGGACCACTCCTTCTATAACACGATTTTTTCGATTATCGATATTTATCAGGGGTACCTTGACACAAAACCTAGCTAAGAACACTCGCAGATGCTTATAGTACAACTGTGTAAATTTTCAAGAAAATCAGTTCAGCTGTTTCGAAGTCTATAGGCAACGGACATACACAGAAAAAGTTCCATTTATAAATAAGTTTAGATTTAGATACTAAACAAAATGACTTGGCTTTAGTCAATTTTTCCCTGCTGTAACATCTTCCCTGTGTCTTTCCTACAAATGTTTTCATGGTAATTGTTCTGATGAGCTTTCCTCTTTGGTAATTGGACTTTATGAATTTAAGCACAGTGTTGTGCTGCAGTGGATATCGGCATGGAACAAGAAATCTGGCAGCTGAGTTTGAATTCCTTGCATTCACTTACGCACAAATACCCTTAGGAAAGGTATTAATCCATCTCTTCCTTCCAGTTATAGGTTAAATAACAGGACCGATTGGATTTTATAGCCTTGGCTAGCAACCAGTCTACCACAGAAAGTAATGACAACCTACTGCAAGAAAATCTGCCCTATCAGTCATGTCTCTTTTGAGACATGATCGCCCAAGCGTGTATTATGTATGGCACTTAACTGATTGACTAGATTGCTCACTGCCAGCTATGAGATGAATAGCAAGACAGACTGGGTCCTATAACCTTGGTTAGCACCCAATCTACTATAGAATGAAATGGTAACCTACTGTAGGGAAACCTATCTAGAGAAGAGATATGATCACCCAAATGTATGCTACATATGGCACTTAACTGACTAAATTGGATCTCATTTTACAACTGAAACAGCTAAATGTAAGTTCTATGCTAAGTTTTTTCTTTCACATTTCTTGCAGCCTTTTGCTTTACAGTCAACTTTGATTTAAAAAAAAAAATTTAAACACAATTTCAATTGTTTTAATTCCTGTATTATTGATCCCCTTCTCTCATATTTTAACTCAGTAATTCAGTGGCTTTATTCCCTCGCTCAAGATAAAAAGAAAAAAATGGGTGACAAAAGAATTGTCCTGTAACAACAGATATTTCATACAAATATCTAAAATGTAAGCGAGGTCAGTATGTAGCCAAAGGTGATAATAAAAAGAAAAGGTGTCACCCAAAATCATTTTTATCTAGTGTCTCCATCATTAATACAATCTTCAGATCTGGCATTTAGACCTTTCCAACTAAGTAGTTTTTAGTACACTTGGATTTAAAAAAAAAAACAACAAAAAAAAAAAACAATGGGGTGTTTCAAATAAGAGGTGACTAGAATTTTTCCTGATATTAAATTAAGATATATACTTGTTTAATATTTTTTAATGGATACTCATATTTGAATGGAAAGTCTGTTTTGTTATATATATAAATAAATAACTACAATTATAATTTCCACTGGCCTTAATTCTTTGGAAAATATCTATCTTCCAGCAGGAACTGAACCTACAAACTCCCACACCTTTATGTAAAGACGACATCTTCCTGGTGTGGGAGTTTACAAGTTCAGTTCCTGCCAGAAGAGATATTTTCCAAACAATTTCTTAAATGATTAAGGCCAGTGGAAATTATAATGTAGTTTATATATATATATATAAAAATATATATATATATATATATATAAAATATATTTTTATATATATAATATATAAAAAATAAAACAAGTCTTTCCACTCAAATATGAGTATCTATTAAAGAATATTAAACACACACATATATATTGTAAGAAAGTTATGGAACACGTAGGTTTTAAACCCACTGTTCATGCATTTACTTTTATAAAGAGTGCTCGATACAATGTAGAGCTTTATATCGTAATGGTTGTTACAATGGTTTATAAAAGCATAGTATCACTACACAAAAATCTTCGCATTTTGGAGCTACGTTTGCTCCTCATCTGGTGATAAGTTGAAATGAAAAATAAATGGTGAAAACGATTTATTTTTGGCAATATGATATGTAAGTGAATATGGTGGGAATTTAGTATGATTTAGCTGGCAGTTTGTAGCCATAGTGAAAGACCACAAACCAGATTTCCAGACAAATTTACCTACGAGAATCATCAACCCAACTAGACCTGAAATTGGTAAAAATCAGCAAAATGATCCTAGAATGGATCAATAGACAAATCACATGGAACCTTGGACTACTCCAGTGGACAAACAACTGTGGTCATAAATTAGTTTAACAACATTAAAGAAAAAAACAACTGTTCTTTGATCCAATTTGACATAGTTGACTATTACCCATCAATATCCAAAGACCTCTTCACTTTAGCACTGGAATTTGCCACATATTACTCGGAATTAACCAAGGACGAATATAATATTATAATGGCCACCAAGACATCTGTTCTTATCCATAATCAAGAACAATGGATAAAAAATAACTATTAACCAATTTGATATTACAATGAGCGTGTTAGACTCTGCAGAGTCTTCCGCTCTCATTGGCTTATTTGCACTATACAATCTTACTGCACACCATATATACACACAAGACACAGGGTTATATAGATGATGGTTTCATGTCAGTACAAAATTCTACACATTTTAAAACAGACAAAGAAAACTTATCCACAGAGAATTCAAAAGTTTAAACCTAAAAGTAATAGTCAACATTAATTTAATAGTAAACTTCCTCGATGTAACACTTGACTTAGTAAATAATAATTACCAACCATACATAAAACCCAATGAATATCCATTATACATCCACCCAAAGTCAAATCACTCCCCAAGTATAATCAAACATATACCCTCCTCTATAGAATTAGTAAAAACTCTTCCAGTGAAGTAATATTTAACAAACATAAAAGTCTTTACAATAAGTCCCTAAAAAAAGTGGCTACAAAAACAAAAACATCAAGTATATAACAATAACCACAACAGGAAAAATAGAAATAGATCATTTGGTATACACCTCCTTTCAATCAAATGGTAAATACCAAGTTAGGGTAGAAGTTCCTCAATTTAATTAAGAAACACTTCCCCACTAATAACCCTCTAAGTAAAATTTTTAACAAAAATACACTTAAAGTGAGTCATAGTTGCACAAATAACCTTGAGAAAAAAAAAAATAATCATAATATATCTTAAATCAACACGTGGATCAAAATAAAATTAACTACCAAAATAATAAAGAGGACAACAATTAAAACTTATGCAATTGTAGAAACCCCAATAATTGCCCACTACAAAATAGATGTAAAATAAATTCAATTGTCTATCAATGCAATATAACATCAATAGAAAACCCCACTATAAATAAAGCGTATATCGGAGCTACACAGAACACCTTTAAGCAGCGCTGGTACATGCACTTAGCTTCATGAAAAAACAACTTATATTGAAACCTTTCTGCATATTTTTGCAAATTAAGGGACACAAAACAGAAACCCAAAGTAAAATGGAAGATCCTGGAAAAAACCAGAACCTGTAACTCTCTTAACGACATTTGCTCTTTATGCTTAAGTGAAAAGCTACACATTCTAAAGTACCCCAACAATGGCAAACTAATGAACTGTAGAGACGAATTAGCAGTGTTATGTATACATTGAAAATATTTTTCGTTAAAATTTAATTAACCAAAAAATACCTCATTCACATAAAATAATCCCCCCCAAAAGTAATTAATACCCATGTTTAATCCTCAAAATAAAACAAAACATTGTATAAACTCATACAAAATAACACCTTTATTCCATCTACTCATAGATAGTAGTAAAAAAAAAAGTATCTACCCTTTCTTAAAAAAAAACAAAAAAAAAAAAAAAACAACCTTACATCCCAATATGAGAATTACCAACAAAACTAAAGTGATCTGTCCAAAACTAAGCTACTCTGCACCTCTCGCCTAACCCAAGGCTACTAAACTCCCGCCATATTCACTTACATATATTATCAAAAATAAATTGTTTTCACCATTTATTTTTCATTTCAACTTATCACCAGATGAGGAGCAAACGTAGCTCCAAAACGCAAAGATTTTTGTGTAGTGATACTATACTTTTAGAAACCATTGTAACAGCCATTACAATATATATATATATAAAAGCCAAAATAATCAAGAAATCTTGTTAAAATGTTTAAACTAATTAATTAAAAATGTCAAAATCAATCCATTTTACAACAAATTGTCTTTGTTTACGAAAACAGACCAGATATGTAAAAAAAAAAAAAAAAAAAAAAAAAAAAAAAATCAGTAAAGTGTTTTAATGGCTAAATCTGAGCTGACTGCAAATTCTTTGTGGTTGAGCAGTCTAAGATAACAGATCAATTGACAGTTTCCCCTAGGAGACACCAGTTTGAATTCTGTGGGAGGATGCATATTTTCCTAAAAAGATATCTTGATTATTTGGGCCAGTGTGTGTGTACATATATACACATACATACATACATACATACACACACACACACGTGAAGAGGACTCAAGTGCTATTTTGAGTACCCCGGCTTTGATTTTATTATAAACAGTGCTCAATATAATAGATATTATAGAGTTTAATATAATCATATAATTATGAATTAATTGTACATTGCGACACAGAAAAATAAAAGTGAAAAGGGGAAAAGATAAAATTAGGCTAAAAGCAGGTTGACATCTTGACTTAAGGAGGAAAAAAAGAAGAAAGGAAAAGTAAAAAAAAAAAAAAAAAAGAAGAGAGAGAGAGAAAAAGTTAGTATGTATTCTTTGGGGCCAAATTCCAAAATGAATCCTCACCGATTAGTTAAAAAGGAACACACACGTAAATTTTATATCTCCCCACATACATAAACAGCAAACCAGTTTTTTTTTTTTTTGTATTTAAATACAAATCATTTGAACAAACATTGCACACAGCTTTAAAAAAAAAAAATTAACATTTGACAATAGAATTTGCTCTGCTGTAGGTAGAACTGTCTGTATACAATAACCTAGTCAGTTTTGATAGGTTGAACATGGTAGAATAAAATGGATTTTGATACAATTGCAAAATTCAACATTTGCCTGGGGCATGTGAGAGAATGGTCAGCAAGCAAGCTTGATCATAACAGTTGATTTCAATTCTCAATTTGTGAATTTAGTAAATTTTTAATTAAATATAGCAATAATTCTTTCATAGCAGAAGTAAACAAATTTGTTATGAGCACTGCAAAGTCAAAACAATTTTTTTATCTTGCTTTCTTTACATCAGGAAAACCACAGTAAACCTATAATTAATTCTTAAAATTTGCACAAACCAATCTAATAGCAAAACCTTCAAGATGCTTCTATTTATAAAACCAATATATTAGTTTGAACTTCTATCCTTATTGAAAAGCTATGAAATGCAACATAAAAGCCTGAAAAGCATTAAATGTTATATCCTATATACCTAATCATTTTACCATGTTAATAAGGATTTGTTGACATTTCATAAGCTTAGTATCTTGTTCCATTAACTTTTGCATTGTTGACTTCATAGTTAGAGATCTTTACTAAAAGAATATCAGTCTTATATACACATCTTAATAATAGACCAGACGTCTTATTGAAGTAATGGCTGTTCCATTTAGTTTGTCCCTGAAACCAGTTTTGAAGAATTTGTCTGCATAGATATTAGTGCACCACAACCTATAGCAAAAACACACACAGTATATATATATATATATATATATAAAAAACCCACTTCTCATTACCCTTTGCTATGCTCACTTTAAAAAAAAAAAAAAATGAATAGCAACCAATATTTTGCATTTTTTGTTTAAAACTGACACCAGCTTCAAATATTTTCTTGCTTGTGAACATCAGCTCATTACCTGAAAAACTTTGAAATCAATTTCTTTTGCCCATAACTTAGTTTTTATTTTCATTTTTTTTTTTTTGTTTTCAAATCTTCCCCACCCCCAGCAAAAAAAAAAAAAAAAAAAAAAAAAAAAAAAAAAAAAATTAATATTCTCTATTTTGAGGTTATATCTTTCTTAGAATTCATAACATATTGTCATAGGATTAAGCTATCAGAATAGACAATAGAAAATTTAGTGCGTGTTTAAATATTCTGTCAATAATACAATATTCTTTTCTGACTGTAAGGAGCAATAACATCATAAAACTTAGAAGTATTGTGATTTTTTTTTTATTCTATAGTCTGCATGTAAATAACTGATTTATTAGTAATGTCTTAATATGTATATACTGATCATTTTATAAATTTAAATTTTCAAGTGAAACTCTGCTAATTAGTGGGAATAAGAAAATAAAAGAAAATAGACACAAAAATTATATTTGAGAACTCTTTAATATTTTTTTTTTTTTTTTAAATATTTTTTAAAATTTTTTATTAAATTTTTATTGTTCAGGTATGCTTTTCCACTTCCAGACATTTATTACAATACAAAAAGCTTCTCAAAATGGCTTCCAGGTCTTTTACAAGCCTAAAAACTCTCCCCCCAAATTATTTTTTTGCACAAGAGGCACTACCAAATTAATAGGTAGGTAAGAATCTTATCTCCAAGTTCAGCTGGAGACCTTTATTTTATGAAGAAAAAAAATGTGAGGAGACAGGAGAGGAAGGGAGAGAGGGGCAGGAAGAGAGGAAATCTTGGAAGGTGGATAACATACCACCAACACCAAGCTTCTGTCATTAACATTTTTAAAGTAGTTTTGGATAAAGGGGAGGGGGAATAAAGTTTGGAGCCAGTTTAACAATTAATATTGAAGATCTAATACAGTCCTGACTGAATGCCACCAGTTAAAAGTGAATTCTGAAAGGAGAAGACAATGGTCATCTAACATGACCAGAAGGTCGAAGAGAAGGGATCAGAAAGGGAATTCAACTACTTAATATTTTTCCCTTTTCTTTTCACGCCAGTTGGATTAACCTTTTAGTGTTAAGGGCTGGGAAAATGCAGGAAGTAATAATAATAATAATAATAGGACCGTCAGTAAGATTAATTAACCACTTACCAAATTCAAGTTTGATAAGTTTGAAGAGATAGCCCATAACATTTTTGCATGTTTAAATAACAGGTCACTGCCACCACTGCAGATAACATGTAAATATTTTCTTTATTACGCATGAGTATTATGGAGTTTAGAAGTTTATAAGGACACTGATTGCCTGCAGTGAGCAGAAGAATAGGAAAGAGAAAGAGAGAAAGAATGGAAGGGGATAACGCCCAGAAATGGAACTGGTTTACCCTGTGATTAATAAAAGAAGCAATAACCTTTTAACTAGACAAGCCACTCTATAAAGAGCAGACAGGAAAGGTTAGAGTGGATTTGTTTCTTATTGCTTCTTTTGACAACAAAATTAATAAATAGATAAATAGTTAAAAATAATGTTGCCATTTTAGTGCAGAGTGGTGCTGATGGAAATGTTGGCAGAAGGGTCTGCAGTAGAGGCAGCAGCAGCAGGATCCAGACAAGCGGACGGAGAGAGAGGGAGAGAGAGAGAGAGAGAAAAGAGATAGGGAGAGAGAGAAAACAGGCAGACAGACAGGGCAGAAAAGTCATCAATGATTGGCCGGCAGCAGATATTTCACATATGGCACCTCAACATCAGCACCGTCACGATCATTGCAGCATAATTCGAGTACCAATGCCTTAACATATGGTGCAATTTTCTTCTTGGAAACACGTTTGACTACCTCAGACAATCTGGGGGAAAAAAAAATAAAAAAATAAAAAAAAATAACGTATATGTATATATTTATATAAATCCAAAAAAGAAAAAAAAAAAAAAAGAAAAAAAGAAAAGAAAAGTGATTAGACCCCCCACTATTTGATCCAACAAAAGATACATTATTTATAATCAAATAATAAGCTTAAAAGAAGAGTTATTTTTTAACAACTACTCTCCACCCTAAGAAGCATTTTTAAGTTTACCCTGGTATTCCTTTCATCTTAATTTCTAAGATTGTAATTAAACCTAAAAATACTGATTATTCATTAGCTGTCAAAGTATTAGGAATTAAGAGAAACAAGCAACATGATCTATTAATATGCATTGTCTATAATTGAGAAGTCATTAACATTCCAAGCTTTGTTTGGGCAACCAAACTCCTTTGTGGTGTTGAACTAGTTTAGTTGGTTCATTAGCAGAGAGAGAGAGACCTACTTACTTTTTCTTATAAACTACAAACCTAAAGAAGGCCGCAGAATGAATTTGCAACAATGCAGTCAAGAAAGCTGAAGAATCCATACAAAGGTTAGACAAGAGTCAGCTGTGTATAAAATGCTGAGCAAATTGGTTTGCTACACACTAATTCACTTTAGTCATTTTAAAAATTTGTCAAATATATCATTTCACTGTTGATTTATAAGAGAGTCTGTTGTAGTCAAGAGGTATTAATGCAATGCCATAATTATTTTAGCTATGAGATTGAAATGAGCCTATATATTAGTAGCTTTCAAGCTAGTTCTATATACCTCCCCAATGCTAATTTTATAACTAAAAACATAACCAAACCCCCATTTTAGAAATTTAGATAAAAGAATCTATTCAAATACTTACGGTAGTGACAAGCGTTCTTGACGTTTAGCAGCGGTCATGAAGAATGAGTAAAGCATACAAACACCTTGGGACAGCATGGTTATCTCAAGATCATATTTATTCTGAAAAATATTAAGAGACATGTAATTTCTATGCCATTTTTTAAAAAATTCTATTTATTATTGTAGTACTAATAGTAGAGAATAATTTTTTTTATATTAATCAATATTCAAAATGCAATTTTTGCAAACAAAGTGCCAGCTAAACATTCTCTCAAAAATCACCCCAAATAGAAAGAACTTTACTATAAATTCCCTCATTCTTTGAGAAAAGCCATTTTGCAGAAAGTCCCTAAAACATTTAGCTATTATAAAACTCTTAAGCAGATTTTTAGTATATACAAAGCATCTTGACTTACATGCAGGTCAAGAAAAGCTGCCCTCAGCCACACAACACTATAGGATTCAAACAAAAACTAGAACCACAACAAAAATCATGTTATTGCCTATCAATCCAGCCAATAATCCCCACCAAACCATTACAATAAATATTAACTAGTGCTTTTTAAATTTCAGCTTGATTTTTTTTTTAATAAAAAAAAAAGAAAAAAAAAAGAAAAAAGTTTAACAGACAACTTAAGATTCATGAACTTACTGACTCTGTAAAATATGTGCAATGGAAATATTCAGGAGAACTATGCTGAAAAAGAAACTGTCCAGTGGTGTCAATGTTGCTATCAACAAAAGAAAATCGGTGAGGTAGGTGACGAAATCCAATGGTTTGAAAACAGACAACAAGGTGCCTATTAAGGAGGGCATCTATGTTGGTGCATAATATGTTCAACGCCCATCTTGTGGATTCAGTGAAACTAACACTTAGAATTCTTGAGACAAAAATTGACTGACTTACCTGCTGGTTTGTCTAAAAGAGTTTTTATGGTAGAAAAAATATCTATCTATATAATTAAATAAGATTTGCAATGCTAAGTAGCTTAAAATATTGAAGATGAACATATTTAGATATATTAAGTGTAAACAAGAATGAGTTTTGTTTAAACTGTTTAAATAGGACAGTTCCAGTTGGGTATGAACATAGATATTTTTTATAATGATTTTAAAAGTCTTCTAACATCATATGAACATAAGCACTTTCAACATCACAAGAGACCTGTTTGCCCAATGTGTACATTTTCAAATCTAAATTTGTTTGAATTAGATCATTTTTATATATCAAATCAGATCCAAGTCACTCCTCTCCTTGCTTATCTAATTAGATCCATGGACAGTAACCAAATAAGTCAATTCTTTTTCATAGTATATCATCCCTCATATTTCAATAAAATTTGTGAATTTTTATTTGCATTTCAGAAAGTCAACATAGACTGTATAAATGAAAAGTGAATTAAATTTGATTTAATTTGGAAATCAAGATAGGAGAAAGATCAAACTAAAAGTTGCAATAGTTAAACATTTATTAAACAAAACTTTTTTATATGAAATAAAATTACCTGAAAATAATCAAGAAACTCCTTTAATGTCATATCTCCTTGAACTTCAAATCTATCCCAGAGAGTGAATTCACTATCATAATACTGAAAAAAAGAAAGAAAAAAAAAAAGATTTTAAACATTGATTTTGATGAAATTTACTGATATAATCTCAACAGTAATCTTATCTATGGCAATGGCACTTTAGCACTCCCTCTCCACCTAGAATCTCCCACTTTTCAAAATGGTTACAAAGCTTCCTTTCAGGATAACCATCAGCTGTATTCTGTTTCCATAGTAAAAATCTGTAATGTTTACTTCCCCTTTGCCCTCTTTTTCATTTTAGGTATTTTTTTCACTACTTTCCTTTACACATTTAGACAAATGGTCTTACTCCTATGTTTAAGCCACCAGCTGCTTTTGTCATATTCCTTGTTACCCCTCTTTGTCTTGTTTGCTATTCAGACTCAAACTAGTCTTATGTGTATCAGTCTTCAGTATTTTAATAGACATTCACATTTACAAAATGGACACAAAAGAGGAAGAACAAGCTGCCCCGCCATCATATTCTCCATAATATTCACTCTCCCACATAGCTTGAAACCTTCCTGCTAATCAAGATTTTAACTTTAAGAACCCTCCACCCCGGCAAAAAACAACAACAAATAGTGGCACAGACCACCCTGGTTGTTTTTATATATATATATATATATATATATATATAAACAACTTGATAGTCATGCAGTACATAATCTAACTTAATGGCATCTTGTTACCAACTGAGTGACTAAGAGTGTATGTCAGTACAGTAAGGTTTCTGGTTGAATTTCATATTGGGAACAATTACAATGGATGGTGATTTTTAGTCTCTGTTAAAATGAACACAATTCAAAATGTTTCAAAAAAAAGAAAAAAAAAAAAAAAAAAAAACTCTGTACTTGATAATCTAGTTCTGATATATAAAATATTTATTAAAATGTCAGTTTATTTGTAGAATGATGACAACATTCAGCTGTACAGATGTAAACAGCAGTTTGATGAAATGTTCTAAATTTTGATCAAATATCCACAGTACAAGTTTGAAGCTTTTAAATAGATTGTAAAAGGTTGATTTCTTGATGGAAACAATTTTTTATGACTCCAAGGCTTGCAAGTGTTAAAGTGATGCAAGAAATAATAAAAACAATCCTCAGCTATTCAAAGCCAGGAACACTTCATTGTTTTGTTATTAGTGTTGTATCAAACTTATTTCTTGTTGAAATGTACATTGCCCGAGTTCACCTCATGGTCAAACATCGGCTGTTTTGTATAAGACGTATTGCATTTGATATGTTCAAGGGATTTATTGCAGTCTCTGTAATGACTTGGATAAATTCAGGGCTTGGGGGGGGAAAAAAAAAAAAATCAAATCACAATTATGTCCCTTTCTCAAATGTCTATCTCTTGTTCCTTTATTTTTATTTTTTTGGTATCTGTCTACTATTTCTATTTGGGTATATCTGTTTCTCTACCCCCACCCACAATCGCTGTCAGTTTTTTCTTTTTCTCCATGTATTACCTCAGATTCTCTTTTGCTATTACCCACATCTAAGAAAAATACTGAAACCGTATACATCACAAATTTTTCCAATCTACATATTTTATAAGAAATGGCTAGTACAGACATGAAAAGGAAAGCAATAACTGACTTTTGTTTTTTTGTTAAGCCCACTTAAATATTTTTTGTGAATAAATATTTTGGTCTCTTGACTGCTGTAAATACGTTTTTTTAAAATGAATTATGCTGAATAAATTTCTTTAAAGTTAGGTCATTTTCTTATGTTCTCATTTATTTATTACCATATTACAAGGTAAAATTCTAATATGTACATTTTGGTGAGTGTAACATACGTTCCTGGCGTAACTAGGTCCTGACTATGAGCCTTTAGTGAGTGACTACCTGCTGTATGTGACCAGTTTTTGATGGCAGTATGGGTGGTCACATATGACAGGTTTCAGTGTGTGTATATAAAGCACACAAAACTCCTAGAACTACTTTTAGAATATTCCATGAACACATTTCACATCTTCAATGTTGTCCTTATAATCATCATCATCATCATCATCACAACATCAAATTTGCATATATTCTGCAGTTTAATTATCACAATGTCTCCTGGAGTTCCAGTCATGACAAAATTCATGAAACTTTGTAAGAATTATATGTATTCTACTATAATTTATACAAATATGAAAATATCCTGTGCATTAAGAGTATCAATATTCATGAAATTGCTTCATTAGTGTTTGAAAGATTTATGCAGGGTATATTTTTGTGTGATAAAAATTTGCTAATTTTATACCTATTAACAACTAACTTTCCACTACAAGCCACACAGCATCCCAACTGAGGTTTTGAGGCTGCATTGAAAAGCATAAAGAGTGTTGCTTTTACCCTGTCCCTAGCACAGTATGAATGTTTCTATTAGCATTCTTTTTATATTACTGTATGATATACCCGGGTGAATGAAAGATGGACAGTAGGATGCAGCCTACTGGTTATTGTAAAAAAAGTATGATACTAACAGAATATAAAGTATTACAAGTTTATTAGGCTTAGGATTCATGAGGGTTGGCAAACATTTCCCTACAACCTGACAACTTGAGTAATTTTTGAGGGCATTTTTCAGGAAAAAAAAAAAAAAAAAAAAAAATTGTGCCTTAGAATATGGTAAATGATATATATATATATCTCTGAGAGAGAGAGAAGTACTTTAGCGTAAGAGGAACCTGGAGAAAGGCTGAAAAATAAAAGAAAATACACTGTAGATACTGAAATTTTATCTTCTACTTTTTAAAGTATGTGCTTATATAAAAGAGCGAGAATATCATTGGGTTATCAAGGCTTTTAAATTTGAGAAAATTCATAGATATCAATCAGGAGGTTGAAAGGTCAATTAAAACATGTAAAGGACAAAGTGTCAGTATTCAAAGTCTGGCAAAAAGTAAAATAAGTGATTAATATTCAAGAAATGTTTTTGTTGTTGTATAAAACGCATTAAAATTTTGGAGGATAAGAGGGGCAATATTTACTATTAAAGCTGCCTTCTCATTTCGGTTGCAACAAATGACAAGATATCAAATTTAAAGAAAAAGAACATATCAAACCTTGTGTTTAGGAGCCAAAATAGGTTCTGAGAAGGCAAAGAATGGGAGAGCCAAGTTTACAAAGCCATTCTTGTAGGATTCACTTTTCTTGTGACCTTGAACCAACTAAAAAAAAAAAAAAAAAAAAAAAAAAATTATTTGTATGATTCCTTTATAATCCAAATAAATTCAACTTATTACAAATTTCTTAGCCTTAAGGATATTTTCCTCATTACTTTTAATCAATTACAAATTTATTTTTAGCATTTACAATTATTGGCAAATGCCTTGACCATGGGATGAATAACTTGATAAAACTGATCCTTTAGCACAAAAAAGACAAGATTAGAAGTAGTCTGAAATGTTATTAAATGACAATCAAGTTGACTATAAAGTGTGCTTAAGTTTTCAACATGGACTCCCCAATAGCATCTTACTAAATTGACAAACATTATTTCTTTTTGGCTGTGATAAGAAAAATTTTCAGTCACCCTTTGTATAAAGGAGACCTGACCTTACCTTACATAGTTCCAAACAGACAAGACCAACAATAAGAGAAGTGGTAGTGGCAATAGCAGGTATAATTTTACCAGCAATCAATTTGCTCTGAAATGAAAAGCAGATTATTAATCACAAACCAGTTAAAAAAAAAAAAAAAAAAAAAAATCTAATAAGTATATTGCATCAATTCAAATTGTCTTCCCATGTACAATCAGCTAATAAGTTTTCCAACAGACATCAACCTAAAAAAAATTAACTAGGGGGCTTAGAGATATATGGTGCCTAACTAGTTATGAACCCTGTAACCAGAGCAATCAGTCAGTTAAGTGCCATATGTGAAACACGCTTGGGCGATCATGTCTCCAAAGAGACATCACTGACGGGGCAGAAGATTATCACGCAGTAGGTTGCCAGCCAAGGCTATAGAACCCAATCTGTCCTGTTATTTAACCCATAACTGGAGGGAAGTGACAGATTATTACCTTTCCCAAGGGTATTTGTGTGTAGGTGAATGCAATGAATTCAACTAGAATTTGAACTCGGCTCCCCGATTTATCGTTTCGAGCCAATATCCACTGCACCACAACCACACATCCTAACCAGAGCAATACTTCTCAAAGAAAAAAAAAAAGTTTACTTGTCATATAAATGACAAAAATTCAAATGAAAATAGTCTTTTGCAAAACTGGTATGATAAGACATATTGAGAAGGAGGGGTGGGTGGGGGGGAAGGAGAACAGTACAGTTAAATTAATGTTTACAATAGATAAGCAAAATATTATCAAGGAATATTTTCTGTCATCTGAGACAAGAGTGGCTTTATCTTCATTTTGCAAGTTGACCTTCAAAATAAACTGGAATAATTACATAAATTTTCATATAAAACAAAAAAATTTGAAATTCTAACCTTGTGCTTATCAGCAGGTGGGATATCATAGTTTTCTGCCCTTAGGTTAGAAGCAGCTACAATAAAGTCCATGTGAAAATTTGTGTCATCATCCTTCTCAAATTCAACTGGTGTCAACTTCATACCCTTCAGAGATTCAGGATCAGGCAGAGAATCTTTCAATTGTTCGATTTGTTCTTCATCTAAAAAAAAAAAAAAAAAAAAAAAAAAAAAAAAAAAAAAAAAAAAAAAAAAGATTATGGTTATATCTATATATTATACCTGCAGTCATAACCATATTCCATCTACAACTATGACATGAGGTCAAGCCACATTGCTGAATATATTGGTACATCAAGTAATCTGACTCTTGAAAGTTGACAGTTAAGTTCAGTGCTAACTAAATGCATTATAGTTTATTTAGCAAAACATAACTTGATAATTAGGAATTAACTCAAAAGATTATAAATTCTCGCAATTGCTGAGATAAAATTTGCCTGTCTTTTTATATCATGTCTGTTGCCTAATAATGAAATTATCACAGAAAAATGCAGAGAGAGAAATTCTGAGAAAGTTAACACTAGTCACATAAGGTGGAATTGCTAAGAGTGTGAAAGATTAAGATTAATTGACCTGACCCTGGACATGTTTAAAAGATTAATGACAAAAAAGGCAAAAATATAGGTGTGAATTCTAATGGAACAGAATAATAAAATTACATTACAGAAAATATTGGATGTCAGAGAGTCTGTTCATATATACAAATGAAAGAAAAATGAGTAAAAAGAAAATGTTTCAGATGTGGAAGGTAACATCACTGAGACAACTGTTACTTTAAGTGTTCAGAATGCTACAAGTGCAAAAAAGTATATATATATATATATATATATATATATATACATACATACACACGAAAATTAATAATGTGGATGTAAAAATGCATCTAGACACTCTTAGTGACATCACAATAACACAATAATCAATGAAGCCACATGGAAAGATGCAAGTAGTGTGTCAGATGAGAAATCATTTTTTATTGGTGAAATGACTTGTAATGTCTCGTTCCATTACAAGTGTGTAAAATGCTTAGGTGTTATAAAAATACTGCAAACTTATTTGGTACTGACTGAATTAAATTATTTGCGCTGTAAGATTTACCCATAAATGTTCATTGCAAACATTAAAAAAGTGAAAATTAAAAGAATTGAAAAAAATGTTTTTCTATGTGAGAGTATACAAAGTTTACACAAAGAGTAATAATACTTAGTAAATTACAATAGCGAATATTAAATTAATTTCCCAAGCATCTGGGAAAAGATGAAGACATTGAAAAAGTAGTAAGTTTGCAGAGGCTGTACTGCAGCATGAAATTACAACCTTGGTCAAAAATAGATACTCCGTAGTTGTAACACACAGATTTTACAAGTAATAGTTACCAATTATTTTTGTGCTTCTTGCATTCTATCAAGATTACATATACACACAGTGCTCATTTCTTATTTCGTCTTGTCCACAGTCAACAAATGGCTCTATATTCTCCTTATTGTCAGCTGATATTCATATAGTTTATTGTTTGGGAAACAACTCCAAATTGCCATTTTATTTTGATGTGCTGTGTAATTTTGCTTTTGTAATCTGTATATGAGAGTTTGATGTTGGTTATTTTCATTTTCGATGCCTCTTTTGTCAGTGTGTAAGCTTCATGGTTTCCCTAATACCTATATGGCTAGGAATCCAAGCCAATATTGTTTTGCGATTTAACTTATGACTAGTTTCTAGGATTTCTTGAATATAAAGATTTGTGTTCTTTTCTTTAATTGCTCTTAAATTAGATAGGAAATTTATAATATTCTCAGATTCCCTATCTTTTGAATTTTCTCTCATTTTAAGTACCATTTTAATGGCTTGTAGTTCATCTGTATAGATGGATGCATTATTTCATAGTCTGATTTTTTTGTGCTTTTGTCTGTTTGTGGCTGTTGTGTATTCTATTTAGGATTTTTTATCCATCTGTGTAGAAAGGTTTATAATCACGATATTTGACTTAATTCTCCATACATACTTTTGTTATTTTTTGTTTTGGTGTCAATGTTTGGCCTATATGAGGTTTGGAGATTATCCATAGAGCTACCTTATTGTGACTGGTGTTATGTTATCAGGATCTTGACTTGTTCTTTTGCCTTGTTAATTTGAAGTCCAATCAAAGGGATGGGTGTTAGTTTATTTCTATAGAACTGGATATATTGAGATTCATATGTTTTTGGTATGCTAAGTTATGTGGGTGAGATTGTAGTTTTAGAGCATATTAGCAGGATAATTTTTCCCTAACTGAGATATAGGTTGTTGATTGGCTTTTATATATAGACTTTGCATGGGTGATGTCTGGAAGGCTCCAGGACTTAGTCTTTGATTTTGTATGGTATGTAATTTTTTTTTAAAGATATAATGTATCCATAGTCTAATTTTGATCTGATATATGACCTGCATAGTCTGAGTGTTACTTTTTGGTTGGTACCAGAGTTCAGTTTTGATATTACTTTTAGAAGCATCAAAGCCTTTTGGCATTAGGTAATCAATGTGTCCTTTGAAGTTAAGTTTGCTATTTAGTATGATTCTTGGATTTTTTTTTTTAATTTGTTAAGACTATGCGAATTAAGTGTGCATTTAATTTTAATTCTGGATCGAGGTGGTAGGCTCAATCTTTGTAGAAATGCATAAAAACAGTTTTTGTTTTGGAGAAAAGGAATCCATTTTTATTTGTCCATTTTAGAATCTTTTTTTAAACATTTGTACATATCTTTAAAGGGAAGGAGTATTTGGTGATATTGAGATTTTTCAATTCCTGTATTAATGGTTTTAATAATAGCATCTATTTTGAGAATAAACAATGTAACTGATAAAATGCTACCTTGAGGCACTCCTGCTTGTGTGTCTGAGATTGTGTTTGCATTTTGTACTTTGAATGTTTGATAGAAAATTTTAGATGAATATACCCATTCTTCATTTTATTCCAATCTTGTACATGTCTTTTAGGATACCATACTTCTATGTGGTGCCATAGTCCTTTATAAGATCAAAGAATATTGATACCGTATGATATTCTCAAACAAAGCCACCATGAACAAAGGATTTGAGCCATACAAGTTGCCCCCCCCCCTTCTGGAATCCACTTTGATAGCTAGATAAAAGTGTTTCTCTGAGTATCACATTTACCAGTCTCTCCATCTCGCAAATTACAACTTGTTAGTGTAATGAGTTAGTAGTTTGCTAGGTTTGAATGGTCTTTGCCTGGTTTAGGAATTGGAACAATGACAAACTCAAATTTGTTTGAACATCTTTTGTCATTGTAGGTCTAGAGAAGTATTGGCAGGTGTTTTAAAAATTGGTAATAGATTTCATCAGGACCAGTTGTAGAGGTTTTACTTTTGTTTATGGCATCTTTTAGTTGTAATAGTAAAGAGGATAATGTATTCCTTGTTTAAAGTGAATGAAATTTTTTTTTTGTTCTCTAACGTTTTTATATTTTTGAAATTTAGTCATTTATTGAGGAATTTCTTTGAAATTCTATTATTAGGTTAGCTATTTTTTTTTTTCCAGTGCTTTCATCTCTGTTTTGGTTAAGTGGACTGTTGCAATTTGTAATGTTTTCTAATTAATTTTTCTTATTTCCCATGTTTTATTTATGGTATTTTGTTTAGTCTGGAGATGTAGTTTTGCCAAGATTCTCTTTTGGATTTTTAAAATTATATATAATCTTTCTGGTTATACAGAAAAATAAACATAACAGCTTTGATGTACAAACTTTCAAGAACATGTTTGTACATCAATATTAAACATCAACTATATTTAAAGCATTGGAACGAGGCAGAAGATCAATTATATAGTCTAATATTCAGGAATTATTGAACGTAAGGGCTAGAGCAAAAAGTGCTTGATATTTTAAAAGTGTAATCACAATTAAAAAATTACTTCAATATTATAATAAAATATTGTAATTGTTTAAGCCAACAGATTATGCCAATCTTTACTTAGTCCAAATATTACCAATTACAAAAAAAAAAAATCAAAAAAAAAATCAATGAAATATAGCCGAAAACATTGACATTATATGATCAAAAATTATATTTTTTATTTTAATCTTTACCATAGCTTGCATCATTCTGCCTGGCCTGGGCTTCAGCATCGGTAACATCAATCTTGACTCCTGATTTGGGGATGAATTCTGGTACTTCCACAGCTTGCACCATGTTAGCAATAGCTTGTCTGTCACGAACCTGTTTGATGCCATACATTTCAGCACGCAAGTTGCCAGCTGCAACAATATAGTCCAGATGGACAGACTGGAATATAAAGCAAATTAAAATTCTTTATTAATAGAGATAAAATTTAGGTACCTCCATTACATCACAAAAATTCAGCATAGTATGGTTTACAAAGGTTCAAAACTTAAAACAAACTTTTAAGAGGAAAGATCATTGTAACTTATTTATTTTATAAAATTTTTTTAATTCCTTTTAACATATTTGAAATTTTGGCAGAAAATTTTGTTGCTTTGACTTGAGTTAGCATTACAGAAATTCTTCCAACTGTTTACAATCGATTACGTAATTTTTTTACATAACTCACTTTTTTGGTGACGAACACATTAATTTGGAAATTTTGCAAAAATAAAATAATTGTCAGATTTTAATGAAACTTTCAGTACTCATTCACAAAAGAATAAAATTATTTTTGATTATTATTTTTTTAAAATGTTGATTAAAAAAAAAAAAATAAATTTTTTTTTTTTTTTTTTTTTAAAAACTTTTACCCGCTTCATGTAATTTTAATAAATTTTAATTTTCTGCAATTTACTTTTTTATTAGTTAATGCAGAATTTTTTTTTTTATATTTAAAATTATCGTTCACTATATGAAAATCTGCTCTGAAGAGAAATATAAAAAAATGCAATAAAACTTTGATATAATTTAATTTGATAAGCTTTTAATTGCTGGAATAAATAATAAAAATTAAGGACATTATAGTCTGAAGAAAACAATTTTTTCAACTACTAATTAAATTTTAAAAGAATTGTTTTCATTTTTCTTATATTATAATAATTCATAAAGTTTTAAAAATATTAAAATTTTTTAAAAAGCACTGTATGGATTTTCTTCTATTAGTTAAGAATTTATGATTATACTGCCTATAAAAAAAAGTTAATTTTTCTCCCCATATATTTTTAACATAATAAAAAAAAAAAGTTTTTTTTTGTGTGGAAATAAATATGTTCATTTAAGTACGATGTTCCATAGGGGTCGTATTTATCTTAGAAGTTTACAAGTGTTTTGGATTATTCCCCTTACATGGAAAATGACAGAAACCGCACTTTGATTCTGATTCAAGTCGCTTCAAGATGTTTATAAAATTCAAGCCTGTTTTGCAAGTTATTCCTTAAACATTTAAAGCAACTTTTACATTTTAATTCTTAATCTTGTTAAAAAAAAAAAAAAAAAAAAAAAGTGAAAGAGATTTGTATGAATAAGATTTATACCAAATTCGTCTTCCATACTTTTGGCTGGTTGCTGTAAATCATTCATTATCGCCTCCTGATAAGGTTTTGACAGCTGTGATAACAAGGCTACCATAATTGAGGAATGCTTTTTGAAACATTTTTTCAAGCAGTAAGCAATTAATTCTTGTTTCAAGTCAACCTAAACTAAGTTTAAATTGGTAATTTAAGAAAATAATGTGTCAGTGAGGTGTATTTTATTTTTGTAAGATTTTTTAAAACTGAGAATTGGCTTCTGTTTACAATTAATGAAAAATAGCGAAAATTTAAAAATTTTTCTTTTAAATTTATAAAATTTTTGATTCCAATCAATATAATTTCAGTTTAAAATACACCAGGGTATTTTGCTTACTGAAATTAGTAAATTTAATCTGTTGGCATTCAATTAAAGCTAATTTTAAAGCTTGAAGATATTTTTAAAATTTAAATTTAAGTCAAGTATAGAAAAATGACTGGAGGTACCTAGTATAGAAAATATTAAGTTGAAACAAAAGTGGAAAAATCTATAAACAGATATTTCGTTAAGAGTACCTGCAAGTTGGAATGAAATAAGATAAAACTGTAAGGAAAAATTCACTGGACTGTATGATAAGCTTGGACCCTAAAATCAAATTATCACATTCCATGTCCAACTTCAAGAAAGTGGGCATGTCTGTACAGGGTTCCTACAATTTGTGTAAAAAATTTCCAGGTTAAGTTTCAAGAACTGAAACTGGTGCATGTTCAGGCATGCACACACAAAAAATGAATGGTCATCAATTTAGAAGAAAAAAAAAAAAAAAAATTATTCTTTAATATGAGATATTCAAAGAAAAGCTACAGCTGGTTCCAATAATTCATGCCACGTGGATCAGTTGAAAGCAGTGAAGACATCCAAAAGTTGAAGGTTAAAACACAAACTGAATGCAGACCTGCTTATGTTACATTTTGTGTAGCTTATACAGTTTGGAATTCTACAACACTTGAAAATTTTTCAATTACACTTACTGCTACACAGTATGTTAATGTCACAAAAATTCTTGACTGCAGCACAATTCCAATGAAGTTAAATATAATAGTTTTAATGAACAGAATTGCAAATAGAAATATTCACAAAAAGACAGCACATTTTAGCTACCCCTACTAATTATTCAGCTCCTTCCAATTTTGTTATTGTTACGAATTTGTCCTTTCCAGGTATTTGCATGGCATTGGACTTTGTAAGTGTTCTGAGTCTTTTCAGCTTTCTTTGCATAGTTGTCAGCTGACTTAAATCTTGCTTGCAACTTTCAAGCTTGTGTTTTTTGATCTTCAGTTCTTCAATTTAAAAAGCATAGATTTTCATTTTTGCCCAGCTGCTTTTTCAAAAGGATTTTACTTTTCAAATTGACATGTGAATAAAATGTTTAAATTGTAAAAAAAACAATGAAATTATTTGAGATACTAAAATGTATTTTATTACTGTAGAATAAAATATTTTCCTTTCAACTACAAATTCAGTGAGTGAATTTATTTTTGACAGTGATGTTGTTTCTGGTGCCTTTTATCTTTGCTTTCCCTCTTTTCTTGTGGAGTGAGTGTAGCAGCTAGAAGACATGCCTTCATATTTTTTCTCATCACCTTGATGAGGTTACTTTGACAAGAATTATACTAAGATTGGAAAAAACCATAAATAAACTTAGTGTGTATTAAATTTTCAATGCTCTTGCAGGAAGCATATAATCAGGCAAGCCTAATGTGTTGCACAGTTTAGCCACCTCTGACCTAAGCCAAAGATCTTTAATCTATTTTATAAAGAGAAACTGAAATGACAACTTACATTTGAAATATCAAACTCCAAAGGATGTGGACAGCGTTTGGGCCCAGACCAGAATGGAGCACCGGAGCTGGTTACCTAAAATACAAAAATACATATTACAACAAAATAATACAAACAATTCATTTATAAAACAAGTGAAAAGAACATGCTTTCTTGATAAAGAAAAACTTTCAGGTGTAACTGGAAAATCACCTCTAGTCAAGGGATTGATTCACATACTGCAGCCATGTTTTAGATTTATTACAGCACAAAAATTTGCTGTAAAGTTTGTTTTTCCAGTTATGTTCAAGGAATATGGATTATATATTCTACAAAATGTCAATATGAAGTAGAAACCAACACAGAATCTGAAGAATTTATTAGAATTATGCAGGACGAATACAAAATCATCTAATCAGTTGTCCAAGCGTACATATTAACAGCATGTGGGAGTTATTGGCACAAATATGGCCGAGGTTCTAAACCAATCACTATTTTGATACTCTTTAAAGGAAGATAAGAGAAGGGGTAGAAAATACCACAAAAATTCATGTGGTACTAATTTGAGATATGGGTAATAAAGATTTGTGTGAAGTTATTTTTTTTTTTATGGCTTAACCTTTTGCCAGTTACTGAAAACCAGCAAATATTTTTAGATTATAATAATAATAATTATTATTATTATTTCTAAAACATTTTTACATTGAGACAAAACCTAGTTAACCTCTAGGTGAGAGATGGGTGGAGGGAAGAGAAGAAGTGGATTCATACCTTTCCCAAAGGTATTTGCATGTAAGTGAATATAGTGAACTTAACCGGAATGGGAACTGCTTCGATTTCCACTTCCAAGCAGTTATCCATTATACCAGCCACACAGCCAAGCTTACAGTAACTTATATTCCGAAGTGGTCACTCATTCAGATACTGTCCAGGCTTGGTGTTGCTCAAGTTCAGTCATTGTAAAAGAACCAGTGTTTCAATGTGATATGGCTGTAAGCTGTCAGTTCCAAGAATTCACAAGAGGCTTCAGGCAGGACATTTATAAGACAGCAAGTTTTTTTTTTATAATTTACTGTATATTTTTAGAATTTAGATAGTGTGAACATCTTTTTTTTAGAAATATATATCTTTCTTTATAGTATAATCCAAAGGTAATGACATCGCAAAAGATTTTTCTATGAAGAATCAAGTAATCACTGAATTTGTTTTTTTTTTCTAACTGAATGAAAATCAATATTTACTGACCTGATTAGCAGGAAAGTTAAACAGCAGTTGTTTAATTTGGTTACTGTAATTCTCTTGCCACATGTTTCTGGCCCACACAACACAATCCTCAAAGCTATTTGGTTTGTCTTCAACTAAGGCTTTCTTTACAGATTCAAGGGTTTCCAACTGAAAAGGAATACAAATCACATTAAATTGACACTCAAATGGTTTAACAAGTTTACAGTATTTCTTAATTATATAACACTGCAATGCATCAACTGAACAGGATATGACAGATCTTTTAAAAGTGATCACATTTTAACTGAAAAAAAAAAAAAAAAAAAAGTGGAGGGGGATAAATAACATCTTATTGAAAGGTGAACATTTGATATTTTAGAAAATTGTTTCAGATTTTTTTTTTTTCAACAAAAAAAATTACACAGCACAATAACGTTAGAAATTTTAACCCTAATGCTAAAGACATTTGATGGTGTCTATACAATGTATCAATTGGATAAAAAAATAATTCCCTTCAAAGATGAGAACCCTATCCTTTTGCTACCACAACAGACTATGGCCAAATGGTTAGCAAGTTTATCATAATTGATTAATTACAAGTGAATAGGGAGCTTAACTTTTTAACCCTGTGCCACATCTAACCTAGGCTAAAAAAAAAAAAAAAAAAAAAAATTGCCATACTTATAATCCAGAAATGTAACCCCACAACAGAGATGTGTAGCAGCAGTAGGACACTAGTAATTCTGTCTGGAACTATTTAAAGTGGGGGTGTAAAATTGGTTATAAAAGTTCCCATTTTATTCTTGTTTTAATTTTAAGTTAATAGACACAGTTTAATATTTACAATGAGCAAAATACTTGGCTCTATTTCAAAACTAACTGCTTTAAGTTTGCAGCTTTTCTTTAATCATGGTATGCTGTTTTAGCAGCAAATTATTGCAAATATGTTTACAATAATTTAATGGGAGAGGTTTCAAAAATTTTCAGCAGGTGTTTTTTAACACATACTTGTTATAGCTCTGTGCTAGAAAAAATCTAAGATTTAAAATCAAGAATGAAGAATCATGTGTAGGAGGGAGAGCACTTCATTCTGTGAGAGAAGGTTAAAATTATTGACAGGCACAGTACTAGAAAATAAGACATTTGAAAGAATCTGCATACATGTTATGCTCAAAATCATGTTATCAGCAATCCAAGTATAGATATCAATAGACAAGTGTCATTTATCAGAAAAGAAATGCAGAACTATTGTTTTATTTTTAGTCCCACGTGGTAATTTCTGGAGGTATCAACTGAATACAAACTTACAGGTTGATTGCCACCCAACTTCATAATCCTCTCCATGAATTTAGAGTCTGAAATATACTGAGCTGCATTTTCCATTGGCTGTTTAAAGAAACCTTCAAACTGATCTCTTGCCCACTGAAATAAAAATCAGAAAAAGATTTAAGATAAATAAAATTATTAATAGAGGTTTAAATTGGGAAAATTGCATAACATTGATATAGTGTGTTTAATGTTAAGCATAGTTTATTTCAAATTTAGTCATAAAATAAGTTTATCATTGACTTATGAACACAAAGGAACCATCAAATTAATATTTAATGTTCAGCTTATTACATGAAAAGGTAATTTCAGAATTTAGATATACAGAATTCTCTGAACAAACAAATTAAAGCAATAATGATCCATAAAATTGTGAATCTGAACACTGACGATATAATAGTGCATATATTAACTTCTTTTTTATATAATTAATATGCACTAACTTTCTAAGTATCAAGTCAGGTGAAATCAGAATAGACTTTGTAATAGTTCTTTACAGAATAGTTTAGGATGAAATTGCCACATTAGAGAACAGAAACATTTTCTTTACTTTTAATACTATGCAGGAAAGAGTGGGATGTAGTCTTGCATATAATCTGAGTCTTCATAAGTAAATTCATAAAAGAATTCAATAATTGATAATCAATATGGTAAAGATTCAGTTACATGTGATAAGATTATTTCACATGGAAAATGTTTTTATTTCCTTTGGAGTTGGAAGTAAAAAATTTACCTGCAGAGTATGCTCTATAGAGTTTGGGAAATTCTTTAAAGTGCAGATTGGAATGGATTTTTCTGGTGGATCTTGAGATGATGAATACGATTCTGTTAAATGAGGAATCACAACCTGCAAAAAAAATTACAGACTTTATAAGTCAAACATGCAATAAGGACATAAAGAGTTATCATTTCCAGTTGGGTAAGACATTAGAAATCCAATGCTGTTCTGATATGCAAATGTAAATGAAATAAGTATTTTACTCACCTGAACATTTCCTTTGGTACCCAAAGTGCCAGATTCCAATAAAGGTTTACGATAATAAACACATCTTCTATCCATGTACATTCCTAGGTAAAGAGAAAGTGGGGAGAGGAAAAGACATTTTAATAATAGCAACATATTAAATACTAAATTTAGTTTAAAATAGGGGCTAAAACTTAATCTGAAGTTCAAGAGGAGAATTAAGAAATGCCGAACATTGAATTATTTTAGACTAGAAACCATGTGTTTTTTTTTTCAGTTGCATGACACTGTAAGGATACAAAAGGTGCTTATCTCCCTTTGGCCGAGGTAAAGTCACGTGACCACATGACAACCGCGTGTGACGTCACAGTTGATGAATCCATAAGGACTTGGTGCTGTGCTGTTGAGACACACATGAAGCCTGCCATATACCTTTGGGATACAAATGAACTCGGCCCTTCCAAATCTAGTCATAACAATGGCCGAACATAAGTATCTTCAAATTGTTATATACAATAGATATGTATTTCTCCATGTGTGGACACTTATGTATTATTTGTGAATGTCATAATATAAAAGTCTCTTTGAGAACAAGCATTTGTTTGTTCATTCATTTCTCTGTTCCGACTTACCATTACATAGTGACCTGGGTTAATATTTGCCAACACACATGGGAAGGAGAAATAAAGATAGATTCCTTCTATCAAGAACTTTGCATATGCCAAAAATGAAAATCAAAATTGTCAATGAAAGCACTTTGATAAGTTCAAACATCGACAGTCGATTGTGTATATGAAATGTCATAATATAAATTACAATTGTTAAATTTTCAATATATCTCAATTGACCATCAATGTTTGAACTTATCAAAGTGCTTTAATTATGACAATTTTGATTTTCATTTTTTGACACACACACACACAAGGGGGGGGGGGGGTTAACATTGCATTTATTTTGGGAGCAAAAAGCAGTGAAGGTCAATATCATGTTCATGTTAAGCTTTGGGTAACTAAGCAATTTAGTTATAAAAAGCAACCAAACAGTTGCTGAAGATGCAATTCAGTGACACTTGGTTAAGGGAAATAATTAAGTTTGGTAAAATGAAGAGAGATGATAAATGTAATATGCACTATTATGTTGAGATTCACAATTTTAATGGTTATAGATTCTTATTGATTCAATTTGTTTAAATTATTGCCACCAATATCATTTATGTGTGAATTTCCCCATTTCTAAAGTTGGTCATGTGTTTTACCCAGCTTCAGTTAGTGTGAGTGTGTGTACATAAAGTATTTGAGTGCATTTTCTTTTTTTTAGAGATGCCACAGTCATTTTCATGACAAAAGCATCTACCTTAGAAATAGGAAAAGTTGATTTGTCTTTCTTTGGAGCAACAATTATATCAATAAGAAATTAAAGTTTTAGTATTAATATCAATGATGCCAGTGATAAATATATGTGGTTGCTATGTGTAATTTTTTAAATTCATTTTCATACAAAAAAAAAAAAAAAAAAAAAAAAAAAAACGAAAAAAAAAAAAACGAAAAAAATAAAAAGCACTATTTAATTTTGTTTATCTCTGGAGAAACAGAAGACCTCTCCCCCACAAGATGTTTCTGCTTTTTGAAGTAAAAAGCATGTATGAACTTCCTTAGGGAAAAATCACCAATTGTTTAAAATGCTGAAGGTGTTCCTTCAATGAAAGGTTATGAGATTCAAAACATCATTGCTTACTTATGGGGTTAGGTATAAGTGAAAAATTCTGACATTAAGCTTCCCATTCAGAAAGATAAAACAGGGAGCTGTTTGCCCATGACTGTATTAGATAAAGAACAGTCTAGTGCAGAAAAATAATTTTAAATATATCTGCTAATTTGTCATCAGCTGTGTTAAGTGACAATAGAGAAAGTAGATTTTGATTATAAAAACATTTACTAGGAAGAAAGTGACTTACTGGCATCAACATTGTCCAAAGCATTAGCAACACCATCTAATTCCTCAAAAAAGTCATCTGTGTAGATATTCTCAGTGTCTGGTCCAACACGGTTATCATGAGGAGTAATCCTGAGGTTAGGATTCATTTCCTTAACAGCAGCAGCTGCACACTGTGACTTAGATTTCTGTATGTGGGGAAAAAAATTTAAGAGAAATTTTAGTTTATTTTTACAGCAAAGCTGATAAAACAATGGTTTTAAAAATATTTTTAATAAGTTCTATAAACAAAACTTATTTGCACAAAAGAAGTAACATTCTAAGGATTAATTAATACAACCAAAATCATTTAGACACACACAAAAAAAAAAAAAAAAAAAAAAAAAAAAAAAAAAAAAAAAAAAAAAAAAATCAAACATTTTGTTAATCAAAAGTACAAATGATTATCTTTCCTTTTAAGTTACTTTGCATTTTTCGGGGAGAGGAAAAAAAAAAAAGAAAAAAAAAACTAAATATAGTTTTCAGTGTTTTATCAGTCACTGTCAGAAGATATAAATTTATTTCTAGTTGATAAAAAGAAAAAAGGGCCTCAAAACCTAGGACGGACAAGGGAGCCAACTTCTGAGTAAATTAATTTTCTGTCAAAAGTAGACAGTCAAAAAGTGAAAATGACTGTAGATACAGTTTCCACAGATTTGTGTATATATAAAAAAAAAAAAAAAAAAAAAAAAAAAAAATTTCAGGAGTTTTCCAGGAAAAGTTTCAGATACTGAAACTGGTACATGTGTGCACGCACACACACTGAATGGTCATTAAAAAAGAGAGAAAAAAAAAAAAAAGTGATTTATCTTACTAGGATGACAGATGAGATGTTCAAGACTATCAGCAATCTATGAAACAACTTTCTAGTTTTTGATATTCTTAGTTATTAGATAAAGAAGAGTAGAACAAAGTGTCCAATCTTCATACTTGCTGAAATTATTGAAAACAATATTTCCAGCAGCCTCCTCCTTAACTTTGTACTGACTGATGATGTCATCAATCAGACTTGCTAACTTGTTTCCTATCCATCATGTGGGAAAGACATCTTTTTAGACTGTTGCCTGTGAGAAGTTATTTTCCATAAATGGGTCCAGCGTTCAGTCATACAAGTGACCTTACAAGAGGGTATTCTAAAGGAAGACTGCCAGAAGATCTTTGCAACTTCTTTATACAGGTTTGGGTCTGACAAAATTCTTACAAATTCTTTTTAGTGTTTTCTTCCATTACACATCTTAGCAGTTTAATGATCATACTTTTAAAAAAGGATCATTTGCAATTAAAGGAAGCAATGGTTTATAAATATATTTTATCAGAAATGATTCAATGTCTTTCAAAACTAACACAAAAAAATGAAGGAAGCGTTTTCTATTCTATCATCCTTCCTGTCTACATTTTCTTTAAGTCCTATTTGATTTCCAAGTTTATTACTTTTGGCAATAATTTAGTCAAACTTATTATACACAGATATGTCACACATCTTGTGTTAAAGTGTTTCTATTTTTCAGCATGACCCCACCTCTTCCACTGACAAGATAAGAACGTTTTACTTTTGAAATTGACATGTGAATAAAATTTCAAATTAAAAAAAAAAAATTTTTTTGAGATTCTACTAAAATGTATTTTATTACTGTTAAATAGATCATTTCCCTTTCAACTATAAGTTCAAGGAGTGAACTAATTTCTCTTTAGAGATGTTTACTTGTCCCTGATGCCTTTTATCATCTTTGCTTTTCCTCTTGTTGAGTAAGAGTAGCAGTTAAGAGAAACATGCCTTTATATTCTTTTTCCCTTTTTCATCACTTAGACAACAAAATACAGAAGTAACTGCACTGCAAAGAACCTTAGTCATGAACTAATTAAGGAAACAAAGCACTCTTTGCAATAATTGCTAAATCTATAAAAAAAAATAAAAATTTTAGTGTGTATATATATATATATATATATATATATATATATATAAAGCTGCTAATTTCTGGGATTTCACACTGACTTTCATGAATTGAAAAAAAGGATGTGTGGGCAGTCCAACTTTTTAGAAAACAAAACTTTTCAAGGAAATTTTGAACTGTTTTTCAAGCCCTGGAAAAGACCTTGTCAATTTTCCAGGACATGTACGGACCTTGTAGATAGGTTTGCCTATTGTCTGATTCCCCACTCCACCCTGATCTTTCGAACAGGGGTAGAGGTTTCTCCACTGTTTCCAGTTTAGGACTAGATTTCTGGATTAAAGCAACTGAAGTAACAAAATACAAAGTTAATCATCTGACATCACTTCTAAGGGAGAAGTAATTTATATTATTTAAAACTAGATACCTATAATTTTTAACTAAAAAAACTGCATAACAGTCCCAAAATTAATAAGAAAAAGTTGTCAAAATGTTATTAAGAAGAAAAACCAAAGTATTTTAAATATTTTTTAAAAATTCTTTCTCACATATTCTAAATTGTTTTTTGTTGTCAGATTGAGACCATAGACGCTAAAATTCCCAGTCAGCTACTTCCAGTGAAAAACAATTTTGAAACTCTTGCAAAATTCAAATTGTTGGATTTTAATGAGACTTTCAGAACTTATTCACAAATGAAAGTATGAAATTTTTATATAGTCTTGGCAAAAATATATTTTTTTTATACAACAAAGTGAATAACACTTGTTTCAAATCATATCAATTATACTTTAAATTAGCTATATATCTCAAATAAAATCTTAGAAAGGTATATTTTTGAAGATTCTTTAATAAAGTAAATTACATTGCAATAAAAGACAGCTAAAAAAAAAAAAAAAAAAAAAAAAAAAAAAAGCTACAGAGCATTTTGCTTAATGAAAATAGTAAATTTAATCTTTTAACTTTGAATTAAAGCTAAAATGAAAGCTCCCCCACCCAAAAAATCCTTTCCATTTACACATTGCAAACTTTAGCAAAAAAAGTGGAAGTACCTACTTAAAACTTAACTTACCTGCACATCCCAAGGTCGGAAGAGGAACTGTCTGTTCAAATTGGATTTTTCAATAAGATCCATATCAGTGACATAGACATGTCCATTGCCACAAGCAAGTCCCATCAAGGACCAGTTTTTCAGAATCTCACAGCCAATAGCACCAGCTCCAACCTGAAAGTTTAAAAATACTCAATTCTTAGGATAACTTACTCAATATGGATTCAAAATACTCAATCAAGCCCTTGTTATTAGCTCAAGTACTTTTTGTACCTGTAAGGACATCATTAAAAAAAAATAAAAATAAAATAGAATTAAAGCCAAAATAACAAGTTCTCCCAGCAGGCAATAGAAGAACTTTCCTGCCCAAGAAAAAGATACTTCCAAGAACATTGAATTTCTGTGCTATGAACCCCCAAAATGTGAAGTAACTTTTTTTAAAATCGTTTCACCCTGAGCAAGGTAGGACTACCACTACTGTGCATGAAGGTTACATTGAAAGAAAAAACTGGTTACATAGGGTCTTGAAGAAAGGATAAAAGATGAATGAGATTCAAGAAGATGGAAGGTGGCAATTGACGTTGCTTTAAATTTTTTAGAGATTGTAGCTATCAGAAAAACAAGTAAATTCCACAGGCAGAAAGTGGAAGAAAAGAAACTGTTGGAGTACAAGTGGCAGCTACATATAACTATTTTAATGGTAAAAAGATGGGACCTAGATGCCAATCTAGTAGCACTCTTAAATTCATGTAGACAGGGCACCAGGAAAAAAGGCTCGATTACATGCAACCTAACACCACATAACTAAAATACACACCAGTAGACAGAAATAAAATATAATTTAAATTTACAATTTAACATTCTTTTAGTGTTATTTCTTTGCATGTTTTTATTTCTGTGAATACAAGACTATTCCTACTGGTATAATGTGAGTGACCCCATACACCCAAGCTTATAACATGGAAGTCAACATATAGACAAGTATTCTTTGTTTTTACTAATTTGAACTTTATTTAATCAAGTAATACATATTATAGGTTAATAAATAGGTTGATTTAGTCAAGTTAATTTTAATTTAAATTCAAACCCACCTTATTTTAAGTTACAAATTTAAAAACATTTGTTGCTCCTGAAAACTATTTTACGCAAAAATATCAATAACATAGAAACAAATGAAAAAGTAAGCACATTGTCGATTCCATTTGAGATACTGACTGATGACCATATTGCACTAACTGAACACTAATAATGCTAATTCTTACGCTCTCACACCCTGGAAGAGTGGTAGACTGTAAACAGAAGCTACTCCGGCATTTACGCACCGCTCATTCGATAATGAATTGGAGCACTAGGTATTGGGCGTGTTTATACGTGCTAAAAAACACGCCTTCTACTGGACGCTAACTCAGTCGGGTTTCAATCCTGTGTTAGGAAGTAACCGGTGTCTAAGCTGTACTGATGAGCTGTAATACAGCAAAACAGATCTGTCTGCGGATGACTATAGTGTGTGTGTGTGTGTGTGTGTATATATATATATATATATATATCTAAACATATGCTGTTAAATTTAAATATAAGAGACAATGAATGTCTATTATGTTTAATCATGAGCCGTTCTAAATGTCGTATTTTGGCTTTAATTTCAGTTGAAAATAAAGACAAAAATTCTCCAACATTTGGTTAATTATTTATTGATTTGCTTCTAATATATATATTATATTTTTTTAAATAACTAACTTAGAGAGCCAACAAACCTACCAAGGTTTCACCAAATTGAATCTTCAGGGAAAGTTGACTTTCCTTGAAGATCCAATTTGGTGAAACCTTGGTAGGTTCATTGGCTCTCTAGGTTAGTTATTTACTTAGTTTGCTCTACTTACGTATTGAGTGATTTTTGTTTTAGGTTATTTATCTTGAGATTTTTTTTCTTTGGACTACATACTTTGACTGATGTTCAAGTGCTTAGCTCATTCTTTTTTTATTACCATTTTTTCCTTCCGTGTATGTACTCAGAAGGTTTTTCAAAACGAGTATAAGAACAAATTTTCTATATATAAATTATATAATTATATGGTTATGTCAATTTTTCATTGCTACATGGAAATTTCTATATTTCGAGATTAATTCTCATCATCAGGCAATGCTGGTGTGGTTGTGCAGACGATTTACATTTAAATGACAAATACTTTCGGCTTACTGTGAATGTATGTGAGTGTTTTTGTGTGTGTGCGTGTGTGGCTACTCAGAATGGAGATTCACTTAGGGGTTTGACCCCAAGGAATTTCTGTGCTAACCAACTTTTTTTCCTCTTTTTTTCTTTTTCCTTGACCCTATTCCCCTCTTGTCTGCTTTCCTTCGCACTTATCTGATCTTATAATTTTCCCTTCAGTTTTATTACATTTGATGTGATATCTCTTCTTGGTAGTACCAATCTGCTTCCCTTTATTCTATTTGTTAAAAGATTTTTTCCAAAAGGAAACCTCGAACTGCTATTTTTTCGCTCCATCTATCAATTTGCTGTAAAGTTTATTATCCTGATACAAAGGGGGAATTATTAAAAAAAAGAACAGCTAACTTATTCTATCTTTGGCTTTATTTTTATTTTTACCTAATTCGTCGGTGAGCATGTTATTTAATTTAGGTTTATCCATTTTCTAATGTGAATAATTTACAATGTCTACATATGACATTAATTTCGTTACGTTTATTTAATAAATTTTTATTTTTAAGGGATCTAATAATAAATAGTTTTTCATATAAGCATAATGAACATGGTTCATTTAAGGACATACATATTTTAGCTTCTTTTAGGATTTTATATATATATATATATTTCAGACTGACCTCGGCCTTTCATCAGAAACAAATGGTTTTAAAATTTAAAGTGGAAGCGTCTGTCGAGATGTTTACATCACATGATGTAGAAAGCGAGTTTTTTTAATATTTGTAAATGCAAACCTATCTCTAATCATACTTTTAAATGTTGTTTTAAAGAAAATTTTTTTAAGTGTATCTAAAAATTAACTATTGAAATATTTACAAAGATTCAAAACACCTAAGTCTCTATTTAACCCTAGCCTATATGTATTTAATTTTAAAATTCAGTATTTTTCTTTTTTTCTGCACGAGTATGTAGAACTAAAATAAGGGTTATTTTGGCGTATGCTTAGTTTATGATTATTGAAACAAAATCTAAAACTGTTTCCAGATTCACCAATATATCCACTATTTGGACATATTGAACGGAAGAGAAAATATATTATATTTTGGCTGTCACAGGTGAGGCGTGGTGGGTGCAATTTGATGTTGGTGTTGGGTAGAGAAAATACTGCGTCGTTTACTAAATGCTTGCAAACTAAACAACGAGATTTGTTACATCTGAAATTCCCTGATAAGTTTGTATTTTTTAGATATTTGGTAGAAGTGAGGACAGCTGATAGGTTGGGTGTTTGTTTCATTGCATTTATGAGTAGTTTATCGAAAATGTCTGATTTTTTTGTTTGATTGGAGGTTCTTGCAATCATTTTTTAAATTTTGAATAAGTGTGTGGGAATATTGATTGTGGTTAAAAACCATGGGAATTTGGTTGTTGTTTTTTCTTTTCTTGTATGTGAGAAGTGTTATGATTTATGTGGATGGTTTTATTTAGTGCTTCTTTTATTATTTTTATTGGGTATTTACATTTTAGAAATTGTTAGGTTTTAATGTTGTATAAAAAATCTAGATGGTCTGCGTTTGATTCTTAGAAATGAGCTGTATACGATAGATTTTTTTAATTTAAGGGGATGACAACTGTTAAAGTGTAGGAATTTATATTGGTTTGTTGTATATTGTTGTGAATGTTTACTGATAGATTCCGATTTTAGTTCTACATACTCACACAGAAAGAAAGAAAAATACTGGATTTTAAAATTAAATACATATAGGCTAGGGTTAAATAGGGACTTAGGTGTTTTGAATCTTTATAAATATTTCAATAGTTAAACAATTTTTAGATACACTTAAAAATTTTTTCTTTAAAACAACATTTAAAAGTATGATTAGAGATAGGTTTGCATTTACAAATATTAAAAAACTATCACTTTCTATGTCACGTGATGTAAACATCTCTCAAACACTTCTACTTTAAATTTTAAAACCATTTGTTTCTGATGAAAGGCCAAGGTTGGCCTGAAATATATATATATATATAAAAATAATAGAAATAAAATGCTGTCAAAAAAAAAAAAAAAAAAAAAAAAAAAACAAAAAAAAAAAAAAAAAAAAAAAAAAAAAAAAAAAAAAAAAAAAAAAACATTTTTAAACCTATGTTTTAGTAGTTTTTTCCTATACATATTAAGACAGTATACGTGGATCATCATTATGCTCCCTCTATATATATATATATATATATATATATACACACACACACATTTTTTTTGTATCTGTAACAAAATAATATAAGATTTTACTTATCTGACTTGCTTATATATATATATATATATATATATATATAAAAACAAACTAATATTGAGTAAAGTGAAAATTCTTACCAAAAAGTATTTCAAGTCACCAATAGCTTTTTGGAATTTATCCCCAAACAACATGATTTGTCCATCATAACGGCAGTTTTTCTGTGAGGGTTAAAAAAAAGAATTTAATGCTTATTATGCAGATAGCATTACCAAATACAAAAACTTAATTGTTTAGTCTTTAAATATTTGTTAGGATTCAGCAACTAATAAATTTTGTTTTAAAAAGCAAGAAACTTACAAATTGTTCTATATCTTAATCAAATATGGTCATTATCGTTTTGACAGTAAAAAGAAATGTATAAAATTCATTATGTAGAGTAACTTACAGGCTGACAAGACTCTTCTGTCAGTTCATCGCTAGATTCCCCTTCATGAAGACTTTCCAATGAATCGAAGTATAAGAATTGATAGATAGGCATAAACTTGCCACTACAAGCCTAAAAGAACAAAAAAAAATCACAAGCTGAAATTTCAAAAAAAAAAAAAAAAAATCATTAGGTTCTGAAACCTTCACAATTATTACAATATATAGAATTTCAAAATTTAAAGCTAATCAGTATTCATATTTTTTTCATGTTACTCATTAGTTATGAAAAAAAAAAAAAAAAAAAAAAAAAAAAAAAAAAAGCAAACAGACACATTCACAATGGAGCAAAGAACTTGACAACTTTTGCTAAAATTGCAAGGTCACATAAAAAATATCCAAGAAAAAAAAAATTCAACAATGATCTTATCAATAAGGCCCATGGCATTAAAGTCTTCATTAACTCACCTTCATTACTTCCTGAGCAGTAACACCTCCAATGAATGCCTGCATTGGGCAAATGTCTCCTCGGGCTTCATAAGAAAATTCCGTTAGGATATCTTCATTCAAATCAATCTTGTTTGAAGAACTGTTATTTATTTCCTTACAAATATTCACAAATTTTTCTGCATCTTCCTAAAAAGTAAAAAAAAAAAAATACATTAGATAGCAATTTAGAAATGCCTTTATTTCCCCACTATTAAAACTCTTTAACAATTACAGATTTGAACAAAGATAGAAAAAATTAAATTGAATATTTACATTATAGTTTCTTTGTAAAAAAAAAAAAAAAAAAAAAACTTATTTAAAAAAATGCAATCATTGACACAATAAAGACAAGACTTCAATAAATTCCAATAATTAGTTGAATTTCTAGATTTTCCAGTATATCAGACATATAAATTCTATTGATATGTAAAGAATTAGGAATGGGGAAAATTTATTTATGTAAGTAATTTTTTTTTTATGTGTAACAATTGTAAAAAATTACCAACTTTCAATTTAGATATATTTTATGTCTATAGGTAGTATTCTTGTAAAAGTTTGTATGTGTGTGTGTAACAACTTACTTTATTTCTTGGTCTGGGAAGTGAACTGTTTGCCTTCACATATTCATCGAGTGCTTGGAATGCTAAATGCAATAAGGCAGGACGATCAAACTTAGCAAAGTCAGTAGGGACAAAGTCAAGATTTTCCATAGCTTGTCTCAGTGGTTTCTAAAAAAAAAAAAAAAAAAAAAAAAAAAAAAAAAAAAAAAAAAAAAAGATCAGATTACAAGGCAACATACATGATTTTAGGAAGCATTACTTTTATATTTGTTATTCTCTATGGTGATTAAATGAAAGCAGTTTTGTTTTGGAGGCATTAAAACTTAAATTCCTTATCACAGTTAACTACTGATTGGAGGTTCTTTTCTAGACCAGTTGCCAGTTGTATTTTGTTGAACATATCTGACTCCTAAGACAGGAGTAAATAGTGTCATCTGTATAAAGTATCTAGTTGAAAACAGATGAGATCAGGAAGGTCATTTGTGAAGATAAGAAACAATGTAGATACAAGGATAGCGACCCAAGAGGCTCCTGTATCAATATTAAAGGAACTAGAAGTGGTCTGTCCAACACTATATATATTTATTAGGAATGATTGGGTTAAGCCAAATATTTGTCCAGAGACTTTTTAGTCATTGAGCTTGTAAAGAAGGTCAGTATGTCAAACTGTCTAATGTTTTTGAGATATCTAGAGCCATAGCCTGAGCTTAGTCATTCTTGATAGGCTGAAAATAATTTGCCTTCATACCATGGAAAAATTGGATAATGCACATCAGTAAGATAAAATCTGAAATTTCAAAGCATTTTCTTTACACTCTAATTGTGATTGCTGACAACTGCCAGAACATAATGGAACAAACATGCATGTGGATTACTTACGAAATCAAGCTTCTTTGGCATTTTGACTTTGGTTACGATACCACCACGCACATACTGTGTGTAACTAAAAGTATCCCCAATACTGAATGTGTATGGTCCTGAAAACATAGTATGTAAAACAAAGAAATACTGATTAGAAAATTTTATAAACTATTTAATTTTCAGCAGAAAAATTTCTTCAATCATTGAAGTTTTGTCAACATGCATAAAAAAAAAAAATGGCAAGAGCCCTTATTTCTCATATCAAAATGTTTAAACATTTCAGCCAATAAGTGCACAAAATTTATTAATTGCTAAATATTTACAAATTAAAAATTTTAACAAGTTTTCTGTCTATAGAGAAGAGAGAAAATTAATTTCTATATGAAAGTTTTTAAGAATGAAACTTTACAAAGTCTTCATTTTGACAGCATTTTCTAAGTTTGCACATGGTGAATGTCAAGCACATTCATTTCTTTTTTTTAGTTAAATTGTTAAAAAATAGGGTTTATTACAGCTAGTTAATAAAAATCAAACAAGATTAAAGTAGCAACCATCCTTAATATCTTATTATAACAGAGAGTGTGACAAAAGTATTGTTGGTAATCAAATTAGCTCAATTTCCCCCATAGATTAAATCCAAATGTGATTTCTGTAGTCAAGAAGCATTAATTATAAAGTTCACACAAAATGGAAAACCCATAACCAATTTTTATTATTATTATTATTATTAGTCTGTAGTTAACCAAATTTATAATATTATAAATAAATACAAGCCATTTAACATTGATTATGAAGTCATAATCTTTAAAGAATCCACCTTGAAACTGCACTTATCACATTGCTTTTCCCTCTTTAAAATGCCAAAATTCTCTTTCGTCAGCTGTTTCAATGCGTCCATAATTTGAATATATGGTGTTTCAATGTAGATTTATGTGGGGGGTGGGGGTGAAAGGAGAGAGAGAGAGAAGTTGCAGGGAGTGAAGCAAAGAAAAAGAACTGCACAAGAACAATGTACTTGCTTGGCCATACAACTGGCACACACTATACACAAGAATATTCAACAAGGCCTCATTGCTGAGAGTAACTTCATCAGTGCCTTTTTAATATACAGACAGTAACCCCCCCCCCCCCCGTTACCAAGTGTACAACCAGCCCTTAAAGCTTAGAAATCCATATCCTCTTATAGAGGACGTGTGTGTGTGTGCGTGCATGTGTGTTATCTAATATAAACATTTTCAGTGGCTACTCATATTTGAGTAGGCACTCAGTTTTTATTTGTAAACAGTATAGTTACTATTTACCAACTTGAATATTTAAGAAATCTTAGGCATTCTCCACAATAAGCATATTTTAAAAATTAAAATAAAATGTCTACTCAAATATTGGTACCCACTAAAAATCATGTTTTAAGGGATAAAAATTCATAATGAATCAATACTGCTTGAAGACTCAGTTTCACACCCACGTCATCCTCATGCCCACACTGCCTCTCCCTCTTTCACTTATATATATATATATATATATATAAATGTTCTGTCACTGAGAGATTACACTTCATAAACACAGCGAATTTTAAACAACTTATTTTACTAACACACATTAAATTCTGCAAATTAATTCTTTGGATCAATCACTATCACAAACTATACTATTAATGCTATTTTAAAATCAGTGGCAATTTCTATCTAGAAGAGGGTTTCCAGAATTTCTTGTGCTCTTGAGCAGATAAAGTTTTTTTTTGTGGAGCACTAATAATTATTAAAATGCATGTGGAAAAATAATTTAGACTTTATTATCATTGTACAGTGATATTACTGATCTCTTTTTAATCTGCACACAGTGAATAGGTCACGGTCAATTTTTTTTTTTTTTGTTTTTTCACTGTGAATCTAAAATAATCATTACTTATCAATTAACATAGGACATTAAAAGGTATTTCAAATGAACACATTTATTTCATACTGAAATTTAAAGGTGTTTTATAAAAGGATGTGTATTGCATCACTACTGTACAGTATTCTTCTAAGCAAGTGATACTCCTCAATGTTGCCTTGGCTGGTATGAGAAAGATAATCTGAAGGACTGGAGGGAGACTGCTTACAACCCCTCCTTCTTGTAATTCTGTGACTGCTTTATTGGTTGTTCGAATGAAAAGCTCTTGAAATTCTTCTTTCAGTACTTTTCCTTATCGATTTCTCACCACCTCCCCCTAACTACTTAGTTCCTGTTATCTCCTCCTATCAGACACTTCACCTATGTCTGCATGATGATATCGTCACCTATAATATTAATGTGTGGTGATAAATAGGGATCTGTGGAGCCCACTTTGGGAAACTGATTTAGAAAACAGGTCTGTGCATTATGAAACTTCTGAACTTCACTTCTATTGAAACTAGTGACTAATTAATGGTAGCAAAGTACAGCTTGAAAAGAGAGAGATAAAGAGGAAAAGAAAGCAGATTGAAATCCAGCAGAATAACACCTTCTTTGCTTTATGTTTTCATGCCATACACACACACCTCTCCAAGCATTCTTTGCAAAGAATAAAGTAACAACCTATCTTGTTAGCTGCCATGTGCTGCTTGTACTTTTTTTGTTGTTGCCAGGTGCCAGATTAATTGAAGTGAGAATGTGGGCACAAGTAGCATGGATTATTTGAATGTGTTAAGTTTGTCATGTATGCAAATCAGCAAACATAGTACTACAAGCCTATATCAGTCAACATGAAAGTGTGAAAATTGGACGCTACTGAACACCATCAGAAGCCAGATTCTTTTCTTGGCACCAGATCAAAATGGCTATTTGCATTAGCTTATTAAGTAATGCATTTCTTAAGTTACTCTTCAAAATTCTTTAGTAATAGTTTTATAAATTATATATGCTATGTATCGGGTAGTTTCTGAATCCAGAACAAATGAAAAATTGCTGATGGATGGATTGTTTCTTTATGACTTATCAACTCTTTGTTGGTTATTTTGTAAGATTCAGTGTGTGTGTGTGTGCGTATGCGATTAATTTTTTTGGAGAATAGCAATAAGTTTCCCCAGATAGATTTTATATCTTTCCTAATAGTATTTGCCTGTAAGTGAATATAACAGGTCCAACTACAATTTGAACTTTGAGAAATAACTATTTCACTAACTAATTTTGTACAATTTACAAAAAGTGGAATTTACACCAGTATACAAAAGAAATGAGTAATCCCATTTGTTAGAGCAAATTAACAATTACTCACCCAAAACTTTGATTTTAATAGGATCAGTACCATTGACCTCTGTCATTCCTTGTACTTCAGTGAAAGTAACAAAGTCACCATCTTCATAACCATGGCGAGCTTCATCCAAGCATGTAACAACACCTTCAGAATCCTGAGAATCAATAACAAAAATAATGTCTATCAAAGGGAAAAAGTTATCTTTGATGAATATAAACAGCTGATTTCTGAACAATTAAGAGGCAATATTTATATAAATCTTGGGCACAGTAGCAATTCAAACATCAAAAATAAATTTAACTTTATAAAATGAATAGTTTTATGGCATATTAATTGTTATAAAAATGATCATTTGTGTCAAATAAAGGCAAGAGCACAAATTAACCAAAAAAAAGGTTTATGTAAAAATGACAGTGTAAATAGATAAAATAGGAGTTAAAGAAAAATTAGGCCCTACTTGTCTAAAAATTTGAAATTCTTTTTACCAAAAAGAATCTTTAAACTTTTTTCATTGTGCTCTGCAAAGCAACATCAGCTATAAACCAGCAATATTTTACTGCAAATTTGAATATAACATGGATCAATTAAATGTCTTTATCTAGTGTTTTTAATATTAATTTAGATATATTGTGAGGCTTGACAGGTGCCACACCTTAGAAGTATAGGATTCTAATTACCTTTGTAATTGAAGCCACCATATTAGTAACAGGTTGTTCGCCATCAACATCAGTAACAACAAAATTTTCTCCAAAATCACAGAAAATTTGGCTAAAACGAAGAGAGGAAATCAGTAAGTTTTGTGATAATCATTTTGCAACAAGCAAAATCTTATTGGTAATAATGATTAAGACCAAAAATACGGTTTTTGTCACTTGATAGCATCAGGAGCATTTAATTTTAATCAGCTTCATCTTAAAGATTACATCTGTTTCTATAGTGATAACTGTTATATCAGTGAATACATAAAAAATTTTTTCAAATCAATAATAAAAGTTTAACATTTAAGATGAAAGAAAATAATATTTTTGGCATGCTATGCTATTTTATGAAAAATAAAAATCAAGAAAATTTTGGCATTATGGATATTGTGCTGTATTAATAAGTGAATGGTTCAAATATGTAACTTTCTTGCTGAAAAAGATCAATGCCATAATTTTTGGCAGTAAGTCAACACACTTAAAAATTAACTGCATCAGCTTTGTTAGCTGCTTTGATGCAGTGTTTTTTCAACGAAAAAGAAAAACCCTACTGTATGCAATTCACCAAGTATACCCCCCAATGAAAAAAAAAAAAAAAAAAGAAAAAAAAAGAAAAAAAAAGAAAAAAGAAAAGAAAAGACAAATAAATATAAGAGCAATACGTAATGCAAGGTGTAGTCAACTATTACTATATCATAAGCTGGTCTTGATCCAAAAACACATACATGACAATATCAGGAGTTTTATGAGCTCAATCCAAACAACCAATCAATCAATTTGAAAAAGTACTGATCCCAATGAAACCAACTGAAAGCAACAACTGAGAAAAAGAATCCAGAATTTGTTAACAGAAATGGTGCAATAGTTTCTTTGGTAGTCAAGCAAAAATCATAGCTTGGCAGGGAATTTATTCACTCCTCTATTGCATTCAAGGCACCATTACATTGCCCCTTCAGATTATCATACATTCTGATCTTGAACAAAGAGACCAATCTTTGAAAAACAGCAAAAGGTACTAATTAGAGCGTTTTTTTTTTTGTTTTTTTTTAAATTTCTGAGAAAGATAAAAAGTTTAGGACAATGGAAGCATCAAATTGTCTGGAAGGAGAAAAAAATGATTATGGAGAAAATCTTTTTAGAATAATCCAGTAATTTAAACAAACTATGAATTGTTCACATTATAATAACTGATATTTATTAAATAAAATTACCCAAAGAGTCCTTTGGTGTTGGCAACAATGAACTTCATTCCATATTTCCTGCAAAAGTCATTGATTCTCAGCTGTTCATCAAGACTGCTGTTAGACAGTACAACTACCTGTAATAATTTATTAAAAATTATAATCATTAGAGTAATAAAATAAATTCTTTTCAATGAAAATATTAAGCAATATTTTTTCAAACCACATTATCTTACTGAATTTGCAAACTTCCACAAATTCTTCCACATCAATAGAAATTTAATTGAATTTTGATGCATAGTCTGTTGTATATCATTACCAGTTATACAGTACATATTTTACCAGTTATACAGTACATATTTTACAACACAAGAGCATGATTCTAGTTAATTAGTTATGCTATAATGTAAAAATTTTACCTGGAATTTTTTGAGGAATTCCTCAGTGAGGTCTCCGACATGGCAACTGACAGGTACATAATTATTAAGTTCTGCAAGGCGAGGTGCAGTAACTTCAGCTCTGTTCTTTCCAATATCTTCTTCACGTAAGAAAAACTACAAAAATAAGTAAAATATTATTTATACTAATAATTTATTCATAAACACAATATTCATATTCTTTTGCAAGTATATACATTGGGAATAATAAAAACAACCTTGCACCAATGAAAAGTGCATAAGTTGTTTCTTAACTCAGATAAAAGAAAAAGGAAACTAAACAGACAACTGCTGTTATCTCCTGACGAATGGACAGAGTGATTGCTGGAGGGTTTGTTCACATGCACAACAGAATTCAACACTCCATGTTCTACCAACTTCCAGGCTAGGGTATTTTTTTTTTTTTTTTTTTGAGTCAAGTGCTATTAGTTGGTTGAGTGGCTACAAAAGCATTGCCATACTTTTACAACTTTGCACAGCTGCTGACAACAGCAAAGTGTTTTGGTGATCCAGCCTTGTTAGACTATGAGAATTTAATTTTAATTCTGGATTAAGGTGGTAGGCTCATTTTTTGCAGAAATACATACAAAAATATTGTTTTGGAGAAACAAAATCCATTTTTATTTGTCCATTTTATCTTTTAAGGGAAGGCAAGTTTGGTGATGAGTATGATATTGAGAGATCATCTATATAGAGATTTTTCAATTCCTGTATTAGTGGTTTTAATAATACCATTTATTTTGTGAATAGATAATGTAACTGATATACTCCTGCTTCTTGATTATGTGCGTTGATGTTTTTCCATTTTGTACTTTGAATTTACTATTAATTCTTTTTCTTTTTTAAATTTCAATTTTGTATTGAGGTTTGATTGATTTTTATTGTCAGTTTTCTGTTAGTAGAATTTGTCATTTGAGAAGTTTTGAGTGTTCTGTCATTGAGAGGTTGTTGTCAGTAAATTTTGTGTTGAATTTAGATTTGTAGTTAGTTCTGGTTTAGTGGTAGGAGCAGTTTCCAAGTTTGCAATTGGTTTAATTTTTTTGTTTTTTTTTAATTTTTAAAGAATGTTAGTTATTGTTTTTCATAGGCATAACTTGATGTTGCTTGGGTAATTTTGCATATAATGGTGTATTGGAGTGTATTTCGATACTTTTCCTTGTTTCTTAGTAGGGAATTTTATTTGGTGTGTTTCATATTTAATATATCTTTTTCTTTATTCCAGATTTCACTTTTGGTTTCATTTAGTCTATGTAATTAGGATCATTCTACCCACATTTTCCATATACTGACTTGTACATATATTCTTACTGTGTCTATATCTATAAGTTGAAGCATCTTAATGGGCTTGGAATATGTTTCCACTTTGGAAATCCAATTTTTATTTCTTGTGGTGGTTCTGCTGCATCAAAAATAATGATATAGTGTTGGTATCTATAATTCTTTTTAATAGATATTCTTTTTATGACTGTAATGATTGGTTTTTTGACAGAATTATTATTCTTAATTTCTTCCAGTGTACAGTGCGAGTTCAGTGCTTCCCACAATGCCTTTAAAACTCAGTCCTTAGTAGAGTTTCAACATTACTTTTTTGATGTCTATCAATCAGTAACATTTTTTTTTTTTACTATGAATTTTAAAAATATGTTCTTTGATTTTTTTTTTGTGTCATGTTTTGTGTATCAACGTGTAGTTTTTTTTTTTTTTGCTTGCGCTCATACTTCATAATTATTATTATTCATCAGCCCATATCGAGGAAATAAGGTTTTTTTTTTGGGGGGGGGGGGGGGAAGAAATCCAAATCACTTCATTCCTTGTGCTACAAGACTGGCATACTCAAATGTGGGAAGGGTTCCAAGCACCTATTATTGTCCCTCTAAGTATGGGCTTTCCTCAGAGGATGAAAAAGCCATGTGAGATTGACCCTACAACCACTGCTTACTCAGTTTAATATTTGATAAATGTAAGTGCATTTTGTTTGTTTTGTTAGTCTGACTTGGGGCTTGATATGACCAACTGGTTGATCGAATCAGGCCTATCCAAACTACCCATCTAGCTCAAGTAAGGGCCAACGTGATGTAATGGAGTATATGTATAGCCAAACTCCTAAAACCTTTAACCAACAAGGTCCAATCCACAAGCCTCACAAGTAATTCATAGCAAACAGGTGGCTCCCCTTGGGGGACCTTTATCCCCTGCAAAGGTGTGGTCAGTATTTTATTAATCTGTCGACAAGGCAGCTAAAAAAAAAAAAAAAAAGAAAGTTATTCACCTTATATAGGACCTTAAAACAGTTTTTAAGTCTTAAAAGTGTTGTTTTACTCCTATTGGAATTGGTATTTAGTTTTAGAACATCATTAATGAACACAAACACATTTAATTTGTAAATGAATAAAAATTTGTAAAGATTTACCTGAGAAGACAAGTCAGCCCATTCTGCACACTCTTGATCATGTATAGTGACAGATTTGACCCCTCCAAGAACAACATTTTTTGCAATTTCTATTCCAAGACCTTTCATTCCAGAAATAAGGACATTTGAGTGGGCCATCCGACGCATGGCATCATGACCCAACACATACCTGCAGAGAGAGGAAGAAAGAAAAAAAAAAAAAGTTGCTGAAGTCATAAAATAAAAACAGCAAGAGAATTTCTTTTTTAATATCAAGATCAATTAAAAGTAAAATCACTAAATTTAGTATAATCTAAAAACAGCTGCAAATGGATCCCATATTTGAAACATAAAATAATCTACAAGTTTTTCTATTGTAACCTTTTTAAAGAAAAGTTTTGATCATTTGTTTTTGAAAGGAAGTCCAATTGATAAATTTTCAGCATCTTCATTTTTGTATATAGAGATGCCCATTAAACTAATGAAAAGGACATCTATTTGATACAAATATTTAATCTTCCATCTAATCTCTTTGTTAATGCACTTAATGTTCCTCAGTTATTCAGAGAATGAACACTAGAGTAAAAATTTAAACAAAATGTCAGGCTTATTAACCATGTGTGTGAGATATATATATATACACACACACACACACACATACCTGCACATAAATAAATTACTAAAGTGTCAGAAAGAGAATAAGTAATAATCTTTGGAAATTATTGCAACATTGTCAGTTGTAGCAAAATATCTCATACAAAGTTATTATTTGTGTCTGAAAATGTTTAAAAAATTTTTTTTTCCATCTGAATTAATGCTAACTATTTCTGTCTAAAATTCTGGGATGGGAGAATTATTTAAATTCTGCACCATCAAACTCATCTTTGTTCTAAAGTTTTGGCCATTATATTTTCCAGCCTGCTTCAAGTGTGCATCAATCTGGAAGATAAGCTATGATAGCCTCCTCAGTAGGTGTAGCATAGATGTAAAACTATAGATATTAATAATTAAGTTAAAAATGTTTTTGCCCAGTAAATTTGAGTGAGTCAACATAGGCTGTGTTCATGAATAGTAGGTCACAATTCTAAAAAATTTAGGAACCTGTTTTACTGGACAGGTCACTTGGCAGACTGTATTTAGGTGAATCCTCATTTTTTAGAAGGAATGAATGTATGATATTGGTATGACCAATTCTGATGTCATGGGTGTAACAAGTGTAAGTTTGATTTTGTGTAATCTATTATTGAAGTGAGTATTCCATAATATGGAAAATAGTATTCCATAATTATTGCCACTTAAGCTATATGCATTAATAGCTGTTATGAAATCTGCGTGAGGAACTTTTGTTTTCGATATATTCATTTTTAGTGATTCTTTAGCTGCCATATCTGCATTTCCATTTCTCTGGATGCCTGTATGCTTGGGATCCAGCAGAAGATGTGTTTTTGATTAAAAAGTATATTGATTTTGTTTGAGCTTGGTTTTTAGAGGGTTGTTCAGATTTTTATACTTCAATGATTAAGTACAAATGGGAAGTCTGTGCCTACAATTTTTATGAATTTCTTCCATGAAGACAGATGTGATAGTTTCAGTTTTAGAGTGTTTTGCCAAACTTAACAGTATAGTGAATTGTTTTATTAACCAGGGAGGAGTTTTTGAAAGAATAGTCAAGAATTAGAGAAGTGTTTTTGAGTTTGTTTTCTATGCAGATATCACTAGGTTTAATAACATTTTCCTTAAAAATTTACAATTCTTTATATTGAGGTTGAAGAACACGGTTGTATGCTGAATTACTTAGGTACAAACATAGTTTGATGTAATATTGAAATGCTAATTTATGCCAAAGATGATTCGCAATTTGGCATACAGTCTTTCAATTGGGGATGTACTGTAGGCTCCTAGAATGAATCATAGATGGATAGTATTAAGTTCTTTTATGTATGATTTTCAATATTTGTCTATATTTCTGAGATGTAATACAATTATTTTCACTATGTACACTGTTCAGACTTATCCTCATTTTTGTTGTTGTAGTCACAATGTTTAGGCCATTGTATACTACAGCCTTGTTCAAGGGATTGGAATTTTAAACTAAACCCTTTATTCTATTCAATGGAGCAGATTGTTCTAGTTCACCAAGTCATGCCTCTTCCAGATATCTTCCTTTAACTACACTAAGTTTTTGTTCACAGCCAGGTATTGAACACACAACTTAAGTCACCGGATTCAACCAATGCTTTTATCCACTGGGCTGTGTCTAAACATGAGGACAACAGTTCAAACAATGTAAATGATTGCTGCATAATAGATAAAGAATTCATAGTCCAATTTGGACCTAACCAATGTCCAATAAAATTTTGGTGACATTTGTCAGCTCGTCTTTGTTAGATATGACTGAGTAGTTGTTCACTGCATTTCTCAAAAGTATTTTATGTATGGTATGAAGGATAAATTTTGAACATTATTCCAAAGTATTGTTCTACTACAAGCACTTCTGTAGCATTGAGTCTTATTTCAGGATTAGGTAGCTTTCAAAACTGGCAGAAATGTATATATTGTTACAAGGATGCATTTATATATAAAAATAATGAAAATAATAATAATTATGTCTAAAAAGTTGTAGTAAGGGATTCTATTGAGTCCTACGTGTTGCTACAAAAAAAGTTTTAATTCAGGAAATAGTCGTAAAAATAAGGAAATTAGAAATAGAACATTTGGAAGATGCCAGAATGTTTCAGTAGAGTTGTGAGAATTTGAAAAGTTCTAGAAATATGCAAATTAAGTGTTAGCCCTATAAAAATAGGTTTTGGGCACGGAGCAGTTAGTTGATTTAAGGATTTATATCCAGCTGAAAGAATCTCTCTAAGTAAAGTCGCCGACCAACTAAAATTTGAAAGAGTTGTTAACAGGATGTGCTGACCTTATCAGCTCTGGTTTTGATCCAAGGATTTATATCCAGCCAAAAGAATTTCATAAAGAAGTCCGACAAACTAAAATGTGAAAGAGAACCTCATGGAACTATATGGGTAAACACTAATTTTTAACTCTTTCAATGACCAAACAAATAATTTGGTCTTTATATACATATTTAAGGATTTCCAAAAAGTATCGTACTTAACTTCTTTGCCAATTTAACTGGGTAAAGATATTTGACACCTTACCTTCCCTCCTCATAACACTTGCCAGTAGTAAACTATGTCTCTTGTTTTGAATGCAACAAAAATGGTATATTTGTAAATATTTTATTTGGTGTGTTTTGTGAATTAAATATTTGTCCGATTTTTATCTCTGAGCTTTGGTCAATCATTTTTTTTTCTTTTGTTACACTTAACAATATCAAGTCTTTTGTCTGGAGAATCTGAATCCATTTTCTGTGGCCTACTTGTTTACTTTATTGAGACGCTGTCGAATTGCCATTCAATTGCATGGATATTTTTTGATCTGTAACATATTAGAAAATCTACACACAGTGAATAGTCAACTCCAGGGTTCAAGCATTTAATGATGCCATTTATTTTGATGTTGAAGAGTGTTACTGATGATATGCTTCCTTGGAGTACACCCATTTCTTGCTTATAGGTCTGAAATTGTGGTACTGACATGAACATTAAAAGTTTGTTCTATCAAGATATTGATAAGAATTGGTAATCTTGTAAGACCCATTTCATTTAAATCTTTCATGATACCATATCTCCATGAGGTATCAGAAGCCTTTTTTTAGGTCAAAGAATATTATCATTAATGTTCTTTTTTAATGAAAGAATTTCTGATAAAAGACTCCAGTCGAACAAGTTGATTGATTGTACTCTTGTTCTTTCTGAAGCAAATATCTGGTATACTTTTAAGAATTTTTGTAATGTTTCTTAGCTTAATTTTTCATTACTTTTTTTTTTTTTTCAAAGCTTTCTGAAAAGTACCTACAAGCTGTTCAACTTGTCTGTTTGACCTTGGGTGATATGGTGCAGTAGTAATATGTTTGATAGAGAACATTTTACAAAATTTTCAAATGCGTAAGTGAATTGTGTACTGTTATCCAAGACTATAATATCTGGAATGCCATATCTTGCAGCAAAGGTCACAAAAAATTCACTGTAACCATAGAAGTTTTTTTCTTCTTGCATTTACAAATTTCAGGCCACTTAGTAAAGCATTCCACTACCACAAGATAATGTAATTCATTTATTAAAACTGTGAAATATATGTGCTGTCTTGATCATGAAGTAACAATCTTTGGTTGTAATTTTGTGGTAGGTGATTTTTCTGCCAGAGCACAATCTCTGTAGGATTTTATTGCTTTTTTAAAAATTTTCATTCATTTTGGTCAAGTATATACAGCTTCTCATAATTCCTGAATGCCCACTATGAAATTCATTTAGTATCTTCTTTTGTAATATATTATGTAGTATAACTAGTCTTTGTGCGAACATCAGTACTCCATCACAGAGTGAGTAAACATTCAAGTCTCTTTATTATTATTATTTTTGTAATAAACATGTCCTATTCTGCTTTTACTTCTTCCAGAGTAAGTGGTAATTCACATACTACATTACACAAATATATTTTTAATTTCTATTTCACTTTTTAATACTGCAATAACAGTGACCTCAAACAGTTCAGAATTTTTTTTTTTTTTTATATATATATCTTGGTAACTCATTTGCATGTCTAAATTTTCTGGACAATTGGTATTCTATCCTAAAAATCATAGGATAATAAGATGGCATACCAGCATTGTAATATAGTTACTATACGAGTAGGAACTTTTTTTTTTATCAATGATTTGTCCTAGGTACTTGATTTTAGGTAAAAACAATTTGCACTTTCTCTCACCAAGCTTGAACCAGCACTCTTGGCTTTCATTGAAAAACTTTTTTTTTTTAGCCAAATATAGTGTTCCATTGATACACTTTTATAATTAATATTTCATCCAAAAGAACAATCTACAAGCATTGTACCCATAGCTTGTTGAAATATAGCTGGAGCAATTTTCATAACCAAAAGGAGGTTGGTTAAACTTATACAATCCTTTGTGCATATTTATAGTTATTAACCCTGACCTGATCATGCTTCTTCAGCCTGTATTTGTAAAAGAGACTTATTTTCCACCATTTAACAGTAAAAGTTTTCTCTGGACTTTGTAATGTGTATTCATGGCATTCTAATCTTGTCAAGAAATCAGCATAAACATGAATTTTATTATTTTCTTAACATACACGTCTGGTGCTGCCATTTTGAATGGTTAAGCTTTTCAATTATATCTATTTTTTTTTCAAGTCTGTCTATTCTTTATTTGACTTGATCCAATGCCATGAATGGTACATTCTGTTTCTGTTTAGTCACTGGCATCAACCTCTTTTTGCTTTGGATTTTGAATGCAGATCTAACTCATTCAGCAGAACATCCATAAAACATTTTTTTAATCCTTACTTTAGATTTTCAGTTTTTTAAAACTGGTCACTTGTCCACTTACATTTTTGCAATGAAAATTTATAGTTAAATCTCACAGCTCAAATAATTCCATCCAGTTAGTACCGAATAAGTGTAGTATTTCTAAACACTTAAGCCTTACATTTTGCACAATTATTACAGAATGAGATGTTACAAGTCATTTGGCTAATAAAAAATAATTTCTACTTTTATAAGCGAATTGCAACATTTAAAGTCCTTTTTAATATAAATATTCTGTTTGCTTTCCATGTGGCTTCATTGATTGTGACATCACTACCAGTGTCTAGTTGCATTTTTACTTCCACATTATTTTCTTGTATACAAATTTTATTTAGTTTTCTGTGATTATTTTTCTATTGCAATGCTGTGTATGAATTTATTTTTGTGAAAATTTGTGGGATCTTTTATGTCCTACTTTCCACACTTGTAACAATCTGAATTCTTAAATGGACCTCCAACATGTAACCTTCCAACTCTAAAACATGGATTAATTTTTCTTTTAATTGTATGTATGCACAGTGTTTTTACTCAATTTCTTTGGCATTGTGTCTCAGATTTAGGATTCTGACATTCATCCAGCATTTCCTGTAGCCTAAGTTTATTATGTACAAGTTCTGTTAAAATTTTCACCATTAATCCCTGAATGAAAATGAACTTAACTGGAGTCAATTTGGTTAAATCTGAACCTTTCACATTTCTTTTTAATAATTCCAGCATATTACAAAGCCATTTTTGTCAGATTCATACATTTATAACGAATATGATTAATAAGTTTTAGTCAGAATACTTATTGTTTCACCAAAATAATTTTTTTTCTCTCCCAGTAGTACAAAACTGCAGCATTTTTCATTTTCTACCAGTGCTAACTTTCTCAAAGTATTGTTTCTTTCTCCCAGTTGCTGCATTCTTCTGTGAAAATTTGCTTAAAGGTAATTCCACCATCTAAACTGTCTAAATGCAGATATGGCATTTACCAGTGTTGGGAGTGAAAGAAATTGTAAAATTTTGTTTTCTTACAAATCATCTTTAGCAACTTTTGTTTCTGGAGTTTCAACAATTGCTCATGTTACTGTATTTATGTACCACATAAGCTAATATTTATTCCATATTTGAAGAATGTTTTCTTGCGCACACATGCACACACACACAAAGTGCCAAAGCAAAAAATCTTTTTTTTCTTTTTTTTACTTATTATAACTCAGTGTGAGTTTTGATTCTTTGCCACCTCTTTCTTATAACTCATTACTAGCAGTTATAATAAGTCTTGATTAGGATATTCACCATTCAAATCTGTAGAAATACTTCTGATCAACTCCAGCAGGCTCTTTTTGACATGCTTGGAGTTCTTTATAGCATCTAGACTAAGTCATTTGTGTTACCAGGATTGTATTATTTACTCAACAATACTTTGTTGTGTTCTCTTGTTTTTTTTTGTTTTTTTTGGTTGGAGATCTTCCTCTTTGGGTTATAAAAGTGAAGAACCTCTAGATCAAAATATGTGATGAGATGATTCTTTCGGTCTTTTAATTTCTGTTTAACAAGCTACAATTTTCTATATTTTGATTGGGCATATCAGATGTAAATTGTTGCTTTTCCCTGTTGATCTCAGCTTTCATTATTTCAATTAATTTCTTTGGTTCTTGGATTAGTGCAGTTAATTCAGTGATCATATTTTTCACTAATTTGCTGTTGGGTTCTAGTTGCATTTGCATCAATTTATTGTAATATTTTATAAAGTGTTGTTTTTAGCAATTTTCCAGGCTTCAGGAAAAGTTATATTTCCCTTATATTTGATTTCAATTACTTCATTTTGCCAATGTTTATATAAATGTGAGTATGTAGGGAGGTTCTTATTACAATCTATGTATTTTATGGCACCTTTGCACTCAATTTCTTGATTTGTACTGCTGCATTTTGGACACACTGGAATTCTAGTATATCTGTCAATATGATGACCAAATCTTTGGCAGTTATGACTCTTAGAGGCATGGGAATGTAAGTTTCCACTTTTGTGATGATATAACCTATTTTTATTTCAAATGGTGGAATAGGTGTGTTGAATTTTAATATTTATGCATTGATGTTTATGATTTGGTCATTTCTTTTAATCATTATTCTGGTTATATCCATTACATTTTGGATTTTTAAGTTAACTTTGATTTCTTCTTGGGAGTAAGCTTCCAGGTCTGGATTTTTTATTACAACTCTGGATGGGCATAGACTTTGGTGCAGATAAGTTTTGGTTTTTAAATAATTTGTGAGTATATTGTTGTTTTCAATTATGAATGATAATAGTTTTGTAATAGGAGTTTCTTCAAATGACTCCATTACTATATATTGTAGGAAGTAATTGTGAGATTCAGATTCATGATCAGAAATTGATTCAGAAAGGGATCTTTTCATTTTCTTTGTTGCTATATTACGTGTATATTTTTTCTTTAATCACCCTTGCTCCTTAATCTCCTTAGAACCTTATCATGAGAAAAAGAAAAGTTGAAAGGAATCCCATTTGCTCAAGTATCTCATTGATACAAAAATGGTTGAGTATTTATATGCAGTCATCAATAATATTCATCTACTCCTGAATACAAGTTAATTTTTTTTAATGATAAATTTTAGTTACAACCTGACTTTTGCCACCGCTTTCTAGTACCAATTTGATTAAATTTGGTTGGTGTGTGTGCATATATGTTGTTTTCTTTTTGTAGTTGTGTTTTTGGTGGGTGGAATTGTACCAGGGCTTGACACAAGCCAGCTGATCTGATTTAGCTTCTTTGACCACCTGCCTAGCCCAAGTAGCATATGGGAATTCAGAAGTATTTTACCTAATACCTGAAGTCTTAAACTACCAGGATCCTGTACTTTTGGTACCACAGGCCACCACCCATGACAAACAGGTGGCCTCGTAGAGTGTTTACCCACTGCAGAAATGCAGTCACTGTATTTTACAGCCCCAGCTGACAGGGTGTGACTTCATCTCACAGGACATTAGCCTAGAAGACTAAAAGCATTTGTAACAATAGTTGTGAGTTCAATCTCTTGGAGACTTGGAAATAGAACCATTATGAGAGATCACTCTCCATGGATAGTGAAATGAGAATAAGACATTGTGATTAAATAAGGATCCAGTTTGAAAATTTCCTGAAGGTTACCCAGATTGACAAAATCTTGAAAACAGAAGAGTTGAAACCTGATAATAGTAAAGGGATATGAATTCAATTTTTATTCAACAGTGCTAATTCCAAATGACAGGCATGTTTTATTAGGCTTTCTTAACAGCAATAAACCTTCTACTCATCATGAAACTTGCCAAAAAGCTAAAAATAACATAATACAGCTTGAAATATCTTAAGATGCTTTATATTCTCAGCATCTTTGCCAGAAAATTGTCCTTGAATTTATTCTATTTTCGTTCTGGTAAAATTCATTAAAGAAACATTCAAGATCTTTCTATAAATGCAAATGAAATCCCATAGCTTATATATTATAAGAACAATATGTAAGCTTAAACATTGAAAAGAGGCTTCTAAACAAGCAACATGAATTATCTCTTGACTTAATCAACAAATAATCCTCCTAAGCTGACAAGAGTGATTGATGAAAGCAATTAATACAACCAGAATAAATTAAAGAAGCTAAACCCAATCAAGGTTTTTATCTCACTGCAGTGTTGTGACAAGATGTTAGAGAAAAAACGGCTACCACCAAACCCCTTCTCCCTACTTTCCGGTTAAAAATCTCCAAAATCTAACCTTTTATATTCTAAATTAAAACATCTGGAATTGTTCTATATGGCACTTCTATCAGAATTAAGTGATATAAGTTTATGAATCAAAAATTACAAGCCCAGAAGCAACAAAAACTTTTGAATGGGAGAGAAACCTGACTAAAAACAACTTTACTGGTTCTAAATGCATTTTGCAAAGTGTTTACAAGTTTAATGTTTATTTTCAATTATACAAAGATTTCTTTTTTTAATTATTTTTGCTTTAAAAAATATTTTAAATTTTAAAGTGTAATCATCTATGCAGAAAAGCTATCACTATTTTCTGTTGTACAAAAAATAAGGTTGCATGTTTTCAAATAAATCTCAATTACAACTTTATAAAAAAATGAAATTAAAGCTTATTACCTAAAATCAGGTCATGATTACCAAATCTATTAGAACAAATTTTTAATAACATAAGTTTGGCCAGATTCAGAAACTTTACATTTTAACAAAAATTGTGCCAATTATATAAAAAGGAATAAAATATATATATATATATATATATATATATATATATATATATAAGAAAGGAAAACATTTAGATAAGTAATAGAAAAAAATCAAAACATTGACTTACAATTGTCTGGAGTACAAGCTTTCATCAATAGCATTCTGGTCTTCAGTACCATTTTTGGCCATATCAATCTGAAAACAAAGAGTTAAAAAAATATTACATTAGGTATTATCAAATATCAATCAATACACAAACATTTCAAATATGTACAGTTAAGATTATTTCAATATACTGATAAACTGGACACTAAATAAGTTAAATTCTTTACTAGCAACTTATACTTTGTATTTTATGTACAAAACTGCTTTTTCACAATATCATCTTCATTAAAATAACTCATTTTGGTCAAAATTTCCATCAATGCAAATGTGTAGCTCCAAAATGTGTATATACTTTGTTGGTTGTAGATAAGATTAGCTGACAATTATAAAGAACAAATGCTTTGAGTGTTCCAATTATCTTGTGTAACAAGATGTGTGTGCATGCACACACACATTGTCGAATATAAAACTACTACTTTCTAAGGTTGAAAACACGATCAAATGTATCAAGTTTACAATCTCCAAACTTGCATTAATAAAAGATTGGATACTTTGCATTAACAAACCAAAATATTTCACAGCCTGAGATATATTTGTGTCTTTTTCTACTTTCAACAAAGTTTCTAACTATGGCAAGACTCCATCTTTAATAGCTAAGGGAAGGAGAGAAGAAAACACCATGTCACTTCAAATAATCCACTTTCTATCAACAATGATGAAAGTTTTATTTCAGATTCTACAGATGTATTTCTAACATTTTTAGACAATGCACAGCAAACAAATATACTTTTCTTGATAAGTTCTCTTTTCATCAATAATGCATCTCAAATTTACCAGCAAACCTTGTGCTGAATCAAACTAATGATGCTGGCAGAACTCGAGGTTATCTACTGGATAATACATGAAATGAAAACTCAACTGGAAAGTGGGACACAGAAGGAAGAAAATCAACAAGTAATAAAGAGAGGAATGCCTAATTCTAACATTGTCTTCTTCACACACATTTATTTATTTTACTTTTCTTTGCTGCTATAATTCCAACACCAAAAAATCTCCAAAATTCAGACAATCGACAACCCAACAAGCACTGACATTGTACAAGTCTTTATATAGGCTAGTAATTTTTCCAGCTTTACTCCTAAAAATATATTCATCACTATCAGTAGCTATTACAAACTAAATTTTTCTTTCAATACAGGCACGGAAGTTTTTGCTTTATATGTTATTGGACCAAAAGGAAAGATTAACAGTCTGCAGATGAAGATGCCAGCTTCAAACTAGTTAAAAAACATAAATGTAATGTCATATAGGTCTTTAATTAAAAGACATATACCAATGGAATCAATATTATAGGGTTCCTACAAATCTATGTAAAAAAAAATTCCAGGACTATGTTAAGTTTCAAGGACAGAAACTGGTATGTTTGCACTCACAGAGAATGTTCAATTTCAAAAACATGCTTTAAATAGTCTGACAGACGAGATGTTCAAAAGAAAAAAAAAAAAAAAAAGTTACAGCTGGTTTTAATAATTTATGTCACATGGATCAGTTGAAAGCAGTGAAAAAAATCAAAATGTAGAAGGCTAAAACAACTAAATGCAGACCTGGTTATGTTACACATTTCAGCTTTCTAAACTACTTATTTGTGAATGCTACAAAAATTCTTGACCATTTCACAGAAATGTGCAGCAAAGTATGTTTTAATGAACAGAACTAAAGAAAAATTTTCACAAAAAAACTACACATTTTATCTACCCTCCTACTACTCATGGATGTTGTTGGACATAGCACAGAACACAATAATGTTAATTTTTCAGTACATCTAGTTTAGTATTCAGCTACCTTCAATTTCAACATCTATGGATTTGTCCCTTTCAGATCTTTACATGACATTAGAACTTCACACTCCTCGCAAAGTCTAAGTCTTCTCAGCTTTCTCTGCATAGCTGTCAGCTGACTTGACAATTCTTGTGTACAAGCCGTGTTTCTTTTTTTTCTTTTTTTTTTTTTGGTCGTCTTCAATTTCCATAAGCATGGATTTCTTTTTTTTGTTTAGCCACTTTTTCCTCAGCTTCAAGGCATTGTATGCTGTGCTGGCATTGGAAGCACTGCCGAGAAGAACCTCAATCTTGGGAACATTTCCAGCAACTCCAACTGTGGCCAAATTGCCCATGATAATGCACTGTATGACCAGTTTGTTGTTTCATATTGTCAGTGGAAATTTCCTTATTGACTAAAATCTTTCACTTAGGACTTGTCATGAAAGAGTACCAGCAATCTGCAAACAACTTTCCAGTTTTTGATATACTTTGCAGCTAGACAAAGAGTCCAGATGGTCTTCATGCTTGCTGAAATTCTTGAAAGCAATATTTTCAGCAGCCCTATTTGTACTGACTGATATCACAAATGAACTTGCTGACTTGTTTTCTGGTCACCATGTGGGAAAGATCTTTTTAGATTGTCTTCAGTGACAATTTTTTTTTTCCACAAATGGTTCCAGTGCTCAGTTATGCAAGTGACCTTACAAAAAAGGCATCTAAAGGGTGACTCTTCAAGAAGTTTCTCAATGATAGTGATGAACATGGTATGCAGAATTGCAACAAAGATCTTTTGTTGACATTTCCTTTTTGGATAAATTTTGCATAGCCATATTTGCCAGAAATTCACATGATCTTTGCAGCATATTTGGGTTTGATAAAATTCTTTTAAAATTTATTCAATTTGGAAGATGTAATTATCTTTTAGTGTGATCTTTTACAAATTTTAAGTTTCATGATCACACTGAAAAGATCATCTGTAAGGAAAGGATGAAACAGTTTATCATTCCAATATTTTATCAGAAATGGTTCAATATCTTTCCAAACAGACAAAAATTTGCAATTTCCCTGGAAACAAATCATTCATGTTTGACAACACTACAGATAAAGAACAATAATTCGAATTTTAATAAAACTAAAACACAAGAGTGAAATTATACATTTTCATTTGTTCTTAATAATTTATGAAATATTAAGCACCATTTAGATTATTTACAACATTCTAGAGACTAATACAATTCATAGTTTATAATTGGCCATTTTACAAAGTTTGAATCAATTGGCAATTAGTCAATGTTTTACGAAGAACAGAATTCACCAGCTTTGCCAATTGCTATAGCCAAGGTGATTAGTGTTTGCACTTCATCAGTCAACACTTGGCTGATAAATCTATTGGCAGATTTTCTAGCAGTTTTTTTTAAAATAATTAAAAATGATTAAAGAAAAAATGTGTGTGTGTGTGTGGGGAGGGGGGTTAAATAAAAATTAATTCGATATAAATTTAAGAAAATGTATGATGTTGAGAAAAATCATGTTTATTCAAATTTTTTTGTTTTACACTCCATAGATACTTTTATTTTCATCCACTATCAAAAAATATTCTGTTATTAGGAGGGAATAAGTATTTCTTGGTTATTCAATATCATTTTAATCCTTTCTAGGAGGATTTGAAAATTTTTGGGGGAGGAATTAAAAAAAAAACAAAAAAAACAAAAACAAACTGTTTTACTTGAATCAATGAGCAGACTATAAATAAACACGGAAAGTTTTAGTATTTTTTGTGGCAAAAAAAATACTATTTATTCTTGCAAAAATGAAAGCTTCAGAAAAATGATTTTTTTTTTTTTTTATAGAGAGAATCAAATTCTGATGAAGGATGGCTAAAATGGGAGCTAATCTCAGCAATTTCCAAACAAAAACTCATTCCAGTCAATTTAAATTAGTTTTGAAATACAGCAAAAGTATTTTGCATATTGTAAATAATAATCTTAATTTAAAATAAAAAAGATTTTCATCTTTAAGAATTCATTTTAAATCTTAGGTATTACAAATGTGTAGATATCCATATTTTTATAAAATTATGAATAAAAACTTGCTTTTATAGCCATTAATAAATTGGTAAAACAAATATTGCATTGTAACTGGTTCACATATTTTGAAAATATTGCAAGGGAGTAAAAATAGCTAAACTAATAGCAGTGTCAAGGGAAAATCTGTCATTTTGATACAGTTTTGTGTGTGTGTGTGTGCGTATATATACGAAGGCTAAACATTACCAAAACTGAAAATACATTTACTGGAACTAGTGAAAGACTTTCTGAACAGTTGGAATGATCCTGTGCAATTTGAATTGTTTATATAAATTCAGACTACACATATCCATTAGAAGAGCTAATACAGGAGAACCATTTCAAATGTCCAATTTAAAAAAAAAAGATAAGATAAGATAAGATTTGCTTTGAGTGTGGCTATGTTGGTCACAAAAGCTTCCACTGTTGGTATAAACAGAAGAGAAGCAAAAATTTACATCAAAAGTAAATGTTTTATCCAAGAATGAAATTGAAAAGGGTGAAAAAAGGAAATATGTAAATAAATGGTCATACGGCATTTCTATTGTGAATGAACAAACATGGAAGAAAATAGGTCATTCATCATTGACGTGTACCAAAAAATTTGCTAGGAGTATCTGGAAGAATAAACTTCAGTGATGAATTTAGCTGCAACATATTTAGGAAGAGGACATTTAAATCAAAAGTCTATGTTCTTCCAGGTACAACAAATTTATTTGGTATGGATTGGGTCAGGCTTTGCGATTTATGTGAATTACCTGTAAATTCATTTTGCCACAAAGTGGAAGTGCTAGTAAAGAAAAAAAAATCTGAAGAAACTGAAAAATTTATTTCAGATCTGAAAACGGATGTCCACACGTTTTCTGGAAATTTTGGACAATGCATAAAACAGAGGTGATGTTCAAACTTAAAAACAATACAAAACCAGTATTCAAACCAAAAAGAAATGTACTATTTTCAGCTTTAGATTCCATAAATCAAGAACTGGAACGGTTAGAGAAAATGGGTGTAATTTCTCAGTTGACTACTCAGATTGCACCGACAGTGTTTGTAAGAAAAAGCAAAAAGAGAGTATTTGAAGATGTTTCAACTGGATTAAATTACTGTCTGAAAGACCACACATAATAGTTACCTTTACTCGAGGATATTTTTTCTAAGCTGAAAGGTGGCAAAGTTTTCTAAAATAGATCTGTCTGACGCATATCTACAAGTGAAATCGAATGAACAGTGCTCAAAGTTATTAGCAATTAACACACACAAGGGACTCTACAAATTAAATCGTCACCTGTTTGGGAGAAAAAGTGGCTCTCGGTCTGTTTCAACAAATAATGGATGCCATGTTAGCGGGAGTAGAACTTGCCATAGTGTACCTAGACAACAACATCCTGTTAAAGAGCGAAAACAATGAACAGCACAAAAAAACAATCAAGTCGGTATTTCGGAAGGTTGCTGAATATGGCTTCAAGCTAAGTGTGGATTAATGTGAATCCTTCATTAAGCAGATCAAATATTTGGGGTAAATAATTGATGGGAACGGAAGAAGACCGGACCTGGAAAGGGTTAAAGCAATTAAAAATATGCCACCAGCAAACAATGTCACTAATCTTCAGGCGTTTTAGGCTCAGCTAACTATTACAATATCTACATTCCCAAAATATGTGATCTTAGAGCTCCTCAGAATGACTTATTGAAAAGTGGTGCAAAATGGATTTGATCTAAAGAATGTGAAGATGAATTCCAGAAAATAAGCTGTCTGGTATCAGATTTATTGTCAGCACATTTTGACCTTAAAAAAGAAATAATTGTAACACCTGATGCTAGTAGCTATGAGACTGGACTGGTAATTCTACATAAGTTCGAAGATGGACTACAGAGCCCATGGTCTATGCTTCCAGAACCCTACTTCCAGAAGAAAGAAGTTATAGTCAGATCAAGAAAGAAAGCCTGGCCATAATTTACATGGTTAAAAATTTTTACAGGTTCATCATGGAAGTAAGTTTGCATTAATAAAAAAAAAAAAAATTATAGACCATAGTAAACAATTTTTGGATCAAGAAAGGGTATACCCATGCACACTGCTAACAGGTTAAATCTTATTAAACTACAACTAAGATGGAATACATACCCTTGACAAAACTAGGGCATACCAACAGTTTGTCTAGGCTGGTTCCAAAATTTGCAGAACCATTAGAAGATACGGTGATAGCTGCTTTGAGGGACGAAAAAAATTATCAATATTACTATGCGATACAATTTGGGAGTAACCTGTGACTCTCTCTCTCTCTCTATATATATATATATATATATATATATATATATATAAATAAAAGCAGCTGAGAAGGATGAATCCATTAAAAAAGAAATTAAACAGGTATAGCTGAAAAAGAGTGGTAATATCATATACATTGTAAAAGAAAATCTAAGGAATTTCATATGTCATTTGGACATGTCAAGAATGAAATCATTAATGTGTAGCTGTACATATTAGCCTAGAATGGAACAGGAGATTGAGAAAAAAAAAAAAAAAAAGTAAAAGAGTAGTCAACTTGCGGCAAAAAGCACCAATGAAAATTCAGCCATGGCCTAAAATGGATGTCCTGTGTACAAGGTTACACTGACTACGTTGGACCAATAAATGATTACTACAACCTTATAATCCTGGATAGTTTCTCCAAGTGGCCAGAAATATTCAAGTGTAAACATCTGACATCTGCAAATACTATGAATGTACTAAACAAGCTTTTTAGTTGTTTTGGTGTACCAAAAACTTCATTAACGAGACAGTTTGCTAGCAGAGAATTTTAAAATTTTTGCACATCTTTGTCAAAAGACCACATTAGATCAAATGGGCAAGGAGAAAGATTCGTAGACACTTTTAAAAGAGCTCTAGAAAAGAATTGAGGCATGAACACTGATGAAAGGAGTATACAAAGTTTTTAGTGGTTTACAGAATTACTCTCAATTTGAATATAGATTCAGGCTCATCGCCAGCCAAACTGATGTTCACGAGAAAAATTTGGTCAGTATTTTTGGAATAGAGAGTGGTAAAAAATAAAACTCTGCGACCAAATTTTACAAACTGGGAGGCAGAGTTTTTTCAGAAATTATGATAGTGGAAAAAGCTTTTAGGAAGACGGAATTATCACCAAAAGATTTGGTAGAGTGATATACATGCTCAAAAGAAGATTTGAATATAAGAGACATTTAAATCAGTTAAGGCCAAGACATATGAAAGATGTCATGCCTAGTGAAGAATTACCAATGGAGGTAATATATGATGCATTTGAAATACCAGTTCCCATATCTCCACCAGTAATGATGGAAGTATCAGCTTTCTGAAAAAAAAAAAAAAAAACGCTAATGCCTCAAATTTCACCAGCACAAAAATTGGTGAGATATGAAAGTACTAGGAAGAGGAGAAGTCCGACAATTATGTCCTGACCCCAAGAAGAAAAGGTACTGAGCAAAATTTTATGGGAAAATTAACTCAGGGGGGAGGTGTTGTTGTAATGGAATGTGCCACATTCTTTATCACCTATATGGCCTGACTATATTTGTAGCCATATATAATGGGCACAGGAGATACCTCTATCTTCCTTTGGCAATTACTAGCTTGCCTCCAGATTCTCTGTCTTGCCATAGTGTATTCTCTTTACAATAAACCTCTTCTTTCATCTATGCACTTGTTGCTGTTCTTTCACTCAAGTACCTCTTTATAACCTCTTTAAACAGTATATGGTGGAGCTTCTTGTGTGTTTAATCATTTCATGATTTTTGTCATGTATGAATTTGTTAATAATTGGTTTTAGATATGTCTGTCAGGAGTACTTTTTGCAGCCCTGTCTGCTCTTTCATTTCTGTATATACCAATATGATATGGTATGCAGGTGAGGATGATTGTTTAAGAGTTTTGTGATGAGAGGGTTTGATGTATTTTTGTTCTATAGTGCTAAGAGGGCTAATTTGGAATCCAAGTAGATAAATTCAGAGGATTTGTGGTTAGCAATAATACTCATGGATAGGTCAATAGTTGTGACTTTTGCACTATAGACTGAAGGTTCATTTGAGACATTTTAGCAATTATTGGTCTCGGAAGACAGCAGCACAACCAACTTTAATTCCATGTTTAGACCCATCTGTGTATACCTAGAAGAAAACTGTTTTTCAGGGTATGGAGTTCATTACCCACTGGATAGAAGATTAAGTATAAGTTTTCTTAATCACCCAGGTATGAACCTGATACAAAAAGCACTAAAAAGGAAGATATACACTTTAAAAAAAGGTGTTATACTTCCATAACAGCTGGATAAAAAAAAGTTTTCAAACTATAATGAAATGCACCCACTTTTTTTTTCTCTCCATAGAAATGCAATTTCATTTTAACTTCCAAGACTTAATCCTTACAATCAATATGGACCCATGTGCCCAATTTAAGCTAAAACTTATCTAGTTCATTTAAAAAATCTTAATTTTTTTAATGAGGCAAGTGCAAAATTTTTAAAAAATATATAAATATACTCAGTTTATATATTTATAATATGAATTCTGTTAATTTTTTTTAAATAAAGAAAGTGCATAAAAGCAACAGCTGAGGCAAAAATGACAAGCACAACAGTTTAGTTAAAATATAATGAATAAGTACTTTAGACCATGTTAAAATGCATCATTAAAGAAAATTGTAAGGAAAAGATTTAAAATGGGGTTCAGTTGGTGGTGTTCATTTAGTGTGTCAGACTCAATAGTTTTGCATGAAGTCAACCTTTTTGATTTATGTACACCCTAAGATCTATGGCCAGATATATGAAACTAAGTGATTATTAAAGATGAAATATAGCTGCACAAGAAAGTGCAATTTCCAGCTCAGGAATCTTGTTTTTGAAAAAAAAAAAAAAAAAAAAAAAAACCCTAGTAAACTGATCCCCCCACCAATGTGTTTAGGATAACAACTGAAAGTGCAACAAGCTTTAAAACGCCACTATGAAATTGTCAGCATTAAAAATGTGAAACAACAAGCAGCTGTCATTTAAATCACACAAGAAAGAACTATGTTTATAAAGAGAAAAGATTACATTTTGTTTACATATTAATTTTATCATAAGTCAAGAAAATGAGATTAGCAGCTGAAATTTAAATAAATTCAATTATTTTGACACGTTTCCGCAGTATAAACTAGGGCATTTTGGGATGTTATCAGAGTTTATTTCTTGAAAACATTGCTATTTTCTTTCAATAATTCTACAGTGACATATCTTGTTAGTCATTGCTGTCCACTTCATCCACAACAATTATCATTTAAACTGCTGCAAACCTGTTCAACAATCTTCATCAGAAAGATAATCATTGCTACTATCGTCATTGTGCTTCCCTTAATCATATACCTGCAAATTGGTTTTTCTGCAGTGTTATTGTAACCACTATGTTCAAGTTTGGCAGTCACCAGTATAGCCTGCGTGGCAGTGTCCTCTCCTCAAACACACACACACACATATATATATATATATATATATATAAAACAAATGCATACATGCTAAGATGTTGTTTGCTGCCAGAATGAAGCAACGCATAGCATGCTCTAAATTCGGCTCTAAAGACTACTGGCGACTCTGTAAAAGAGTACTTAACAAGAGCAAGTCCACAATACCCCCGCTAATCAACAAATTTGAGGTCCTCACCTCCCCAGCAGATAAGGCTGAATGCTTTGCCCGCAGATTCTCGAACAATTAAAGTCTGGACTCATCTGGAGTTTTTACACCCGACTTCTCACCTAGAACCGAGGCACAACTGAATGATGTCCACATTACACCTTCGCTTGTCTCTAAGATAATCTTAAAACTTGACCCTTACAAAGCAAGCGGTGGTGATGGAATCCCAACCATAGTCTTAAAGAAATCTGCCCCTGAACTCTCCTCTGTCCTTTCTAAGCTCTACAACCTCTGCCTATCTGCTTCCTGCTTTCCTGCCTGTTGGAAATCTTCCTCTGTAGTTCCTATATTTAAAAACACTGGAGAACCCTCTGACCCTGCAAATTACTGCCCTATCAGCCTTCTTCCGATCTTTGGCAAAGTGTTCGAAGCCATTATCAACGCCGAGGTGGCTCAGCATCTCACAGCGCACAGGCTCCTCTCGGACAAGCAATATGGTTTCCGCTTCACCAGGTCTACTGCTGATATGCTAACGACCATCACCGAGTACATATACCAGGCACTCGACAGGAATGGTGAAGCCCGAACTGTTGCATTGGATATATCTAAGGCGTTCGACAGAGTTTGGCATGCTGGCCTTCTATGTAAACTGCGGAGCTATGGTATAACTGGACATTTGTTTGAACTAATCCAGTCATTCCTCTCTAACCGCACAATGAAGGTGGTATTAAATGGACATGCCTCTCAGAACTACCATACAAACGCAGGTGTCCCCCAAGGCTCCATCTTAGGTCCTACACTCTTCCTGATATACATTAATGATATACATTAATGATCTCCCTGATTCCATAAGAGCCCAAATAGGTTTGTATGCCAATGACACCACAGTTTACTCTCGCCTCCTACAAAAATCTGGTGTAGGCGTCAAAGCTAACCTCGCAGCCGAGATTGAAAAAGACCTCCAATCCATATTGGACTGGGGTAAGAAATGGTTAGTAAATTTTAATGCTTCTAAAACGAAGCTACTTTCAATTAACCATCATCAACAATTTCACCTACCTCCCATTAGCATGGACCAGGCTTGCCTCCCAGAGAGTAAAACACTACACCTCCTTGGTCTCACACTTTCAGCAGACCTCAAATGGAATGACTATATCGAATCCATTGCTAAATCTGCTGCTATGAAAGTCGGTTCTCTGTGGAGGGCCTGGAAGTTTTTTCCGTCTGAATTTATCCTGCACATTTATAAATCTACCATCCGCCCATGCATTGAATACTGCTGCCATATCTGGTCGGGTGCCCCTGCTGTTCTCCTCGGGCTTCTCGATAAGGTTCAGAGGAGGGTCTGTAATGTGATAGATACCGACTTGGCAGACCGCCTGCAGTCTCTCTCCCACCGGCGCAACGTGGCTTCCCTGTGTTTCTTCTATAAATACTTTCACGGCTTCTGCTCCGATGAACTTAGATCACTAGTGCCCCCTAAATACGTATTTGAACGAGATACTAGATTAGCAACTAGATCCTACCCTTTTACAGTGAAACCGATAAAATGCAGCCGTAACTTCTACTCCAACAGTTTCTTTCCTCGCACTTCCCGACTGTGGAATTCTCTTCCAAATGATTGCTTCCCCGACGGCTACAATCTCCAGGAGTTTAAATGTAAGGTCAATAGACACCTAACACACTAACCTGCTCCCATTCTATCAAACACTCTTCCCATCTGCCCAACCCTCATCCTCGGTATCCTTACTCATCTGTCACCTTCCTCCTGACATTCCCTATGTAGCCCCATGCGCAATAGTGGCAGTGGAATGCCTTGCTTGGGGGTGAGATGATTAAAAACAAAAAATTTTTTTAAATACATTTCAGGAAAAGAAAATCTTGTATAGATATTGTAATGCTACATTTATTCAGGCAAAGATAAAAGTAAGTTACCTTTGGACTCTACAATCACAAGTCATATCTGAAGTTTATTAGTACAACAAACTAGTTCCTGGACAATGTCGGCTAAAGTGTTCAGCAAGATTACTGCACTTGCATTTTCTTGCCTAAGGACAACCAATGTAGTTAGTTTTCTGCAATACACAACATCCTACAGTAAAGAGTGTTATCACAATTTGATAAAACTATGAAAGACAAATTTTTTTCCTTTCCTGAAGTGTGTATACATTTTTGGCAGTGTGTATATAAGTAACAAGATTTAGATCTAATTGTCATTTCATAGAAAGTAACTACATAAACACATTTTTCTCCTTTTATTAAAGCTCCTTTATACACCCCAGATCTTATAGAAAATTTCTATATCTTAAAAGAACCAACCACTTATACCGTATTATGATAGAGTTCATGATTTTGAAGATCAAAATGCTTTGCCAGGTGTTGAGTAAAAAAAACAAAAAAAAAAAAAAAAAAAAAAAAAAAAAAAAAAACACACACACACACTTTACTACCTGACTGGAGACTTCAATTTCTTTGAGATATCTATCTCAAAAAACATTTAAGTCACTGGTACTTAGCTTATGGCTCTAAAAGCATTACAAAATTGTGCAAGATTAAGTCTTAACAGGAGAAAGAATATAGTTTATCATGGAAACATCAAAATAGAATAAAACAACAGAGCAAGAGCACTTGTTGAGGTCAGTTAATTTAGTGATAAGGGATATGAAACTACTTCTGAATATGAGGAAGGCCTTTGGAAAAGAATTAATTTTCAAAATGTAATTTGTTATAATAAATGAACTTGGCTGGGAATGGATAAAAGAAGACACTGAGGTTTGAATCAGTAGACAAGTTGAGAACAGTTTGCTTTGTTAAGTTCCCATCTTTATCTGCTTCATTCCCAATTCTGCCTAAGTGGATTGGACAAGCCAAGAATAATTAAAATTTGTCAAACTTATTGAAAGGCCAGAAAACAAATTTGTTTTAAATATTCACTGTCAAACACCAATATCCTTATTAAGAAACAAATTTTTACAAATAAAAGTCTTTACTGCTAACAGACAAACATCTGGCTTTTCATAATGTAAGTAGATAGTGAGTGACAAGTTAGTGTTCTATGAAGGACAGATTGTAGCGATATATCACATGAATGAACAGGGACTTGTGTAAAAAAAAAAAAAAAAAAATCCACAAACATTAACACCTGTAAAACAGACATGGTTTCTGTAGAATTGGTCTCAAAACTGCAAGTCTTATATTTTCAAAGTATTTACAATCTCACTCCCAATATAGATCAGTGAATAATACTGGTTGAAAATTTAATATAAAATACTGTAGTTTTGTTTTAAAGAAAACTGCAATATCTCATCAACTAATACATCACATGCCATTCTCACTCAGTTAAAACCATATGGACAATGTTATAACTGAAGCCAAGATTCTTTGTTAATTTAGAACACAATATAGACTGGACCAGTTTCATCAAACTTCAGTTTAATTCCGCCAGCATTGATTTAGACGAGAATCAATGAGCAAGATTTTTGGGTGGGGTGAGTGAAATATCACAACCGCTGCCAATAGCCAATGATCATAGCCTAATAACAGAGGGCTTGGGGATGCTGAAAAGAACTGAATCAAAAGTTTTACCATATACCCTATGAATTTTCATACAAGAACATCTTGTATAGAATGTTCTTTATATATATATATATATATATAATTTTACATAATAAAGAAATAATATACAGTGAAAAAGGAGTTTCATTTATTAAAAATTATCAAAATACTTCCTACAATTACCCAAGTGACATACTTGTTTTATAGAATTATTATCTGTTATTTTGAAAGAATCAGGCATAATAAATTCAGCCAGAATGAACACAAGTGATTATGCGTTGTTATAATAGAAACCTTTTTGGAAAAGAGCTCAGCACGGTGTAATGGTTAGCAAGATTGTCTTGCTATAACACACTACAACTGAGTAGGGAGTTTGATTCTCACTAGGTTTTCTACACTTTCAGCCTTATGCAACATCTAAGGTGTGACTTAGAAAAAAAATCACTATATTCACAATAAGTACCTACCAGAAGTTGTAATGAATCTCAATTCTGCAAAGCTCTTTTTCATACACATTTAATGTAATGAAACTAATATTTCAATAAGTGAGAGCAAGATAATGTGTAATGATAGAGTGTAATCTTAGAAGCAGTCACAGCTATGGTGGTAGTAAGAGCAGCAGTAATTAAGTCAGCAAGCATTTTCAAGCCAAATTCTAAGCAGATCCCCCCACCCTGCCTAGCACAAAATTTTGACTAGTGAAAGAAAAGTGATCCAATAGATTTTGGCAAACAGACAATTGACATCTGAATGAATTGTACAAGATATAATCAGAAGGGAAGATGAGAAATCTAGAAAGAAAAATATCAACTGATAATGCTAAATAGTAATTATTAATCAGTCATTTATGACATGGTAGTTTGCTTCAATGTGTGTTAGATACCTTTCTTTGTGTGTGTGTGTGTGTGTGAACTGATTGCTATCTACATTATCAAAGTTTCATTCTCTATTCCAGGAAAAAAAAAAAAATGTCATTCATATCTCTGAATAATCATTTTTTAACTTCCTACTCAAATATAACCGGCATTACTTGTCAATATCAAATTAATGGCGGGCTAAGTTTAACTTAGTTTAAAAAGTTAATGAAATTGGAACAGTGCTTATCAAACAAGGATTCAGATATTCCTCAATGAATAGTGCGACAAGTGTTATTTTCCAATACTCCTATACCAATGAGAAGAGATTGAAAGTATTCGAGTTAACAAAAACTACAGCACCTTAATTTCAACTTAACATCAAGAAGAAAATTACAAAAGATAAATTCAATCTTGATTGAAAGGTACAGAAAATGAAATGTTTTTTTTCTTGACAAAATGAAGAAAGAAATTGTCAAGATATTACAATTGAGTTGAGGCATTTTATTTGAGAATAAAATTTGAATTATTATATAGCAAAGTTTTCTTATTGAAAACATTGTTAATATCTCTGATGCAGCTTTGTAGATATAATTCAAAATTGAAAACTATTTAGAAATATGTTGTTTCTTAAACCTGAATAGCATGACTTCAATTTATCATTTAAAAGTTACTGAAGCAACCAACTGTCCATTTCATAATTTACTTTCCAGTTCCAATTAATGTTACTTATGTGGTAAAAAACTGCTGTGATGAAACACTTCATAATTTTATTATAGAACGTGAATAAATTAAAATTTATAGAATGTAAAATAAGGATCTGCTATGAAATCGGAGATAAAACATAAAAAAAAAATACACAAGTTATGATAGATACACAAATAAGCCAAAATTTACAAGAAACCTACCTTTTTGATAAAGTAACTGAAAAACGTTCCTTTACAGTTTGAGTACACAGCAATGCAGTTCTGACCATGTAAACTGTGTGAGTTTGCATGCATTAAAGCAATAGCAGCAGTAGCAGTCACTTTCCTCTTCAGGCACTGCAGAACAAGGCAGCCTTTCATTGATTGGAAAAGAGCCCATCACTCCCAACCATACCACTATCCAGTTTGTAACTTATTAAAATAAGGATGAGAGAGAGAGAGATAATCACTAAACTCTTAACACTTGGCATGGCCTGTTTTTATAACTTTATTGAGGGCAGTAATAGCAATTATATGCCAACTTGCATGCAAGTGCAGCAAGAGAGAAGAGATATGAAATGATATAAAAAGAATTGATCTAGTAATGAAAATCAATAATAAAAAATTATCCAGAGCAGTATTTAATAGGAAAAAACAGTGAATACTCCAAGAGATAAGTGTGCTGAACATAAAAAGGTAAAGATTTAATTGGATTCAAATTCCAAGAGAAGAGACTTGTTCCAAGTTGTTTTTGTGAGATATTAGAAGCATTTAAGATGCAGCTTAGTGATTAAAAGCATAGAATTTTTGGGTATTGGTACATGAACGCATGCAACACAAACTATTTCCTTTTGTCTGGCTGGACTTTATTGTGTTTACAAAAGCTCTGTGTGTGTGTGTGTGTGTGTGTGTGTGTGTGTGTGTGTGCGCGCACCATAACTTATCAGCACAGTAAGTGCAAGCCGAGTTCAATTTCAGTCAGTCTGCTGCATTCAATTAGCGGTAATACCCTTGGAAAAGGCATGAATCCATTTCTTCTCCCTACCAAATTATGAGTCAAATAGCAGGGTACACCAAGCTCTCTAGTCTCGAGTAGTAACTAGCACAGAAGAAGTTAATAAAATATTAGTGTAGTTAACTGCAAATTATGGCAATTTATAGAAAATGGGATGTAATTTGTGGAGAGATATGATCACATCTTTTGAAAGGATACTATATATATATATATATATATATATATATATAAATAAAAATGCAGGTTTCATTGAATAATATAGACAAGTTTTGTCTATTAATTTTGTGTAGGATCCGTTCATACCGTCTGATATACTTGATGGTGATGTCGTTAAAAGACAACAAAAAAAATCGCAGTATTTGTTGAATTTTTTATCGGGTCTAAGCTTTCGGCTCACATAAGCCATTATCAAAGAGTAAATATTAAAACACAGTAAACATAGAACATTTAAGCTATTAACAATAAAGATAATTGAATTGAAAATATAAGTCCATCCCTACCGTGGCGGATGGCCGAAGACAGTGACAAAATAGTGGTGTTGTGGTCCCTGGTCTGATTACAGACATTTGAGTACGTATTCAACAAATACTGCGATTTTTTTTGTTGTCTTTTAACGACATCACCATCAAGTATATCAGACGGTATGAACGGATCCTACACAAAATTAATAGACAAAACTTGTCTATATTATTCAATGAAACCTGCATTAATGAAAAAATGCTGCCAAAATACACACAATATATATATATGTGTGTGTGTGTGTGTGTGTGTGTGTGTGTGTGTGTGTTGCAAATAAATGTTTAAATTTGCCTATTACCTTGGGGGGGGGGGGAAGGAAAACTCTTTATCAATATTACTTTATGTCAAGCAAGAGTCTTGTTTTTCTTTTTCTTTTTATAAAATAAGCAACTTTTTGTCTTAATTTCTTAAATTGATTATTTGGAAAAAAATCACATGAAATATTCAGAAAAACTATTGACCATAAATCCTTGTATTTCCCTTAAATTTGGTTTTACAGAGAGAAAAAAAAAAAAAAAAAAAAAAAAAAATTAGTTGATACCTATATTTGAGTAAACACTGTTTCTATTTTAAACAATATTTAGTCAGCCTGCATACTCAAGAAAAGATGCTCTCTGGCAGGGACCATTAATTCTTACTCCAGATGTTATAGTGTATACTTGTATTTGAAATAGAGGCACCATTTTTATTTTTAACTACTGTCTATTATTAGTGTGTGGATTCAAGAAAATATGCTTCCTGTCAGGGAATGAAACTGCATACACCTTTGTAAGAGAATAATCTGATCCACTGATCTAGACTGTGACACCCAGGTGGTACAGCATGCCAGATTAAATGAGGGTTTCTCCTACAAAGAGAGATGAAGTTTCAATCCTTGCTAGAGAGCACATCATTGTTGAGATTTCTAGAATGTGCAGGGTGATAAACATTAAATAAAAAATGAGGAACCTATTTCAAATAAGAGAATCCACTAAACACGCACACTATATAACTAATGTTCACATCATGAGCATTAGTTCTGTAACACATTAGCAGCAGTGGGCACATCTTTAGCAAGATTAAACCCCTCTTCAGAGTGGTTTTGAAGTGAATTTATTCCACTTGTGCATTAATACAAAAAAAATAAATAAATAAATAAATAAGATAGGAAGAAGCAAACAATAAAAAACTTTTTTCTGTAAAATTCAAATAACTATGGCACAATAAAAACCATGGAGATTGCTTAAATAGAAAGAAATAAAAATATTTGCATTCACTACAAGTATAAAGTAATTTTTACAGTTAAAACCAGATTCAAACAAATGATACATTTGATACATATAGTACCTACAGTATCAAAGTAGAATTTGAATTATTGAACACAAACCTTTACTTTTCAGTCAGATCAGCTATGCAAAATTTAAACAAAGTAATGGGAAAGAGAATACTAACATTTATATAATATAGAATAGAAAAATATCAAAGAACACTGATATTCTTGGATAAGAAAATATTCACCTTAAGTACTTATAAAAATCAGAAGGTATACAATTTAGTATAGAATCAATTTAATAATCACAAAATATAAATTTACTTATGAAGAGTATGCAACAGTACAGGTTTATTTTTTTAAAAACTCACTTATGACCAGGATCCCATTTTAGGGATGGTAGCCATCATAATACTGGATTTTACAGTGAATAGCTAAATTTGAGGCCTATAGTGAATCCCTTTATTCATAGTAAAGTACATGGAAAACAAAAGGTGGCAGAGTTGATTGATGGATTCATTTTCTATGGCTGAACCCATTGTAGGTTATTTAAAGCTAGAAAATACTTTTAGATTGTAAGATTTTTTTTAAAGATAATGGTTATAGTGATACATCTTACTAATTAATCCATAGATTAGGGGGAGTGAAGAGGTGGATTCATATTTCCTGCAGGGTATCTGCATATAAATAAATAAATACAACGAACCAAGCAGGAATTAGCACTATGCTCTCCAATTAACAATTCGAAGCCATTATCCATTACATCACACAAAGCTTACAGCACCTAGCATTTGCAAGCAATTGCCCACCTAGGTATGGATCATGCTCAATGTTGCAATCCTTATCAAATGATTGATAATAGCCACACTTTTGTAAAATTATGAATTCTTTATTATCTGTTCAATCTGGAAGAAGAGGGTACCTACATATTTTTACATAACTGATATAAGTATATAAGATCACATTAAGTGATAAAATGTCTTAAGACTGTATAAGCTTTTAGTTTTAGTTACAAGTAGTTTTTTGCTTTTATCCAAACATAGAAATTTGATCTTATATATAATCTAAATGTTATTAAAAATCCATATCAAAACTGTGTAATAATTTATTAAAATTGAAAGAATTTAAAAAATAAACATGACTTAATTCAAGTGCATAAATTAATTTATAAACTAACCAGAATCAATAAATAAGATTCTTAAAACTTGTGCTGCCAAATTTTTGCTGTTAATAAGTGTCTATGCTTGTGCCAGAATTTCCTGAGTGAACTTCTTTCGTGTTCATGTTCTAAAAATTTCTACATAAGCCTTTACATATTAAAACTCCTTTTACTTTCCATGACTTGAGCATAGAAAAATATGAGTCACTAAAAAATGTGATTTTATGAAAACTAACCAGTATGAAGATATTTGACAATACTGATATTGGAAATTTAAGAAAGACTTAATATAAATGTTTAAAGAGCTCACTATAAGTAAGGGAAATCATCTGCACTTTCATTATCTAATAGTTTTAATTAGCTGATTCTTTTCCTCTTTCTAATCAAGAGAAATGAAAACAAGATTTTTAAAAAGTATTATTTCTGAGAAAGCAACACTGTGACTCCTTGCCGATAACTGAAGAAAATGAAAAAAAATTACCATTCTTTTTTAAACAGGCAAACTACTTTGCTTATCATAAAAAGTTAGGGAACCATAATTTTATCTATTTTTAAATATCAAAATAAGTTTAATATTTTGATGATGATGATAAAAAAAAAAAAAAAAAAAAAAAAAAAATGCTAGTAAAAAAAATGGCAAAGCTAAAATAAACCTATAAAAACAGTATACATATAGCTAGGTACCCACCTCAGAAAAGTGATACATAAGGTTTAAGATGAAAAATGTTTGAAGCTTTTTATTTAGTTTCAATGTCAAGCTAATATATTCAATTTAATGTTTCCAATAAGCAAAATACTTAAAATTTGCTGTATTTCACAAACTAATTTAAATTGACTGGAAAGAGCCGTTCCACCCATCTTCGGACGATTTGTGCCTTTTTTGTCTTTCATCACAATGTAATTATCTTTACAAAAAAAAAAATCTCCCAAAAATAAAATGTTTTTCTAAAGGTACATTCACTCATTTCCAATACCTAGGTTTTTAAGTGAAAAAAGTTTTCTCAGTTTTAAAATAATCTTACAAAAATAAAATATACACCTGTGACACATTTTTTCATAATTATCAAGTTTAAAGTTAAATTAAGTATTACTTGTTTATAGCAAGAAATTTACAATAAAAAGTATTTCTTATCATGGAGGTCATATCTTTGACCTGTGAAGTGAGTGACAAAAGCCAGATGTGGTGATAAGCTAAGCATGGTTCACCAGAATTGACATAATTGTTCAATTTTTATTCTTGTAAGAAATTATGAAACATGTGACATTTTAATGCCACATATGGAAAAAAAAAACAAAAAACCTTTTGGTTTGAAGATTTGTATTAAGCTTTCCAATAATTAAATATAGTCTTCACTTATTTAAATAATCCAGCTATCACAAGGCTTTGAAGAACTTAAAAAATATTTGAAACAACTTTATTAATAAAACCCACAATTGTAGAATTTTTTTTTTTTATTCAATTATAGTCTGATTTAAAAAAATTAATTTCATTCATTTGTGAATAAGTTCTAAGTTTCAGTAAAATCTGACAATTATTTGATCTTTGCAAGAATTTTCAAATTAATGTCTTAATCTCCACTGAGAGTTAAAAAAATTTAACATGGTAAAAAGGATTAAGTTAAAAAAAATAATTTAAAAAATACCTTGATCTTCCCTCTTAATTTGGTACCTCTACTAAATCACTGAACATAAAAAAAAAAGGCTCTAAACTTAAAAAAACAAACCTTTTGTCAAAATGTCTATTATTACATAGAAAGCTTAAAGTATTTTCTTAAAATTTAAATCTTTCCTAACACGTTCAAAATTTTGGTAAAAATTTTGAATTTTCACTGGTGGGTAAGCAAATCATCATGAGAGTTTACAATGGAATAAGGTAATATTATGTATTTTTTTTTCTGGTCAAAAACATTAAATTAGAAATTTTTACAAAAATCAAATAACTGTTAGATGAAACTTTCAGGACTTATTCACAAATGAATGAAATTATTCTTGAAATTAATTTTAGAAAATCTAAGTATATAATTAAATTTGTTTTTTTATTTAAAACTAAGTTAATTTACATTGAAAAAAAAAAAAAAAAATGTTTTTAAATTTTACCTTATCATCAAGGCAATGTTGACTTGTGAAAATTATTTACATTTGAATGTAGAAAACAAGCTTGTTATTTAAAAAACCAATATGGATTGGGGGGGGGGGAACATATGCGTGTTTAATTTAACTAATCAGAATGAAGTTCAACTTTTAAGTTTGAAAATATAGGTTATGTTTGGGGGAATACAGGATTTCTTTTACTCTTAATGGTAAAGTGTTAGTCTATTCATTGAGCTATCATCTAAACTGTTTTTATTCGATGTGGTATATCCATTTTTGTTACAAGATTTTCTTAGCCTACGCTGTATCCCAGCATTAAAAAAAAAAAATTATATTTTTTGATTTGACTTAAAAGGGGCCTTTGAATATGATCATACTATTTGATTATTTTTATTTCAGTTCAGAGTGTATTTTTCATAAACTTTGTAAAAATTTTAATGTCTAATTAATATATCATAATGCAAATCAAATTATCTATTATTAATACATGCAAATTAATAGATATTCTTTTATGAAGAACTTTTTAACCATATTCTAAGGTGAACATTTTGCAATGTTTACATATGACATTTAATTTTATTATGTTTATTTAATAGATTTTTATTAAGATTCAGCTTTTGGATGATTCTTATTTTCAGTTAGGTTCAAATTTTTATTTAAAATGATTTTTTATAAATTATTCATACAACTATAACTTAATCTTAGAGTATTTTTATTGAAAATCTTGCTTAATGGATTATTATTGGGAAAATGTTTCTTAAAGTGAGGAATTTTTTGCCAAATTTTTTTAACTATTTGGTTGAAAGTGGGTGTACACCAAATAATCTTTTATTTTTTCTTGTGGGTGTGGTGGTGGTCAGATTTTCCCTTTTACATATTTAGGCTTTTATATCCACTATTTTTTAAGGCAGTATTATAAAAATTGTGCTTATTAAATACTTCTTCAATTGTGGAATTTCCACTAATTCTAGAGACAATTGTTAGATTTTGGATATATAATGGATTATATTTTTTTTTTAATATGGTTGTTATACATTATTTTCTAAATCTAAAGTCACATCAAGGAAATCTACTTTTATATTTATAGTCACTCTTAAATTAATATACATATAATTAAATTTTGTAGCATGCAGGACTCATAAAGGCATGTAAATCATCTATTTTTTCCCCAAAACTCTGCTCCCCATAGTAAAATGCAATAAAACTATAACATTTAATTAGATATCCTTTTAAAAATTATATATATTAATGACATTATGCACTGAAATTTTTTTGAGAAATAATGAAATTTTAATTATTTAATTTTTTCTTTTTTAATTGTAATTTATAAAAAAAAAAATAAATTCTACAACACTTTGTGGTGGTGGTGGTGGGGCGTTTAGGTTATTAAATAAGGACTATATTTACTAATCAAACATTGAAAAGTTTAATACAAATTGCTAAGCCATTGTATTTTTTAAATATTTTTTAATTTTTGTGTATTTGAGTTTTTTTTTTAGTATGACATTTTCTGCCTTACATTAAGAAGTCATGTGTTTTCAGTTTCTTCCTCTTACAAAAAAAAAAAAAAAAGTGTCTATTGTGGTTAACCATACTTAGCTACCATTCACTTCACTCAAGAAATTGATTAAGAAAGTTTTATTCTAAATTTCATGCTATAAACAAGCAATACTTGTGTAAATCAGATTAACTTAAATTTGTTACTTCTGCAAAATTAACGTCACAGATGTATATTTTTTTGCAAGATTTTTAAAACCGAGAATTAGCATCTGTTTACTAATATATTGATTGCTCAAAAATAGCCAAAAGAATTTCAAAATTTTTATTCTAATCAATATACTTTCTATTTGAAATACACCAGAGCATTTGCTAACTGAAAATAAATAGTAAATTCAATCCTTTAGCTTAAAAAGAAAAAAATTTTTTAAATTCAATTTAAAATTTAGGTATAGAAAAATTAGTGGAGATAACTATTTTTAGCAAGAAATATTTTGACAAATTTTTTTTTAAGTTTGGGGTGTTTTTTCCTTCATTCTATGCTGTAGGTTTTCTATAGTTTTTTTTTGTTTGTAGCAAATAAGTCAAGGTACTATTCTAGTTTTGCAAAAGAACAAGTATTTATTTTTGAGAAAACTTGAAACATGCATTTCTCCATCATCAAATTAACAGGCTTAAAAAACTTGAAGATGGTTTGAAAATTGCATGTGTGTGTATATATATATTAAAAAGTTTTATCATCAAAATGTTATTAAGAGGAAAGATCAAATTTTGCTGTCATTTAAAAATTTTTTTTAATCCTAACATTTTAATAATTTTACCAAGATTTTCAAAAAAATAATTGCATAAATAATTTCATTTGTGTATAAGTCTTGAAAGTTTCATTAAAATCAGACAATTAGTTGATTTTTGCAAGAATTTTCAAATTAATGTCTTTCAACACCCAAAAACAACTTGTGTAATATTAATGTTACCCTTATTACTAACATTATGTAAATGTGGCATGATTTGCTAATTAATTAAAAAAAAAAAAAAAGTGTTAGGATTAAAATTTTAAAAAAAAGTTTATTGAAATTGAGTAGAGCAGGTATTGCCACTCATTTTCGATAACCTATACTCTGGTGTATTTCAAACAGAAATTATACTGATTGGAATATAAAATTGAGATTTAAAAATATTTTATAAAGATTTATAGCATGAAATTAACAAACTATTTGTTAACCCCCCCCCTGTATGTGTCAACAGATTTCACAGATGCAAGATAAAATATGAAGATCACAAGTGACATAATTGTACAATTTTTTTTTAGTCAAGGGGAGAAAACACTGAAACACATGACCTTTTAATTTACACAAAGAAATTACCATGCAAAAAAAAAAAAAAAAAAAAAAAAAAAGAAAAAAAGAAGGGAGGCACGATTTGTATTAAATTTCCATTTAATAAATATAACCTATGCTTAACAATTTTATAAACTAACCCCAACAAATCTTTAAAAGTATTTTACAAATATTTCTGAAACTTTATAAATCATTATATATAAAAATAAAATAATGAAAACATTTTTAAGATTCATCATCACAAAAAAAAAAAAAAAAAAAAAAAAATTTCTTCAAGCTATAATGTCTAATTCATATTCAAGCAATTAAAAAGCTTATCAAATTAAATAATGTCAGTTATATGCATTTTTTTATTTTATTGGAAGCAGATTTTCAGGAATAGAGGCATAATTAAAAAATAAAAAAGATTCACATTCCCCAGTCGTGCATTTAACTAATAAAATCAAATCAATTATCCTAACAAAATTTAATTTCTTAAAATTTAATTCATTTACGTGTATATGAGAGAGAGAGAGAGAGATTTAAAAAAAAAAAAAAATTATAATTTCAAAAATAATTTCATTCATTTATAAATAAGTCCTGAAAGTTTCATTAAAATCCGACAATTATTTGATTTTTACAAGAATTTCGAAATTAATGTGTCGCCAGAAAAAAAAAGTGAGTTACATTCCATTTCATCTGTCACTGAGTAAAAATAGCCATATCACTTGTATTGGATGACATTTTTGTCAAACACAAAATTGTTTCAGTTTTGAGAAAAGTTTTGTCATAACGAAATGTTACAGAAAGCAAATCAAATATCACTACTTTCTAGTTTTGGAAATATAAAAGACCGGAAAAATTTAAATTATCCATATCAGAATAAAATTATTTTACATAGAACAACGATTACATCGCAGGTATCAGTGAAAATAAAAATTGTCGAAATTCAGCTGTTATTTTAAGAGAAATACAACCCACAATTTATAAAATTAAAAAAAAATTCAATAAGCATTAAAATTATCATAACCAAAAATTTAAGAAATATTTATATAAAATAGAGATACTAAAGAAAATGGACGAGAAATCATTGCATTGTCACGGAAAGAAAGAAACCGGACATCCGGTATAGAAGGCTGACAGACTCGCACCAAAAAGCCGCTACCTCATAATTTAAAATAAATATACCAACTACACAATTTTGTTTTTATTAGTTTGTGGAAAAACATACCGGAAAATTAAAATAAAATATGCATTTAAGGAAACAGATAAAGCAGTTATGAATTTGAGAAAAAATGTATTTAAAAAATACGAGTAATGAATGTGTTAAACTAATCGACACAAAAGATGTCAAATAAAAAAATTTTTTTTTTTTTACACAAAAATACAATCAATGACTTTTCTGTATGTTTAACGTTATTTACAGTACTATATTAAAAATCACCCTCATTTAATTAAAAATCTATTCCATGAAAAAGAGCTCCATCCTAGTTTAAAAAACAAAAAAAAAAAAAAAAACGGCAATTTGCTCATGGGATGAATTTATTTCACGTATCCCTATGAGCCACTACCAGTTCCTCAAATGACAAAATACAATAAAACAATTAGCAATTTACCTTTAACGATAAGAAGGGGGTTATTATCAGACTAAATTAAAGTGTAAAAAGAAAAAAAAAATTCTGCTTTTGAAATGAGTATAAAATTATCCCCCCCCCCCCGTAACCTCAAAAGTAAAAACAATGAACTCTTTCAAAATCAACAAAGCTAAAAAGCTTAACTTGCAATACATCTAAAAAGCATAACCTCCTTTTTCTTTTTAAAAGAAAAGAAACCAAATGAATTAACTGATTTAATGATTTTTTTCTGTTATTTTAAAAAACCAGTAGGAAATAGAAGTGAAATTCCGTGTAATTTTTTGTTCTAGCTTTTTTCAATGTTAAAATAAAAATTAGTAAATAAAATTTAACTTTCCTATTTTTTCAGTTAAAAAAAAAAAAAATCGACAGATTGCATTATGTAAGAATTTTAAATGATTTTTTATGCATAAAAAAACAATTCACTAATAAGGAAAAAAAATAACAACTGTATAATTTTATTTAACTTCCTTCAAATAGGGAAATTTACAAAAATAAGTAAAACGGAATACCAGACGGAAAACTATGTTTGCGCATGAGGAAAACTAGACGTAATCAAAAAGAGAGAAACAAGAATATGAAAAGAGCAAAAGACCGTTGGAACTAGAAAATAGATATTGTAAACAAAATTTAAATCTTATTTCTTATTCAAAACAAAAACTAAAGCGACATTTAGGTTAGAAAAAGAGGTCAAATCATGGAATAACAGAAAAAAAACCAACCTTTTTTTGAATTGAAAAAATAATGCAGTTAAAAATTAAATTAAAAATAATGATTTAATGGACATCGAATCAGAAGATTGTGAGTAACTGACAAAATTAAAAATAAAGTTATTTTTAAAAGAAATACTAAGATAAAAAAAAAAATAGGCAAAAATGTATCTTTTTGTTAAATTAAAAAAAAATCTCAGTAAGGTCAAGAATACAATATTTATTTGGTTTTAGATATAAAATCTTTAATAATTTTTTTTTTAAATAATCGCAAAGTTATCGGATTGCAAAATAATAATACGATGACGCCGAAAACATTAGAAAAAAATCCTAATTTTTAGTCAGTGTCCGTTTAAACACTTTGTTTTTTACCGAATTAATGAAAGATTTATTAGTATTTCATTCTCGGCATGAGGAGTTCAATACCTGGCGTTTTGATTTAAAAAAAATGCCGTCTCTAGCTTCTTTGAGTTTTGAGACAAGAGAAACCGAATTTAGTAGACAGACCGTTTTTCTTCGCTCTTTTAAGCAGGACCCTCAAAATTTAAATCATGTAAGTCTTACATTGTAAGAAGTTAAGGAGAGATAAAAGGAAAGATTAGATATAATTTTGCGATCATTAAAAAAAAAAGAAAAAAAAAGTAAAACTAAACATTAAGTTTGGATTTGGAAAGATAAATAGCGAGACTAAGTGACTAGAAGTATTAATATTTCAAAACTCAAAAGGTAAAAATAAATAAATAAATAAATAAACGAGAGAAATCAATGAAAGACTTTATTTTTATGTGATTTAATTAAAAAAACAACTTCAATCCACAATTTATAAGAATAACAAACAAAGGTTAATGACAAACATACTACCGAATTTTAGATGCCTACATAACAATTAACAGCTTTAAAAAAAAATTAATATCAGAAAGAGTTTTGAGATTGGTAGCGGGAGAAAGACAAGGTGGGACACTCTCCTTCCCAAAATATACGAAATACTAGAACTAAAAATGCCCCAGTAAAAGATTCGGTTAAGCTATAAAAGCAGATCTTTCTATGGAAATATATTTTTTCGACGTAGTTTGTACTGAGATTTAAGAAGGTGATTATAATTTATTTTGGAACCTGTTACTTTTCGAGAAAATGAAAGTTTAAGAAGTGGAAGCGAGTAAAGTGGCTAAAAAATGGGGGTCTAGTTTACAATATACTCATAATTCCAAACTAGACCCTGAGTTTGCGTCCGACATTGTGACATCGCATATTCAAATTTTACAATAGAAACGTGCTGCTAAAATATCAAATTTTTAGCTTAACCGAATCCTCGTCGATATAACAATATAGATGTAAATTTCTTACCGTCTTGACAACAGAAACGTTGTTAGTTGTGCAATTTATAGCAGCAGATTGTTCTGACTCCAATCGGGATTTTTTAGCAGGCGGCGATGAAGACTCCAGGTTTTCGCTACCACTGGACATCTACGTCGTAACAAGTAAAGAAGAGGAAGGACAAAATCAGGACCGATTTTTTAAAGCAAACTAGTCTTGTTTAGATATAAATAAGTATCAATAAATTAAGGACACTCTAAAGAACGATTCTTCATTTCTTTACTCTTTAAAAAATACTTCCAATAGGTGTTCGAAAACAAAGAGTTTATGAGCAGGTTTTAAGGCTAAGACATTATTAAAAATATATTTTCTTGCCCAAGAAGTAGTCAGTTAAAAAAATCAATATTTTAAAAAATACCGTTTCCTAGCTTTGGGTGTAAATCAGATGTTAGAATTTTGAGATTTGACACATTAATTACGTATGTAATTTAGGGGGGCTAAATTCGTTAAATAAAAATAAACATCATATTATAAACTTACTGATTTCTTAAGAGAAAAATGATTCTAAAATATTAATTACAATATTAAAAAGAAAAGCCCTTATATTAAAGAGTGAGAATATCAGAACAATAAGAAGCCTGTGGATACTAGTGCAGGACTATCTTTGTTTAAATACAATTTACTGGAAAAGTAAAATTAATGAATAGGGAAGGTGCATCATTTCAAAGATAAGTATAGGTAGATAAATTACCAGCGATGACAACAACAGGAAACAACAAAGCTTTTACTGACCGTTGCAGCTAAAACCCTGCAAATTTTACAACTTGCACCACCACAAATATGGCGGCTGGTTGGAACACGTGTGACTGGATGTGGAAAAGAGATTTCACTTGTTCAACTAATCATATGCAATAGAGGTTCATTACACACATACACATATATATGTAATATATATATATCTTTTTAGCAATACTAAAAAGCTCTTAGCTATAGCTTGGTAAATAAAACAAATATTACAAATACTATGCCTTTTCTTATTTTTGCTAAAAAGTTATTTTTTATATTGAGAACTAGGTGTAAAAAAATGATTGTGGTTTTGGCAAATTAATAAAATAAAACTAAAAGTACAAATAAGTTTTAAAAAATAATGAACTGCAACTAGATAGGCTCCTTAAAATTAAAAATAAAGATGGTCTTTAGGAAAAAGAAATGAGATAAGTAAAAAAAAAATTAACAGAATAAACTTAAGATTTTTATGTAGATAAGACAAAGAGTGGGTTGTAAATACCTACAGATACGTATGAAAAGTGGGGGGGTCATGTAAAGAAAGGCCACGATATTTGAACTTTTTTACTTTATAAAAAAAATTGTATTGCTTGTATGCATAATGGGATTATGATTAAATAATATTTATAAAAAAATGATCTGACATAAAAAGAGATTATGTTTTTAAAAAGAACGAAAAACACGCATATAAAATAAAAATAGTGCGGAAACAAATTAAAAAAAGGGTCGTATTATCAGCTTACAAGTGTAGAGGGTATATAGACAGAGGGACAAAAAGCAGTATGACCAATGTGAAGGGTTCTGTGCGTAATGTGACTATAAGAGAGGATGATGATGATGATGCATTGGATGGTGGAGGGAAGAATGTATGTGAGGGTCAAGAAAAGGAAGGGGAAGCAGAGCGAGCAAAGTGAAAAGAAAAGTGTAAGCTATGTGATAAAATAATTTAAGGAAAAGAAAAAAAATGAAATAGCTAATAAAAAGTTTAGAGTCGGGTTTATCCTGCCTGAGGACTGGTACTTTTTTTTAAAAACTTTGGGTTTGGATATATCTAGAAACCTTGTGTGCCAAAAACTTAGTTTCGATAAGAAAATACGAAATTTAAAAATATTAACAGATTTAAAATAAAAACAGTTAAAATAAATAGCGAGTCACATGACTATCCGCATCAAAACATGATTTTTTTTTTTGTAACAAGGGCTTTGAAAAAAAATTTTCAAAATCGAAGGGAAGAAGAAGATGCATATTGCATATTATTAATTTAAAACGAATCAATAGAAAGTATCGACAAACAAAATGTAAAAACAAAGAAAAAAATGTCTTATTGAACCTACCAAATGATTCTTTATCCAAAAAATAAAATAAAAATAAAACACCGGAGCACTTGTTTTTCCCCTTTACTGTCCGTTTATTTTTATTATGTTTTAACAATCCAAGTATAAGTATTGATAACAGCTGTAGATGGGTCTTCTTTATAAATTGCTTTCTTGTTTGTATTCCTTTAGGGCTGTATAAAAGTTGAAATAATCTCACAACAACACTATGTGGTGTGGATGAATACTAAGTATTATAATTATTCATTGAATAATGTGAGATAATAATAGTTTTTTTTTTTTTTAGTCCTTGTCTCTCTTTCTTTTAAGATTTCTAACTTCTCTCTCTAGTCTAAATCTTTCTATTCTTTGATCGTAGCGAGTGTGTTATTTTATTTTATTGAGCTTCGTCCTTTTCTTTTTCCACTCTTCTTTCTCTTTAATGACTACTTTTCAGTAGTCTTTTTAGCTCTCGTTCTTTTTTTATTATAGAAGACTAAGAGTCCTATTTCCTGATTTAAGGGTGGGAAAATAAAAGGAGATTAGTCATTTATTTGCGGACAGATTGTTACTGAATATTTCACTTATACTTTTTGAGTCAGGTAACAAAGAGAAAAAGTAATATTGTCACTACTCACTAGTTATGATCGGTTATGGTTCAGCAGTTTATTCTATTTTCATTTTAAACAAGAAAGAATTGAGTGCTAAAAGAGAATTTTATTTTTTTAAATGTCAGATTACTCAGGGCAGGGAGCTTCGAATAATCGGACACCTAAAAAATCTGTTGGGTAACCGGGTTGCTGTGTACACAATGTTACTGTTCTACCAAAAACCACACCAACAAGTGCTCTTTTTCAAGCTCCCCTACTAAAAAAAAGGGGGAAAAAAAACCTTCAAAAAACAAATATCACAACATTAATAAAGGTTTGGTTAATTCAAGATACAGAGAATTATTACCAAGGGGGCAAAAAGAGGATTGTTTTTTTTTTATCTCAGTCAGTGTCACTCCATTCATTTTTTGTTATTCATTTCTATTTTTTTAGGTTGTTAGTGTTAAATCAGTAGTAGTTCAATTGTAATAAATGATATAGTTTGTAATTTTTTATAACTTACGTTTCAAATAATTTAATTCGTGGATACCAAACACTGATTTACTTTTTTTTTAATTTTAAATCTTTCTTTCTTTATATATTAACTAGCTTCATATTTTAATTTCCAATTCGATTTTAAAAATGTCATGCATCTTAAATGCAATAAGTATTTCTGTTCATAAGTTCAGTAGAAATTGAAATTTAATCTAAATAAGAAATTTCAAATATGGGAAAATATTTTCAGCCGATAATATAAGAAATTTAAGCTGCTTGAGCGTGTATCGTCTGCTTTTCTGCGAGGAAGCAAACGCTGCGTTAGGCTCTTGATTAATTTTTGAAATTCAAAAAGAAATTAAGCAAGAGCACAACGCAGCGTCTTCTTTCTCACATAAAAAAAAGCAGACGATACACACTCAAGAGTCAAGCTGCTTAAGTTTCTTATTTACTCTTAAAGATGAAAAAAAATCAACAGTTTTTATTTTTGCATATAACATTTATTGAATGACAGACCTTTCTCATCAAAGCAAAAGTTTAATGAACTTTTGAACAATTCATTCAGAGTAAATAATTTTTTTACAATAAGTACAGACAGAATGTTTTTGTAATTACACAATATTTTTAACATCAAATATGCAATTACATATGAGGATTTTTTTACCCAATGTTTGAACCATGTTTGAAATAATTTAGTTTTGTTTGTATAAAGAACAGACTTTCTTTATTTTGATCATTTATACAAAATTTTATTTCCACATTACCAACAAAACTTGATTGAATGTGAAAATATTTGACAAATGTTAAACTTGAAATGCATATTCATTTAAATTTTAGGGTTAAAACAATTTTTTTTTTCTGTGCTAATATTTGATTTGATTTTGAACATTTATTTTCCTTTGACTTATTTTATAGAATCATTTTAATTCTGGTGGCTTTAAGTCAGTCCATTTTTGCATTAATTCACAAATAAATGTGAAGAGCCTTAATACCAAATATATGGATCTTTTTTCTTTAGGATCAGATTTTTTATTTTAGCTACATTTTCTGACTGAATCAGTGAAAGATTGAAAGGAACATCAAATCAAAGTCACTCCCACATCAAGAAGAAATCTTTGGCTGGTGGTCTGATTTATTTGTTTGTTTGTTCTTCTCTATTACCATGAACTTTGCTTCGAAAATTGTATATCAATTTTTTGAAAAACTAAAAAGTATTTTCTACTTTTCTACATTTTATGTATTTTTTTTTTATATGAGGACCTTATTTTTGCTGTAAAAACGACAATTTCATTTACTTTGATTTTTACACGTTATTGGCCTTCATTTCGCACACAAAGACACTTATTTGTGTAATTCATTAATCATTGTCACTGTGTGTTAATATAAATTTTTATCGTTTGTTGGCTCGTGTCGTCTGTCTTTCAATTGTGTATCCTATCCCAAACAAACATTTGTTTGAACTAATTTTTTTCGTGTGGTTATTTGTTTTTGATTGACTTCTGGGGATATTTTCCCTCTACAATTACATAACTAGACTGGGAATCTTGGCGAGTTACCATAATTTTGGCTTCGTAGCTTCAAGCTATTTTTCCTTTTAATTTCGTGTTGTCGCTCCAAACAATTTAAAAAGTAAAATTGAATTACCTCATATGAGTTTCACTAATATGGGGGTTTCGCTAGTTTGTTGGAGGCAAATATGAAGGAGGTAAATTAGTATTTTTGGTTACGATACAATAAAAAAACCTTGAAACTCGAGCAATATTTTAATAATAATTCTATTTTAATTTTATACTACTACATGATAGCAAATCTTTTTCAAAAGAAAATGAAAAAGACAAGTCTTTGATGCGAAAAATGAAAAATAAAGAGATTGCAGCACAATGGAGAAAAAACTTAATAATATTATTATATAATATAATAATATTTTTCTTAAGTCTTGAGGGGAAAAAGTGCACGAGTTTCTCGAACTGTTACTTACAGTATTAAAAAAAAAGCGTGAGATTAAATCAGAAAGTACATAATGGAAGAGAAACGTTATCTTAAATTAGGAAGATGACCCTAAAAAAACAGTATCAATTTTTTTTGCGGCTTGCCACAAAAAAAAAAAATATTCCATAGGTTTTCGTACCCAACATTTTGTTCTAATTTTCGTTTTTCAAAAAAGTGGTTTTATTTTATATAATGACTTTAAATTATATTTTGTAAAAGATGCACTTAGCAAAATAGGTCATTAAGTAAAAAAGAGTAGACTAGTGCAGTCAGAATATCTCTACCTGGGTGAAAAGCAGTTTTTCACTTATTTATTTAAACAATCTTTCAAAGGCATTTTTTTTAATATAACACTGATTTTAGTAGAGATGAAGAAAGAATTACCCAAATCTTGATTGAATGATTCATCGTCTCGTTTGAACAGTAAATAAATTTAAAATAATTAATTTTATTTAGAAGATATTCTTTTAAAAAATTAAGGCGTTGAATGTACAACTTTCTTTATGGGTTTGAGAATAATTAAAAAAAAACAACCAGGCTATTCCTGTTATAAGGAATTTATTTTCAGTCTTCGCCCGGGGGATGGACGTCTTATGTGCACTTCTCACTCCGTGCGTACATAGTGTGCTGTAGGACAAAATTCGCTCGGTCTGACAGTATCCCACAGAGTTACCTTCTGGAACGCCACAGGCACTGACCCAGACTTCCTTACCCTCTTAGTGCAATGAGAGAGGTACTCCTTGGGAGGAGAGTATGTTATCTTCACCCAAACGAATGATTGCTGTTTTGGTACAATAAACCAGAACGGATAATAAAAAAAAAAAAAGCAATTCTAATTTGAGCTTAAAATTCACATAAAACTAAAATAGAACTCAATCTAACTTTCTGGAGTTATGAAGAAATATTTAAGCCAGTTTTTTGCACTTTCTGAGAGATTGTTAAACGAGCTGGTATATTGCTATGCTATGTATTCAAAAATTAAATATTAAATAATTTAATATTTTAAAATATTAATTAAATAAAATTAATAGATAGCAACATATGTTAGCATTATTTGTAAAATAAATTTATTTTAAATTATTTTTACTTGCTATTGAATGCATGCAGGATTCACAAGGAAAGACAACCTTTTAGTTTTAAACATAGACCTTGTGGTAGTGTAAATCATTGACGAGGCAAGTTCACTAATCATTAACACTGTAATGGTGAATGAACTTGCCTCGTCAATCAGTTACCATTGGCTAAAGAGCTGAATCTTTACAAGGTACCCATACTTGTATGCTGTGACAAATCTAGGCAACATTGAGTAATTAACAGAACAAAAATATGTATCTTGCTGTGATGCAACCTAGTCTGAGACCATTCCTGTTAGATCTTCATTTGATGCCTTACATGCAGTGGCAATTCTATAGGGGATCAAACTTCCCTCCCACCAAATTTTGGCTGGCCCCTCTGTTAGTCCCCTTCACTTATCAGAATCAGAGACTGATCAAATTCATAAACTTTTGAAACATAAAACCTTTAAACATTTATGAAACTGATCAGTTTCTGATTTATGCTTTTTCTGATTTTCATCAACGATCTCCCTGATGTAATCAGATCCCAAGTAGGCATCTATACTGACGACACCACCATTTACTCCTCCCTTGCTAAGAAATCTGCCGATGTAGACAAAACTAACCTCCAGTCAGTGGTAGACAGGGGTAAGAAATGGCTTATAAACTTTAATGCTTCCAAAACAAAGCTGTTATCCTTTAACAATCATAGACAATCTTTCCTACCTGCCATCAGCATGGATTACACTAGTCTCCCTGAGAGCAATACACTGCACCTCCTCAGCATCACTCTCTCAGCTGACCTGAAGTGGAACAACTACATTGAATTAATAGCTAAATCTACTGCCAAGAAAGTTGGATCCCTGTGTCAGGCCAGGAAGTTCTTCTCTTCTAAATCCATCATGCACACTTACAACTCTACCATCTGCCCATGCATTGAATACTGCTGTCATACCTGATCGAGCATACCTGCTGTTCACCTGGAAGTTCTTGATAAGTTCCAAAGAAGAATCTTTTTTTTTTTTTTTTAATCATCTCACCCCAAGCAAGGCATTCCACTGCCACTATTGCGCATGGGGCTACATAGGGGAAGGTAAAGAGAAGGAGTGGTTAGACATAGGGAATGTCAGGAGGAAGGTGACAGATGAGTAAGGATAGCGAGGATGAGGGTTGGGTAGATGGGAAGAGTGCTTGATAGAATGGGAGCAGGTTAGTGTGTTAAGAGGTGTCTATTGACCTTACATTTAAACTCCTGGAGATTGTAGCCATCGGGGAAGCAATCGTTTGGAAGAGAATTCCACAGTCGGGAAGTGCGAGGAAAGAAACTGTTGGAGTAGAAGTTACGGCTGCATTTTATCGGTTTCACTGTAAAAGGGTGGGATCTAGTTGCTAATCTAGTATCTTGTTCAAATTTGTATTTAGTGGGCACTAGTGATCTAAGTTCATCGGAGCAGAAGCCGTGAAAGTATTTATAGAAGAAACACAGGGAAGCCATTGTTGCGCTGGTGGGAGAGAGACTGCAGGCGGACTGCCAAGTCGGTATCTATCACATTACAGACCCTCCTCTGAACCTTATCGAGAAGCCCGAGGAGAACAGCAGGGGCACCCGACCAGATATGGCAGCAGTATTCGATGCACGGGCGGATGGTAGATTTATAAATGTACAGGATAGATTTAGACAGAAAAAAACTTCCGGGCCCTACACAGAGAACCGACTTTCATAGCAGCGGATTTAGCAATGGATTCGATATAGTCATTCCATTTGAGGTCCACTGAAAGTGTGAAACCAAGGAGGCGTAGTGTTTTACTCTCTGGGAGGCAAACCTGGTCCATGCTAATGGGAGGTAGGTGAGATTGTCAATGATGGTTAATTGAGAGTAGCTTCGTTTTAGAAGCATTAAAATTTACTAGCCATTTCTTACCCCAGTCCACTATGGATTGGAGGTCTTTTTCAATCTCGGCTGTGAGGTTAGCTTTGACGCCTACACCAGATTTTTGTACGAGGTGAGAGTAAACTGTGGTGTCATCGGTGTACAAACCTATTTGGGCTCTTATGGAATCAGGGAGATCATTAATGTATATCAGGAAGAGTGTAGGACCTAAGATGGAGCCTTGGAGGACACCTGCGTTTGTATGGTAGTTCTGAGTGGCATGTCCGTTTAATACCACCTTCATTGTGTAGTTAGAGAGGAATGACTGGATTAGTTGAAACAAATGTCCAGTTATACCATAGCTCCGCAGTTTACATAGAAGGCCAGCATGCCAAACTCTGTCGAACGCCTTAGATATATCCAATGCAACGGTTCGGGCTTCGCCATTCCTGTCGAGTGCCTGGTATATGTACTCGGTGATGGTCGTTAGCATATCAGCAGTAGACCTGGTGAAGCGGAAACCATATTGCTTGTCCGAGAGGAGCCTGTGCGCTGTGAGATGCTGAACCACCTCGGCGTTGATAATGGCTTCGAACACTTTGCCAAAGATCGGAAGAAGGCTGATAGGGCAGTAATTTGCAGGGTCAGAGGGTTCTCCGGTGTTTTTAAATATAGGAACTACAGAGGAAGATTTCCAACAGGCAGGAAAGCAGGAAGCAGATAGGCAGAGGTTGTAGAGCTTAGAAAGGACAGAGGAGAGTTCAGGGGCACATTTCTTTAAGACTATGGTTGGGATTCCATCACCACCGCTTGCTTTGTGAGGGTCAAGTTTTAAGATTATCTTAGAGACAAGCGAAGGTGTAATGTGGACATCATTCAGTTGTGCCTCGGTTCTAGGTGAGAAGTCGGGTGTAAAAACTCCAGATGAGTCCAGACTTTAATTGTTCGAGAATCTGCGGGCAAAGCATTCAGCCTTATCTGTTGGGGAGGTGAGGACCTCAAATTTGTTGATTAGCGGGGGTATTGTGGACTTGCTCTTGTTAAGTACTCTTTTACAGAGTCGCCAGTAGTCTTTAGAGCCGAATTTAGAGCATGCTATGCGTTGCTTCATTCTGGCAGCAAACAACATCTTAGCTTCGTTAAGTATCCTTTTACACTTATTACGAGCTGAAGTGAAAAGGTGCCTGTTTTGGTCCGACGAGTAGTTACGATAGAGTCAGAAGAAATGATTCTGGTGGGCAATGGCAGCCGAGCAAGCGGGTGAGAACCATGGAGACGAATGAGATTTAAGCAGGAATTTCCTAGCAGGGATGAAGGCATCGATGCCAGCATTAACCCAGGAGGAGACCTCGGATGCACATTCTTCGATGGGAAGACTAAAGACGTTCCAAGGGATATCACAAAGGAAGTCTCGGAATGAATCTCAGTCTGCTCTTTGATAGCAATAGGATATTCTACTTGTCTGGGTTTCATGGGTCGGGCGGGAGTGGAGTGAAATATTGACGGACACTACAGTGTGGTCAGAGTTTCCGAGTGGGCAGAGTTGTCTGGTAGTGCAAGAGTCTGGGATGGAAGTGAAGCAGAGGTCTAGAAGTGAGTCCCTTCCGTTAGGGTTGTCGGAGAAACGCGTGGGGAAGTCCACTACTTGCGTAAGGGATTGGGTGATTGAAAAGTTCATGGTGTGGACACCAGCAGGGTTAGTGACAGCGTTCTTCAGCCACTTGGTGTGGTGGGCGTTAAAGTCACCAAACACGAATACATGGGCAGAGGGATGGGAAAAAATGGCTTTGTCAATATTGTCAGAAATGATGTCAAGTAACGAACAGTCAGGGGAGGAAGGAGAGCGGTAGAGAAAGAAGAGATAGCTAATCGAGCTGAGAAGTGAGAGGCGGAAGCACATGAAAGAATGATCTGGGGATTCAAAAGATGACACCCTAGCTAAGGGAAGGTGTTCGCTGACATAGACACCAAGCCCATGCATATGAACATTGGAGTCCTTCCTGAAGAGGGGAAGGTAGCCAGGAACTACATCTGCAATGTAGTTGATCTTGACCTGGCGGCTCGACTCCAGTCTCTCTCTCACTGATGAGACATGGCTTCCCTCTGTCTCTTCTACAAATACTTTCATGTATTCTGCTTTGGCAAGCTTAGCTCCTTGATCCCCCACTTATGCGAATTTACTGAAGCTACTAGACTAGCAACAAGGTCCCACCTTTTTACTGTGAAAACACTCAAGTGTAACCACAACTTCTACTCTAGTAGCTTCTTTTCTCGCACTTCCCACCTGCGGAACTCTCATCCGTAGTCTTGTTTCCCTGATAGCTTCAATCTCCAAAAGTTTAAATGCAATGTCAACCACTATCTCTTGTCTCCTTGATTTCCATCCTTCCTCTCACTTTACACTTTGCCCTCACGCAGTTTTTTTACACCAATGTACCATCCTTTTTTTACCCATTCATCATCACCTACTCTGACCTGTTCTTCTCATTCTCTCTACACACTTCTATTATGTAACCCCCTGCGCATCAGTGGCAGTTCTGCCTTGCTTGGGGTGAGATGATTATAAAAAAAAAATTTGATCTTCAGCACTTTTCCCTCTATGTTTTCTTTTTTCTTTAGTCTTTTAAGGACACATACAGAAACCAGAGCAGACAAATCACACTATTCTGCTGGTATTGTCTTTAGTATTAACCCTTTGATTTTGTTTTAAAATTAACCTCTCTTGCATTCCAACAGATTGAGAGTGGAAAAGGGAGCAAGAATAGATTAGAAATCCATTAATATGAGTAAAAAGTTATTCCGTTTCACTTAGTGAAGTAACATTCATATACTGAAACTCATTTCTAAGTTGTGTATATGATAGTGGTGTAGTATGAAAATGAAGATGCTGTTTGAGTTTGCCCCCTCCTCCTCAGAAAAATATTGGCCCCTAAGTAGCCCCCATCCCCCACACTTTCAGAGTTCCACATATAGATTTTTGAGGTAGCTTTTTGAGTTTTGTATAATTTTGTCTACTTTGTGCAATTTTACACTTCATTATGTGTCATCTAAAAAAAGAAATATATATTTTTAGACCAAAAAATTTTTTAGCCTAGTTGTTTTACTCGTAAAAATACTGTACCTGTCTAAAAATATATCTTTTTATTATAAAAAGAAAAAGATAAATATATTTTTTATAGACAAGGGGGTGGGGGGCAAACATATACAATGAAGAGACCCCCAAATTCTATTAGCCAAGAGAATTCTTAAGACCTAAATCTGGCCTTGCTTACTTGTGTGGCTTTGTATTGTACCCTACTAAACCAATTTTGTATATACCTAAACAAACATGCAAGCATATACATACAGATTTAATGAGATACGAGACTCCTGTTATAACCTCATTAGGACACTTACTGTTTTTAACCGATATGGTATTTTTACTAGTAAAGCTACTAGTCATGGAAACCCTTTGATAGTGAATTCAGCATTTGTTGGATACTTCATCATGGCTGAGTTGGTAAAATTGATAATTTGGTAATCTTGGATTAAATCAAGCAAATGTGACAAATATGAATGGCTGTTGTTGAGATATCCAATAATTTATTTGTTACTAATATACTAGTAATATATACTTTATCATATTGGTCACTCTGAATCAGATTATTATTGTTGTTGAGAAAAACTCTGGAGTTGGTCAACGAGAAAAATACTTTGAACATTTATTTATCAATTTATAAACTATCTGTATATATGTAGCTACATCAATAAATCTGTAGATTAATAATGAAAAAAAAAAGTATTTATATTTTATACCAGTGTTTCTCAACCTGTACACTAATGCATCCTGAAAGGTAGTCATGTATGTCCCAAGTTCACAGAAGAGTAATTTATTAATTATTCTTATTTATTTTTTCAAGTCTTTGTCATTTTATATTTTAAACTGCATGCTAAATTCCTTAATCTTTAAGCAGAAATGAATAATCCTTTCCCTTTTGCTTTACTTGACAGATTTAAATCAGTCATCATCAGCATTCTATTTAAAAAAAAAAAAAAGAGAGTAGATTCTTCATGAATCCATTTAAATGAAAACTCTACCACTTAAATATACAATGTATTGTCTTAAAAATAGATAACTATTTCAGGAGACTTCTTGATTATTTTCTTATTTTCAAATTTCATGACAAATTTTTACTTGTTAAAATTTAAAGTGCACCCCAGATATTTAGTTATTTTCAAAGTGTATACTGAATTAAAAATGGTTGAGAAACACTGTTTTATACAATAAATATTTATTTTTGCAACATAATCACCTTTCCTGTTAATTCCCTTAATTTAGTGGTGGATTAATCATATAGAACAATACTGTGGAAATTTTAGATAAAATACAGAAAATAACTAAGTGTCAGGCTATGGATTTATTGATCCATCCTTATATTTCTCTCTCTTTCTCTCTTACATACATTGCATTCATACATTCTTCATGCTGTTAGCAAAATCAAAACTCAATAACAAAGAAAAAGCAATCATCTGAAATTGATTTTGTAAGTTGCTTTTTGAACATATGGCTTTTTATAAAAAAAAGGGTATGCTGTAATTTTGTAGTTTTATCTATCACAGTCTGATCTATCTCAGTTTTATATTATTTATGTAAATGTAAAACATATCTATCTAAGTCTGTGCATATCTAACTCTGTTCATATCTATGTATCTCTATCTGCCCATATCTATGTACCTCAGTCTGTTCACACCTATCAATCTTTGTCTGTTCATATCTTTCCATCTCAGTCTTACGCTACTTATGTTAATGCAACGTATATCCATCTACTTATCTCAGTCTCTTTATATCTATCTATCAGTCTTACACTACTTATGTTAATGTAACACACATATCTATCTACCTATTTATCTCAGTCTGTTCATATTCTATCTAAGTCTATGTCTATCTGTTCCTATCTAGCCATTTCAGTCTGTCTTGCTATCTGTCTAGCTCACTATCTCAGTCTGTTGATATATATATGTTGCTATCTCGATCTGTTCATATCTATCTATCTATTGATCTATCTCAGTCTAAAAAGACAGTAATGTCCAGGAAGAACTTCAATTGTAGTAAATTTAATTAAAATGTAACTAAACATCCATAAATATAGATGAATAGAATCATAGCATTTGGAGATAAATTCACTTTGTCAGTGACATATGAACAATATCTTATTCTTCTCTTTATTTGCATTAATTGTGATTCTTTGGTAAGGTATAGAGAATTCTCAAGTCTAGCCTAAAACCTTCCATTGTTATTACAGGAATATATATTTTTATTATTATTATTATAATAATAGATACTTAGTTGATCAGGTCAACCTTCATATAAGTCAATAGTATAGGATTGTACCCACTATCAATAACTTTTGACATGTAACAAATGAGAATGGTTACTTCACTACTTATATAAATCATATCTTAGTTGGCAATAATATAAGTAACAAATGACTATTAAAAGATACTATTGATTATTTATCACTAATTAGTCTAAATAATGCATGGACTATTGTTTTCATCTCATGGTAATAATGGAAGTAAAATGATGCACTCTAAAATAAATAACCAAGTAATCGTTTTAAGTTCTCTGAATATGAGTGCCCTGATGAAACCAACTTGCTAATTACTGTATTATCATTCTCCTTTCTTTTTGCAGCATTTAAATTGGATAATTTTTTTCCTGTACATTAAATATCATTTTAGAAATAAAGAGGATTAGGAATGGGACAGTAGATAATATAAGTGGTAATTACATCTGATTTTTTAAAACATAATCTTTTATTAAATATTTGCAATGGAAAAGGGGACAAGAGCAAAACTACATCCAACAGCAAGACCTTTGATCAGCGGTTTTGAGGAGCTTGAAACCAACTCTTAATTGCTTTTGTTCGCAGATCCACCCTTATCTGGGGTACTAGCACTTGTTAGGGTTTCAGCTATGGACAAATAGTTACCCCCCTCCCAAACTAGGGTCAAAACACTATGAAAGTATATAGATTTTTATAGTAAAAATATCAGCAATATATTTAAAAGAAAAAAATTACTAGCAATACATTTTTGAAAAAATATTACCAACAATACATTTGACTCTCAATAAAGACCCTCAATAAAACCTGATCTAGAAACTGATTTCTTACTACATATTTCATACAACCTATCCTAAAAATTTTGTCAGCATTTAAATAACCCACTGAGGTTGAAATAAACTAAACAAGAGCAAAGATATAAATTAATATTTTAAAAGTATTACATAGTGAAAAATTTATGAAATGAAAGAATCTTTCCTCATAAAATTTTTTTTAGGTGTGTACTGTACAAAAGTTCCCAGCTTCTGTTTTGAAAAAAAACTGGTCATTGCTAGAAACTTTTTACACACCTAATTATTCAAAGTTTCTTTCAATTTTTACTGCCTGTTTTTTTTTTTCATTAAATTTATATTTAAAAAAAAAATTGTAATTAGTAATCATTATGATTTAATCATAATGGTACATTTTACAAGTATAAAACAATTATATGTAATTAAAAATTCTTTAACTTAACGACTATGTAAAAAATTTGCATCACAAGTAAAAAGCTGACACATTACGAAGAGCTTTACGTAAAAATGTGTTTGATCTTATTTTTTTATTTTTTAGAAAAATGATCAGTGGAAAATACCATTTCTGACCTTAGGTCTCTGGTTGGTACTCAGCAGGAAATGTGTATACAACAGAAATCAAAGGAAAAAAAAATAAAAAAATAAAAACAACAACGAAAGAAAAAATCTGTCAAGAAAAAGAAAAAATGAGTAGACGTATTTTTACTAAAAATACTTCTACTCATTTTTTTTTTACTGCTTCAGGTTAAAGGTTAACAACTTTTAAAATTCTCAATAGTCAATTCTTAGTATAAAATTTACACTAAGAATTGAGAATTCTAAAGTTCCCAGAATTTTTAAAAGATGAAATTTTAACATGATCAAACTATATTTTTTTAGTAATAATTATCACAATTTTTTTTCATAATTCTTATTCTTATGAATAATTAAAGCAAAAATGAAAAATAAATATTTTAAGGAAAATTATAATTCGACTCAAACAATGAGCGTCCATGTCAGTTAACTGGTAGGTTATACTACTCAAGAATAAGTGCCAGCAAGTCTCCCCACCAATAATAATTATTATTCAGTGAGTGAGTGAAAAGCAGCATATCAACAAAGTGATGCTGGTTGACAACTATACGAAGCCCAATACCCGTCGACATCCAGACTAAGGGAAGGGTGTACCAAGCACATGCATCACAACCAAAAATGTGTGATATTTTTATTATTATTTTGACTGATGATAAAGAATAAAGATGTTAGTAACAAATAATAATATCCTAACAACTTCGTTAATGATATCGAACAATGTTTCGTGGTAAATTCTCTGTGCGACATCACGAAACAAAATTGGAATGGCAACATATTTTACTCTCTGCTTTATGAAACAAAAATGAAAAAGATTATCTCTCTTTGATTTTACTGAAGATAAAAACACTTTTATTACTATTATTATTTCTATTAACAAGAGGTAAACATTAAAGAATATAATACCATTGATTTCAATAAAGACATTAAATGTCAATATATATGAATGAATCACAAAAAACAAATTTAAAATAACCTATTCATCACCAACGAAAATGAATATTGTTACACTACAGTTGAAAATTATTTGAACTGTATCTTTGTTGTTATTATTTTTAAATAGCAATATTATTACATTAAATTAATGATTATATCAGGTTTAAAAATTCTAACATTGAACAAAAAAGTTTAAGAATGACTACATTGACTACAATATTAATTTTTTAGTCTTCTTAGCAAACAAAGTACTTGTTTTCTCTCTGAGTTAAAGAACTATGTTTTATTTTTTACATATTATGTACAACAAAAGTGAAAATAAAGGGTTTCTTCACGATTAACATAGATTTTGGCTTGGCATAAATCATTTAGGCAAAACTAAAAATAAAAAAAATTATTCATAAATCCATGATTGTGTGTTGTGTCTATTTCTGCTTCATAATGATGACTCATCATCAGTCGCTATTCATTGATTTTAAAAGTCAACAATGTACATCAAAATAACTGTAACAACGAGTTTGCATTATTTAAGCTCAACAACACAGACCTTTTTCATTAGAAATTATCAGTAATCATCATCAATGTCGCTGTCTTTTCGATGTAAATAAATTTAACTGATAAATAATTTAATTAGTTTCGTTTTAACACTAAAAAATTAACCACAAAAAAACTAAAACAAAAACAGGTGTTGCACATGACTGTTAAGACTAAAAAGAGTAAAGACTGATCAAATACCAATATATGTTTGTTTCTGTTGTAAATAAAATAAGCTTTAAATAAATAAAAGAAAATGTATGTAATACATACCGATTGTTATGTTCTCTTCTTTTTTTTCGTCTGCTCTCTCTTCTCTTGTTCTCTGGTTAAAAAAAGAATTCTTTCTTATTTCTTACACCTCTTTTTTGTTAATTTAACCCTTATAATTATTCCTCTAGGGCGATAAACAATCAATGTTTTTTTTTTTTAAATGTAGCCTAAAGAAAGAAAAAATACAAAAAGCAGAGTACTTGGTTTTAAATAATAACAAAAAAGTAAATTATTTGTTTCTTCCGTCCTGTGAAAATCGACTAAAACGTTAAAGATAAAGAATAGCGGGAGACGAAACCTTGTAAATATAAAAGCTCCAAGTATTTGTAAACATGAATTTTCTAAGCAAATACAACAACAGAATTAGCGAAATATTTAAACTGGGCCAATTATTTAATTTTTTAAAATTATTTTTCTGTTTAAAAAATTAGCAATGAGAGAAATAAAAAAAAAATTGGGAGATCCCCCCCAAAATGATTACTTCCTGTTCGTTTCAGCTTTTGTTGAAACCTTTTTTGGCTGAACCGATGCATCATGGGAGTGACGTAATCTGTGTATATGAGTGTAGACAGAGAAGTGGGGGCGGGAAGGAAAGGGTAAAAGAAGGGGGTGCACCTAAGATTCTCTGTGTTGCAGGCAATGCATAAAAGTGTGTTGGTTATTATTTTCGCTTTCCAAGATTCCATTTATGATTTGATGAGATTTATTTCCTAAAAGAAAGAAAATAGCATTCTACATTATTCTTAAGAAAAGAACTGAAACTATTAAATTAAAAAATCTGTGGAAAACACTGATATTTTTTTTGTAATAACTCAGTTTATCGACCCACAAGCATAACAGAATTTTAAAAATTAATTTAATGTAAAGTTGAAAGTAAATTAAGCAGGAGGTATTTATTTTCCCATATAAATCAACTCAAAACATTAAAATTATATTTCAATATGATCTTAACTTGTTGTTTTTTTTGCCTTTTGAGTTCTACTCGATTTCATTTCATATGTAAAGTTAAAACATGGAAAATGCATATCACAAACACAGAGTTCTATTTGAATGTAAACTTTCTTTTAAATTATATTTTTTAATCTTTGTATAAGTATTTCTAGGACTCAAATTGTAACTGGCACCCAGAAGAACCGCTCGCACAGAAATTAAAGTCCTTTTGCAAAAACTCTAGATTTCATTGGATAATAAATAATATTATGTTTCTATAGGATAATTTAAGAATCGCAGCTTAAGATTTGATCTACTTAAAAATTTTTGCACTTTTGGTAGAAGGTGGCTTCGATCAGCTTCCTTGATTTTTAGTAAAATTTTTTTACAAAAGCTCGCATTTTGATTGGTCAATTCTCTCCAATAGAAATTTCAGCCCGAAACCTAAACTTTTCCTGCACAGTAACAGACTGCACAAATATATGAGAAAAAAATAGTTTAATTTTATTGTTATTACTAATGAGATTTATGTTACTGAGAAAGCTTTTTCATTATCTGGATTCAGTTTTAGTCGATCTCCGCAAAGTGGCAAAACATTCCAGATTCAACAAAAACTGAGTCCTATTTTTGATTTTGTGTATGAAAATAAATAAGTATTTATTTATTAATACTTCTGTCTTTGTTCTTTTTTTCTCTCTATTTGGAATGGATTTACCATTTTGTGCAACACCAAAAAAAAATTTTTTTTAAATTAAAGAACTTTAATAATAAAATGTCTTATGTACTTGCAGGTTGCATAAAATCGTCAAATGGTCTGCATATAACTCAGTTTGCTCAGCATGATGTTTTGGCTTTTGTGCTGTATTCAGTTGACTATGCTGATGACAGAAGAAAGAGTGAATTTCTTTCGTCTATTGAACAGGTTAAGAGGCTCATCCCTTGTTCCCTGTTTAGGATGTGGTTTCCGGCTTTTCTCTTTTCCAATCTTCTCACTTTGGTTTCTTTTTTTTTTTTTTCAATTGGAGTAGATAGATCTGTAGGAATGAACCAAAATGACCTCAGGTCAGATACTACTACCATGCAGAGAATACATTGTTTCTTTTACCCTCTCTGTCTCTAAATAACTCCCAAGAACTAAGATACCCAAATCTATTACCTTTTCTTTCTCTGCTACTATTTCTCTTTCCCCTACTCTCTCTATCTCCCTGACCCATGCTTGACCTAAAGGATTGGCCAGTCCCTCTCTAGCTTCTAAGCAGGCAACATGTGTTCTCTTGCCAGCAGACACTTAACACTAAAGTAAGTAAAAATAAGAAAATAAAATATTCCTCTCAACGCTAATATTTGTATCCACTTCTTTGTCAATTATACCCACAAAGATACAAAATATTACAATGGTGACCCCGACAAAAAGGACATTACAATCTCAAGAAATGAACTAATTTTACCAGGACTGAAAGGAAAGAAACACATTTTGGAGTTTTCAGGAAAATATACAAGTAGCAGTTAATTTCATGTCACAAACGTTTTTAAAGAGAACCTTTGACGTAAGTAAAACAAACTACATTTTTTTTTCCACCCCTCTTCATCCAAAAAACAAAAAATACTTGAATATATATATTTTTACATACAAAAAAAAAAAAAAAAATGAAAGAAGCCTCCTTACAACAAATTACAATAAAAACGCCTGAATTCATGGAAATGGCAGTAAATGGCTGGTTTTCCATTCTGGAAGCCCAATTCCATCTGCGGAATATTACAAATTCAACAACAAAGTTTTATACGGTCATATCATCTCTGCCTGCAGAGGTGGTAGCTAAAATACCATATCACATTTTAGACGCAAAGAACTATGAGGAACTAAAATGCTCCTTAATTGAGGCTAATGAAAGAACAAAGCCTGAGTTGCTAGACAAGTTAATGTCTACCAACACAATTACAGGCCGTCCATCTGCATACCTTCAAGAGATGCTTTCTATAGCTAAAAGGATAGGTGTCAGCGAAGAAATTGTTCTTCACAAATTTCTACAGGCATTACCCGCAACAATTTCCCCCGTCATTGCCTCCCAAAAAGAACTAAATTCATCCCAAATAGGAAAACTAGCGGACGAATTAATGCCCTTATTAAATAACATGAACGGAACAGCAACAGCATTCTCCACTCAGCAGCACACAGAAAGGAATAAAAACGTCCGTATACCGATAGGAATAAAACCCTACTTCTCAGACCAAAAAACTAAAATATGCAGAGCATACCTCTACTTTGTCAAGCAAGCAAGAACTTGCAAACCGTGGTGTAAATGGCCAAAGAAGCAGAACATCAAAATTTTACCAAGCTCGCGTCCACCTACACCACCACCAACAGCCTCGGAAAACTAGTAGCACGAACCATGTCTGTCCCCTTGAGTTCGCCGCTACTACAAATCAAAGCACGATTAGGGACAACCATATTACAATTTATAGTAGACACTGGTGCAAGCCTCTCAATAATACCGGCGTCTGCGTTAAAAGGCATGACGTTATACCCAACACCAGTATCACTCACCACTGCCAACGGAGAGAAAATACAATGCCACGGTCAAGCTAACCTGGAGATTGCAATACCGAGCTTAAGAAGAATCTTTTCCTGGACATTCATGGTCGCTGATATCACCAATCCCCTCCTCGGAATTGACTTTCTAAATAACTTTGGCCTCACTATCGACTGCAAAAACAGGACAATTTATGACCCAGCAACAACCACTAAAAAGAAGTTGTTAGTAAACACTACTGCTCCTGTAAATGTGGTCATAAACGAAGCAAATATACCCACATTTATAAAAAACAGCTTAGATAAATACCCAGAAATTATCTCTTCTCATACCAACAAAAACAATACCTACTGTGGTGTTTACCACAGAATCAACACAGGTAGTCACTCACCAGTTTTTGCTAAATCCAGACAACTGTCTGCTGAAAAGCTGACTGCCACAAAAGAAGAATTTAAGAGACTAATAAATGAAGGAGTAATAACCCCTTCAGACAGCGAATGGTCAAGCCCACTACATCTAGTACCTAAACAGAGTGGAGGATATCTCTGCTGTGGAGACTACCGCGCCTTAAACAGTATCACTAAAAGTGATAGATACCCCATCCCTAATATTAATTCTTTTACTGCTAAACTCGCTGATTTTCAAAAATTGATTTAATTTCAGCCTATCATCAAATCAAGATGCACCCCAATGATATTCCAAAAACTGCAGTTATTTCACCAATGGGACTTTATCAATATGAATTTATGCCGTTTGGATTAAAGAATTCTTCGGCTACTTTTCAAAGATATATGGACAGAATCTTTCGAGATACCGACTGTGTCTTCGTATATATCGATGATATCCTCATCTTCAGCGATGACGAACAATCTCATAAAAAAGATATTGACACAGTGTTTCGAATTCTACAAGAAAACAACCTAAAAATATCACTCTCTAAATCGATTTTCAACGTAACAGCCCTTGACTTCTTAGGCTTTAGAATTAACTCAAAGGGAATTACACCAACTGCAAATAAAGTAAAAGAAATAGAATCTTTTCCGTGTCCTAAAGATGCTAAAAGCCTACGCAGATTTCTTGGTATGGTAGGATTTTACAGAAAATTAATACCAGGATTCGCAAAGTTAGTTTTTCCTTTATCTGAGAGAATGCAACTAACACCAAAAGGACTAATCACCTTGAATACATTAGAAAAAGAATCCTTCTCTACCATGACTAAAATATTGGGTAAGCTAACGGAATTACCCCATCTTCAACCAAGTTGTACACAATATCAACTGGTCATGGACAACAGCAAATATGCAGTAGGTGCTGCCTTACATCAAGTCGTTAATGGAAACCCTATACCAATAGGATTTTTCTCGAAGAAACTAACAGCAACACAGACAAGATATTCCACTTTTGATCGTGAACTTTTAGCAGCGTATTTGGCTGTATTACATTTTCGCCACCTCATAGAAAGTCGCAAAGTATTACTTCTAACAGACCACAAGCCAATATGCGGCGTATTTCACAGCCTAAAACCAGCAAAATCAGATAGGCAACAAAGACAACTAGCCATAATCACAGAATTAATCTCAGATATTGCCCATGTGAAGGGTGATCAAAATGTAGTAGCAGATTGTCTATCACGCCCAACATTTGCTGTACAGATCGATATGTACGACCTTCCAGCACTTGCAGATGCCCAAACAGCAGATACTGAAATACAGTCCTTCCCAGAATTAAAAAAATATACAATATCTGGAAAAGACCAATTTGTGTTGTGTGATACATCAACGTCATACCCCAGACCTTTTGTACCATGCACACTAAGAAAATCCATCTTCGATAGTTTGCATTCAGTGTCACACCCAGGTATAAAATCATCTCTAAAAATGATTAAGGCTAGGTTTTACTGGCCTAACATGGATAAAACCATCAAAGAATTATGTGCATCATGCACATCTTGCCAACAGGCAAAAATATATAGACACACAAAATCGCCAGTACAAACATTGGAAACCTGTAAAAAAGTTTGGATTAGGATAGACCGCGTTCGAAAACCGCTAGAAGCACCCTATTCAGGTCCTTACACTGTACTTGAACAAACACCAAAATATTTCCTTATAGAAACTAACTCAAACACGCATACACAAGTTTCAATAGACCGTTTAAAACCTTACATTGAAAACAAGCAAAAATGTACACAAAATACAACTACCAACAAAAATAAAGAGCCTGATATTTTACCTCCTGAAGAAGTACAGGAACATAAAATAAAGACAACAAACTCTGGTAGGAGAGTCAAATGGAAAAAAGATAATGAATACTTTTATTACTAAAAAAAAACCAAAAAAAAACACTCCATTATCTGGTAGGAGAGTATTGTAGGAATGAACCAAAATGACCTCAGGTCAGATACTACTACCATGCAGAGAATACATTGTTTCTTTTACCCTCTCTGTCTCTAAATAACTCCCAAGAACTAAGATACCCAAATCTATTACCTTTTCTTTCTCTGCTACTATTTCTCTTTCCCCTACTCTCTCTATCTCCCTGACCCATGCTTGACCTAAAGGATTGGCCAGTCCCTCTCTAGCTTCTAAGCAGGCAACATGTGTTCTCTTGCCAGCAGACACTTAACACTAAAGTATGTAAAAATAAGAAAATAAAATATTCCTCTCAACGCTAATATTTGTATCCACTTCTTTGTCAATTATACCCACAAAGATACTAAATATTACAGATCTATCTATCACCCGGTTCACGCGCCACCCACGTCTATTGAACAGGTTAAGAGGCTCATCCCTTGTTCCCTGTTTAGGATGTGGTTTCCGGCTTTCTCTTTTCCAATCTTTTCACTATTATGTAGCCCCCTGCACATCAGTGGCATTACCGCCTTGCTCGGGTGATATGATTAAAAAAAAAAAAAATTAATAATACAATAAATAATTCCTTGCATATCCTCCCTCAATTAACTTATGCAAGCTTCCCCCACCTAGTACTAACTATATACCATTTTCTTAAAAGTAGGAAGAATTAGGGCTAAATCCATTGTGTTAGTAATGTACCAATAGTAAAATGTTGAACAAGCTGAAGTATAATTTTCTCTTAGTTTTATCTACACGTGAGACTCCCATGTTAAATAGGGCATTATTGTAATATATTGCATTCCAGTGGATGAACTCATAAATAAATATGCATTTAAATATTCATTTGTATTTTGGGTGCTACTGAAGTAGCTTAGTTCATTCATAAAAATAGTGAATTTTTTTAGGAAATAGCTTTTGTAGAACCTTCCATGGGCTGCAACAGTAAACAGGACACTCCTAAATAAATGACAAATCAATATTTTTTGACTCTGATAAGTGTCGTGGCCAAAGGAAGGTCTAACTAAAGTAAACAAATGATAAATGATAACCTACAAAAATTATTTCCTAAAACATTTTTTATGTGTGAATCAGTCTATTTAATTATTGTTTCTTGTTAATAACTGCTAATGTACTGTAACAGGCACAAAACTGGGCGGGGGTGTAAAAATAAAGAAAAAGATCAGCATTTGTACATACTTTTATATTGTTAATTGTGGATATTAGTTGTGTGTTCCAACTTTTGTTTGGGTAATTGAACTCTGTGTTGTTCATGATTTTAGATGTTACAGCTGATTCATTTTACAGCCTTCTTCAGGTCTAACAAAAGAATGGAGTCTCTCTTATTTTAATGAAATTATGTGTAATCATCACCTATTACTTGATAATATAGAACACATTTATATACTCAACAGTCGACACTGCTATTTCAAAGGTTACATAATTATTTAATCTAAGAGGCTGTAGTGATCGCAGGAAATAAATTACTAAAGAACCTCCAACCTTTATTAGTAGACTATCTAGAAGTCTGGAACCAAAAAAATGAATAATAGAAAAAAAATTAAAAGTTAAAATAAAGTTAAAACTTTAAAATACAGATAAGAATGGTAATTAACAATAAAGAAAGAAAAAGTTAGATTATGGTTCTTACTTGGTGCAAACGTTTAAATGGCTGGAAAGGCTGATATGAGACTGACAGGACCTTCCAGAGTGGCTGCAGAGGAATATTTTTTTAGATGTGGGCTTTGTTTGGATGCTGTTTTTTCCTTTTTTTTGCCAGAACATTCTAACTGATAAATTAAAATTAATAAATTAAGAGTTCCAATTGATAAAATAGGCATAGTATTTCTGCTTCCAGGCACATTCATATTACAATAAGTTATGATTAGACCAGTCATTGTTATAGAAATTGTATCCTTTTTATAGTTTAATGATTGTCAACAAATCTAGTGACACTAGAAGATGACCTGGAATTTAAAATTAAGCATTCATCAATCTCAGGAGACTATGGAGTTGTGCTCTGGATGATGTTTAAGTTGTAGTGTGTTGACTGCTGCTCGTCCTCTCTTCTGTGTCTAAGAGGCAGATATGGAGGACAAACTGTTAATCATTTATTATGCACCCCATCCTTTCCTCATTGCTGAAATGGTCCAGGGGAAAGGGGAAATGTCAATACGTATGCCAATGAACATACTTCCAGCACTGTCACAGGAACTGTGAGATTTTTTTTATTGGTGTTAACTCCTGAAGTTTTTCCCAAGAAGTGAGTATACCTGCATAGGTTTTAAAACAGTTTTCTATGACTTAGAAATACCCAGATACCCAGTAATGTAGCTAGAGAGAAGAAGGATCCATCCCAATTGACACCTTTATGAAGTGAGTACTTTTGAGTCAGCTGTATAAACCTATATTGGAATAAAAGTGGTTTTAATGTTAAGTAACTTTGAGGGTGTGTGGGGGGTAGCCCTTTTAGGCCATATTGAAATGAAAGTGGTTTTAATGTCAGAAGACTACTCATAGTTGAAGGACTTTTTCAGTGAGGTATTTCGGGGGATGTTTTATCTATGTGAAATCTGTGATCTTGGATGTTTTATCTATGTGAAATCTGTGATCCTATATATATATATATATATATATATTTATTTTATTAAATTACTTTAATCCGAAACGGAAAAGTAGGAAGGTAAATTCCAAGAACCTGATCCTAATTAATATTAAAAATTTTGATATTAAAAAATGATACAGGAGGAGAGCTCAATGTAATTAAAATTACAGAGCCAATATAAATTTAAATAAATTTTCAAAATTTAAAAAAGTTGAATGAACATTTCAACATGAAATCCCTAAGAGAGATCTCATGCCTCCTCAGCAACAGTCAGTCTATATCAAAATGAGAATAAAAATAAGATTAAAAAGAGAAATAAAAAAATAAAAAAGAGACAAAGAAATAAAAAAAATAAAAAAATAAATAATGGTTAAGATTTGAGAAATATACATCACAAAAAAATTTTTTTTTGAAAATCAGTCTATTTTTTTTTTTTTTTGTGACGTATATTTCTCAAATCTTAACCATTATTTATTTTTTATTTCTTTGTCTCTTTTTTATCTTTTTATTTCTCTTTTTAATCTTATTTTTATTCTCATTTTGATATAGACTGACTGTTGCTGAGGAGGTGTGAGATCTCTCTTAAGGATTTCATGTTGAAATGTTCATTCAACATTTTTGAATTTTGAAAATTTATTTTAATATATATATATACATATATAGCCACTTTTATTCAAAGCCTTATTAAAATTTGCTATGTTAGTAAAATATATTTTTGTTTGTAAAATTTCTACTGATCCTTTTTTCAATAGATAGAGGTATTTGTTTAACTATAGAAGAAGGGTGGTTTGACTTAGGGTGGATATATAGAGGATTGCTATTAGGTTTTCTATAGGCTTGCTATGTGTTCTTCATTAGGTCTAAAGGTATAACTAGGAAGTTTGCTTTTTTTATTTTGGTGCTAATAGTTACTTTTAGATTTAGGCTCTTAAACACTGTAAAATTAAAAGTAAACATTAAGGAACAGTTAATTTCTTATTGTCCTTTCTTCACATTATTGTATTGTGTGTGTGTATGCATGTATGTATGTGTGTGTGTGTGTGTGTGTATATATATATATACAACCAAGTATAGGGTAGGTATGGATGGAATAAAATTCCATGTCTAAAGAAGCACTATTCTTAAAAAAGTCCTCAATACAAAATAGAGTGAATAATATTTATTTAAATTTATAACATAAATATGTTATAATATCACGACAAAATAACTACTTTTGTTGCGATATTATAGTGCATTATGTTATAAATTCTAAATATATATAAATATATATTGATGTATTGATATAATTGATGTATTTCATCCTATTTTTAGTATTTATTGCCAATTGAATAATTGTAAATGAAAATAGAATGGTTCTTTTGTTAATACTGCACAATAACATGTGCATCAAATGAATTCATAAATATTTAATAATTACCTATATTGAAGTTTCATCAATGAAAGAATGAAGAAAATTTAGGGTGATTTGGATGAGTTCATCTTTGCTTCCTTGCCTTGTAAAATTTTGCAAAGTAATAATAACAAAAGAACCATTCTATTTTCATTTAGAATTATCCACTTGCAATAAATACTAAAGAAAGTATGAAATACATCATTTCTTTTAAAAAACTGGTGTGGCCTAATAATTATGGCCGCTAGTATATATATATATATATATATATATATATATATATATATAGTTAACCTGGAAATATATATATATATTAATATAAATAAAAAAGATAATACTTCCTCAAATCACCCTAAACATATCAACCTCCTACACTATAATCAAATGTATTCTAGCTATGAAAAGTGTTTGTGTGTATTTGCAAAAATCATCACCACAATGATTACAGTTACATTAAATTTATCTTTGCAATCAATCCCTGAAGATAATCTCAGAGGAGATAAAAAATACTTGGGTTAACAAATGGCCTGGGATAAAGAAAGCAACCTTACAGTTTAGCTGTTGTAAAACAAACAGAATTTGATTGCCACTTTCATCTCTCTATGGAGAGATATCACAAAGTGGTCCATCACATGACTCATATGACTTATCTCCACTAAAGAAAGATAAGCAACTTCTGTATCCGTAAAAATTATTTCAAAGAATATTTTGATTAAGAATAATAATACAAATCAACAACACCTATGAAAATATGTCAAAATTACTAGAATTTAAATGGTTTCAATGTGACCAGATTTTTTGTTGAGAAAGTGCTCAACAGAAAAATAGAGCAATAATAATCAAAAAATTATTAAGGTTTGATTGACTTAACTTTCAAACGACTTCAAAGTTACAGAGACAGAGACAAGGCTTGATTATTCTTCAGGCTAATATAGGCTACATTATAGGGCCCCTCAAAATTTTATAAAACAATGATTTTCATTTTGTAGAGGTTATAATTTCTAAATAGTTTAATAAACTGAAATAATGTCAACTTTACAAATTTATTTATTTGACTTTGCAGGAAGCAATGTAAAGCAAAGAAAAGAATATTTTAATTTGTGTCATTGTGTTTCAAGTAAATAACATATTTGATTTTAGTTAATAATGTTTAAATCTTAGAGAATTTTATAAAGAAATGATTTTCATTTTCTAGTTGTTATAACTTCAAAATGATACCAATATGACAAACTCATATTTATTTTGTTTTTTATTATTATACTGCTGGTTATAAAAATCAGTTTTTAAACTTTTACTGCACTTGTTTTGAAATATATGTTAATTTTGTTTGCAAAAAATAGTAAAATAGATGTATTTCTTAAAGAATAGTTTTATTGACACACAGTTATTCTAGTTTATTTAAATAATTTGCAATAAGTTTACTCCAAACTAAAATTTAACATGAATAAAAAAATGCAACATGAGTACAAAAATATGCAAGACAGGTCTGGTTGAGTTAGAGAGTGGCCCCTTTCGAGGAGACTGTTAATTTCATTAGCCTGTGGTGAATATCAAATAAAAATAACTCTCTTCATTGTTTTCAAATCCACAAGCCTGTGCAAAAATTTATTTTGACCAATAAGAAAAGGGATTGGCTTCAGGCTGAAGAAAAGCCCAAGGCAAAATTCAACAAGACTTCATGAAAATTTACTTTGACCATTGAAAAGGGAGTGGCTTTCAAACTGAGAAAAAGTAACAAGCTGATGTCAAATCACTTTTTGTTATAAATAGGCAGAGAAAGCTGAATCAGAGAGAGAGAGAGAGAGAGAGAGAGAGAGAGAGAGAGAGAGAGTGTCCCACATGTCTGAATAATGCCAGTGTCAAAGTACACATCAATATTTTATCAGCTTTTAATGAGAGCAAGGGAATTTCAAAGAAGTCTATTCAACTCGTAAACTAAGTACCTTGAAAGATATGTCTTTATTCATGTTGAATACAACCATATATCTTTTATATGAGAAATGAACTCTCTCAATTTGTTTTAAGTATTTTGGAATATTACTTCGTGTCTGATGATCTAATATGAACATTTTATCTTCTTGAAAATTCATTGAAACTATGAACCTTTAATGTTTGATTACTTGTCCTGAAACAAGCTACTGAAACTTCGAATGTGTAAATTTGTAAATAAATTCCTTATCTTGATTTGTTAAAAGTAACATGTGTGTATCCTTGTCATTATCCTTACATACTTCAAGCCTAGAGGCCCTAAAAGGTCATAATCTGACCCTACATATGAAATCTTTTTATCCCCCCACCAAAAAAAAAAAAAAAATTATAACTTCTTGTCGTTGACAGCAAGAAGGTGAAGAAGAAGAAGAAAAAGTGATGAAGTTACTGTAAAAAAAGTGAGTGAGTGAGTGTGTGCATATGTGTGTTGCTGGAACATGTGTCTGGTTCAGCAGCTTGAAATTTTTCTTTTACATTGTGGCAGTGTTCTATCTGATCTTTGTTTCCATCTGACTGATTCAACTTTTTTCTCTATATCAAATAACTTTTTGACAATGGCTTATTACTTTCTCTCAGTTTTGCAAATTGCATTCTTTTCATTGGCCAGAAAATCTTTTTATACTGGCTTGCAAAATTTGCCTTTGGGTTTTTTTCTTTACAATTGCTTTCAGTGATTTTGATCTGGATTTTTTTTTCTACTTTTTTTGGTTCAGATATTTGTTGAAATGATATAGGATTTGTATCTCTTACTACCATGGCAATGTTTACTGTTTAAAAAAATGATGATTAGAATTGTAATAAAACCTAAATATGTAATCTTTGCTGAAAATAGATAAAATTTTCTTTTTTTCTTAAAAATTTGATGAGAATTGGTAAGTTTTCTTTTTACTTAGAGATATATGCTGAATATCAGTCAATTTTTTTTTTGTTAGAATTTTTCCAAGAATTGAACAAGCTTTCTTAAAACCTTGCTGAGAATTATAAGGTTTTCCTTTCTTTTGCAGCACCTACCTCAGAATTTTCAGGTGTTTTTAATTAAAAAACCAGTTTATTAAGATGTTCCTCTTATGAATCATTTCTGTGAATTTATAAGGTCATTTCTTAAGAAGATAAAATATATAAACAATGCCACTTTAACTAAATAGATCAAGTTATACAGGTTGTTGAATTCTGTCTAAAAATATCCAAACCCTACTCTATCTAGTGAATATATTAATGATAGTATTTCTTTATACAGCTGATTAATAAAATAGTTAATGACTAGTTTACATGTGTTTACACATAAGAAAATGACGGCATGTTTGAAGCCCTTATGAGAATTTCCCATGTGCATTTAGATCAGTGTTTCTCAATCATTTTTTTTTTACTTTATGGCCCACTTGTTGAATAACCAAAACTCTGGAGTGCACTTTCAATTTCAACAAGGAAACATTAGTCATGAAATTTGAAAATATGAAATTTTGTTTCAGCTTTCTCACCAAAAGAATTACAGTTTTATTTAAAGGGATTGATGAAGAATCTGCCATTTTTCGTTTTTTTTTTAAAAAGAGGCCAACAGTTATGTGAAGAAGTTTGGTGATGTTTGGTCATTTCAAAGTCCAACTACTTGATTATATGCTACTAAAACTCAGCAGGGTTAGGGGTGGGGATATAGGGCCTAGTATTGAGAAATGTGAGGTAGAAAAAAATTTAAATATGTCAAAATAAATGAAGCATGAAATAAATAGTTTATTCAAATAAAATATAAACTAAATTTTTATTTCTTTGTTTGATTGAATACCCCCTGATATGCATGCCTGGCTGCTGTTACACCCTCTGTCCCCACCTTCTGCACACTACTGAAGGTCAATAATGACTGGTTTAAAACTCTTGAGGAGGGCAAAAAGAAAATGATTATTCACTTCTTATAAATTAAGAAATTTAGCATCTAGATTAAAATATCAAAAGACAAAGATTTGTCTTAGATATGGAAGCAGTGTACTTGATGTTTCTAGCTTTTTAAAAATAAATTAGTCTCTTAAATATAAAAATAATTGATAAATTATTCTTTTGTTAACTTGGCTACCTTTCAGGGCATATCAGTGTGCATTGGTTGAGAAACATTGGGTCAGACTTATAAACCAATGCTGAATTTTAATTTTAATTTTCATGATAGGGCACTGATTGAGAAATGCTGCTTTATATATTAAGTCAAAACAAAAGTTTGTAGTGTTTTTAAGTCAATTTAAAAAATAGTATTTAAATATTTGTATATAGATTTTTTCAACCACATAGAGGGTGCGATGAATAAATTGTCGTCTAAATTATGCAAAAATGAAAATAATACTGACGTTTCATTTTGACCGATATATTTATCAAAATTATGAAAAAATATCTTGAAATAATAAAGAGTAAATTTAATCAATAAAATCCCCATTGGCTTCAACCATGACCTCCAGACAACTTCAGAATCTTTTACAACTCTTCTGGATAGTCTCCTTGTTTAAGTAGGTGAATGCTGCCATAATCTTTTCCTTCAGTTCATATTTGGTATTAGGAATTTTTTGTGGGTTTCTTACTCAACTGGGCCCCAAACATAATAATCAAGGAGTTGCAGTCTGGGTTGTTAGGTGGCCAGGTATAAGGGATAATGTGGTTGCAGAAATTGTGTGCCAGTCATGACTGGATTCTCTTGCTTATGTGACAGGGTGCAGAGTTCTGTTGCCAGATATAGGGTAATCCAGTAGCCACCCTCTTGACCCAGGGCCGCACTTGAAACACCTTCGTAATCAGCATTAGATTCAGTCAACTCTTTCTGAATCCTCTGCACTGTCTTCAGATTGACACCCAAACACTTTAAAATGTTTGTATTGGAGTTTCTGGCACAAATGCCAAGCAGTGCAGCATGTGGTTTCCCAAATTTCTGGTAGAGTAAATTGCATCATGGTGTTCTTTTCATCACAAATGTTGCCCAATTGATGCTACTATACTGTGCAATTGACAAAATAAAAAAACAAGCAACACATATGTGCAAAATTTAAAAATATAATGTGGTGACAATTTACCCATCGCACCCTGTGTTTTCTATTTTGTTCCACTACATTTTGTCATTCTTGAGGCAGTTTAATGATTCTATCCTCCTAGAACTTGTAATATTTCTGAGCAATAAAATTGTTTAAGTGAATTTTAAATGATTCCAGATAATTAAAGTTCTTCTGACTAAGAGAAATTTGTAGGTATCAAAATAAGTGGTAATCCAAAGGTGCATGGTCAAGTGAGTACAATGGGTATAATAGGAGATCCCAACTCAGCTGTACCAATTTCTGCTGAATATCCAAAGATAGGTGAGGTCTGATGTTATCTTGCTGGAAGACAATGCACCTTCAATTAGCAAAATCTGGACAGTTTTCATCAGTAACCACGTTAATTTGTTCAACTGAGAACAGAATGTATCTGAATGCAATGTTTGATTTTGCAGAAAAAAATCCTCGTGCTCAATACCCTTCCAATTCCAAAAAATAAACAGCATCACTTTCTTCAGATGCAAATTGATTTTTAAAGTGATTAATTTTCCCCAGGATCTTTTTTGCTCCATATTGTTGTAAGCAATACACTTTTTATTGACAGTGATGGTTCTTTTGAAAAAGTTTAATGGGGTTATGTAACATTTTGACATTTTCACCAGTTAATGGAGGTTAATAATGATATCAAATCATGTTGGATAAATCAGCAGATAATTGATGAACTATTAAAGAAAGTGAATATTCTCTCATTTGTATTCCTTCCTCCCATTATAGACATTATACTGTGTGAGAAATTAACATATTCTATTTGCTTGTCTGTTCATATTGCTTTGTAGTCACCAGATTTGGCATTTCCTCCAATATGTGCATTATTATTATATTGTAGTGGATAAGAAATTAATTAAAATCAACCTTCTTCTTCACTTTTACAAAAATTCACAATGATGTGTGAAGTTCTGGTTTTCTCAAATAGCAAAAGGATTGACCACATGTTTTTAATGAAAAAGTCGAAACCAGATTTTACAAGTAGGTGTTAAGATAATTTTTGAAGAATGAGAGCAACTTGCATGACCAAAAGGACTTCGTGAGTAAGTGTGAGAAAACTCTAAATTACAATAAAAGGACTTCATCAGTGTCAGTCAGTCATTGAGTCAGATGGGAGCTGCGAGACAAATATCTAAAATGTAACTTCAACTTCAAGCAACTCGGACATTGTCCTCTTTCTCTTTTTCCTTTATCCCTTTCAACAATTACTACTATGAACATTTTCTACAAATCTTGAGACCCTTAACTCAACTTTATCATTGATCACGAACTCTACCCTTAACTTCTTAATAATGTTTCTAATTACACATTAATTTCTACAACTTGTGTTATTCCTCCTTTTAATAAATTTCTATTTTAACATTCAAAATGTCTATTTTATTATTCCACTCTTCTACACTAGTCCACATATTCCAACTGACAACCAACCTTCTGATGATAATTCTGGATAAAACTTGTAAGCTGTAGGGAGTTTGGTTAAATCTAACACAAGGCTGAAAAAAAAAAGAAACATTAATCATCCCCTATGCTCCAAATTCAAACAATATTTAAGCACAGTAAGTTGAAATTTAAATTTAAAAAAAATTAAAATTTTTTATTTTTTTTTAAAAAGTGCTAGTAGTTCTGTAAGAAATCTTGACTATAGAATTCAAAAACCTGTAAAATTAATTCATATACAAACCATTGCAACTTTTTAGTTTCGATTTTTTCTTAACTCCTTCTTTCAATTCATATGATAAAACTTAGATTGATTTTAGAGAATATGATCAACGACTTGTTCCCCAACTGTTTTAAGCTTAGTTGTTCCCCAACTGATTTAAGCTTAAATTACAAAAAATCTTCACCGTTTTGTAACTTGGGCATCGTCGTTATTCGTTCTTCCAGTAGGAATTTTTAAATTGATTAAAAATTGTGACTTAAGTTGTATGAAAGGCGAATTCCATAACGGGAGGTAACTAAGACAAACCTCTAGCTTCTGAAAAACGAAAAAACAAAGTTATTTCCCTTGAATTATACTCAACAGGAATATAAAACGCTATTTCTATTTCTTTTTAACCTTCACCTCAATTATTTAAGAAAATTCACCATCACCTAGTATATAACATTAAAATCTCAGAAAGGCTGATAATTTTCATAGGAAAGAGTCTTACAAGGGAGATAACTTTAAAAGAAATCTTTTTACAAGAGAAGGCGAAAATGGAAAGAAGAAAGAACAAAAAAGAAAGAGAAGCAAATGAAGAAAAGTAAGAAGTAGAAGAAAACCAAAAAGAGGAAGAAGGAGTGAAATAAAAACTTAATGGATTGAAAAGAAAAAGAGTATAAATGGTCATTTTAGCAGTTTTTAAGATAATTTTCCAATATGGAAGACATTACTTGGTAGAAAGGAATCTAGAAAATGATCATTTACTAGTAGTTGTGATTTTTATTGCTTTTATTTGCAGAAACAAATTTAATGAAATCAATCAAATTACATCATTGTTATTATAACTGAAAACACGTGAAAAATTTCAGTTTTCTAATTTCAGTTTTCTGATGAGTCATAATTCTTAATCTAAGGATTATAAACATTTTTTGTGATTTCCATGATTATAAAGTGTATAGGGAGCTTGATCATGTTTATTAAATTGGCCTTGTGCCAAACATAACCAAACTCCCCACAATTTAAAGTTTATCAGAAGGTTGGAAAGACAAAACTGTCTTGGTTGCAAAAATAAATGAAAATTATTTATTGACCAGCATAACATCAGATTGTATGTATGAAATGTTCTAAGAGAAAGTGTACTAAAGAATTAAGAGTTCATTTGTTTTAGCAAAATGTAATTTGTGCATAAAAAGATAAGTCCATGTTTTCACTGTGTGTATCAACAAAGTAGTAGTAATGTCTTGTTCCTCTCTTTTGTGTTGATGGCAATTAAGTAAAGAGGAAGAAGGAGAGACAAAGAAAACAGCACGTGAGAAGATAAGGAAGTGTGAATGTGTGTTGCTTGGACAGTTGTGTCCAATCATTGGTTTTAAATATTTCTTGTTACATTGTGGCTATTTTGAGTGCTCTCTGCTTCATTCTCTCTATCTGTGTGATTCAATTTTCTTTCTCTATATCAAAGAACATTTTGACATTGGCTTGTTACTTTCTGTCAGTTTTGTAAATCACTCTTTTTTATTGGTTAATAAATTTTTCACACAGGCTCACAAAATTTGCCTTGATCTTTCTCCTTCAATATAGAATCAATCCTTTTTTCTATTGGTCAAAAATTAGATTTCATACTGGCTTGTGAATTTGCAAACAGTGAAACAGTGAAGAAAAGAAAGTTATTTTTACTGTTGCACTGTTACAAATTTGAGCTTAGCTTTAACAAAATATTGCAATATCAATCAAAATTCTGAAAGCATGTGATTATTTAAAGAAAATTTCAATGAAGATGCTAAGTGCCTGATAGTGTTATTTCTTTCTCTTTCTTTGAGGAGGTATTTATATAATCAAAATTGTTTCTAATAAAACTGTGAAGAACAAAAGCAAATCCATAACAGTTTGGAATTCTATAAAATATTTTATAAAATACAATAAAAATAAATAAAAATCTAGTTATTGAAAAAGGTACACTATTTTATTAACAATGAATTTTGATTTCCACAAGTCTACATTTCTAAACAAAGTACTACTTATGACTGTCAGGAAATGAGTGCTTCATGTTAGGGTCTGTGACTATGCATTAACATTTATCAATCTGTATATGTCTTCTATAGATTTTGGGAGGAGTACAATTCTTTCTTTCCTTGATAGTATTCATTCACTTTCTACTGATAATGTCTTGCTTTGAGGTCACACCTTTCATTCTTCTGTCTCAGGTGATACTGCATTTATATCACTGTGGTTTATTTCTGATTGGCTGGTCAGACCAATCAGCATGAGCAACTAATCATATAGGTAAAATATTCTCTCACAAACCTCTTTTTGTTATGTCTAGTCTCATGAGAAGCAAGCCATACTTTTTCTCAACTATCTTGGCAACACCTCACTTAACTCATGGACCTTTCCCACTTTGCTTCATGAAGTAAGTCTCTTCCTTTGCTACACTCCCCTCTGATTTCCTGATCACACAGTGGCAAGAAAATGACATCCACCTTTGAGGAATGCTTCTTCACAGAGGCAGAGGAAGCTTGCCTCCCTACACTCTTTCTGCATTCAATCTTCTATGATCTTCATTGTTCTCATCATTATCATCATCATTTGACTCTGTTATTGGGAAACACACCTATTCCTCAGATAATGGACTCTTCCTCCTATATTAATAAGAGTTAACAGGAAGTTCTTGGGAAGTTCATAGGAGTTCTTTAGACTTCTGTTGGAGTTCAGTAGAACTACTAAGCAGTTGATATTAGTCAGCAGTTAGCCGAATACTAAGGAGTCAACTTTCAGTGGAAGATTAATAAGTTCCTAACATTTGGGTACGTTAAGTTGATTAGCAACCGACATAGCATCATTATAACCTTCAGTGTGAAAACTACTCCACAACAGACTCCACCATTATCGCTTCTGATGCTGCATGTAAACTGCCTGACACTTCTAAAACCCAACAGTGTCCCCGATTCACTCTTGGATGATGTAACACTTCCATGATCTTCTTCCACAGCAGTTGATTTGTAACGATGGTGAAGATCTTTCACATGACATAGTACACCATTGACTAGAACACTCTGAGGGCTGACTATATAATCAACTTGTCCTTTGCCAAATCAGGTGGTACATCAGCTGTTCAGGGTTTTAACCCAGACAAGATCTCCCACTTGATATGGATTATCTATGACTCCAGAGGATGATGCTCTCACATTTAGCCCCTTCACATACTGTTCATAATGGTAAATTCCATTGGCTGGCACGGTTGATGGCATTAGGTGTGATGTACCAGTACGCGGCCTCTTGAATAGAGCATTGCATTCTGGTCACAATTCTTTTAATGGTAAGGTGACACTGTTCTAACAAAGCAATACCCTCTGTAATGTAGGCCCATTGGTATTGCATTCACACCCTCCCTATTTACCTGTGGAGGTCTGAAAGTCATGGCCACAAAATGTCTGTCAGTATCTTGACCAGTGGACTGCATTCACAGAAGAGAGATTTCAATAGTTGTATGATGGTCAATGCATGTTAGTGGGCACCATACAGTGAAATACGTTGGGCTGCTATCTGTCAATGTCGAAAACTGACCGCTATTGTAATGGATTATGTCCGTATGCAACCAAGATCAGTTACAATCCATTTCAAGCTTTCCTCTTCATCAATGAACTGGGGTTGGGTCTACCACCTGGCACTCTTTGTAAGCTTGTATAGCCAACTTAATGACTGCTTTTGTAGTTGAGGGACACACTCTTCAAACAAAGTAGGTTGTACACTGAATGCCAGGATGTCCACTTTATCAATGTATGGCCCAGATATGATCAGGTGTCAGTTGATTAGTTACAACAACACACAACAGAAGCAGTGGGTGGGATCCATGTCTCATCATGTCAGGCCACTTCTTCAGCACTCTAGTTAAGTCATCCACCAGATTTTGCTCTTTTGGAATTAAGGTGATGTTGACCCTCAAGCTGTATTTTTCAATTAGCCTCTTTAAGATTGCTAATCTCCTCCACACTAACATTTCAGTTGCGGCTTCGGTTTTTACTCTGGCTTTGCCCGTCAGGGTGTAGGTCAACTGGAGAGTCTGTATAGATATGCACCACCACAGTTTGCCACTGCAGCATAAGATTAAAGCTTTTTAGCATGGTGTTAAGTTCCACCAAATTTATATGCTGAGCATTGAGGATGTGCGTTGAGGTGCAGTGGATATCGGCTCGGAACGAGAAATCGGGGTGTCGAGTTTGAATTCTAGTTGAATTCATTGCATTCACTTATGTGCAAATACCCTTGGGAAAGGTATTAATCTGTCTCTTCCTTCCAGTTATGGGTTAAATAACAGGACAGATTGGGTTCTATAGCCTTGGCTGGCAACCAGTCTACCACAGAAAGCAATGGCAACATACTGTGGGAAAATCTTCTGCCCAGTCAGTCATGTCTATTTCGAGACATGATCACCCAAGCGTGTATCACGTATGGCACTTAACTGACTGATTGTTTGTTGGCTGAAGCCACCATGCATCCTCTAAAATAGTGCCACTTCTTTCCAATACCATATCCGTTGCTATGGAGCTTGCATCTACCCATATGTTTAATTGTTCTCTGGCCATGCACCAGTCATACTGGCACACTTTGGTCACTACTTCAGCCATGATTTGCTCAAGAAGAACTTTATTTATGGTCCCATCTCTTTGTGACCATACTTGCTCATCTCTTCATTACTCTGGTTGCTGTATGGAGCCACCAGCAGATAGGTAAGTGTCCTACCAATTTTCCACAAATGGAAAATACAGTATGTCTCATCATGGTAACTGGGAGTTCTACCTTATCCTGTTCATGTCTACATGGACCCGTTTGCTTTTCCACCTGACCAGAGTCAGCTGCAAAGGTATCATCAATAAATGCCTCCTTCAGCCGTGCCTGAAAACACTGTCCCACAACACACATCTGAAGGTAGACGGCACATAGAAGAAGGATCACTAACCTGAATTTTTGTTCGGATGACTGCCAGAGTAAGGAGACTGAGTAAAATGACAGTTTTCTTGAGATGTCTCATCAACTGTTCATGCAACAAATAAAGATTCACTTCCTTCCTGAATATCGACAAATCGTCTTAAATGATTTTTCTGATTCACAGCCAAAGTCAGTCAGTCAGTTAAGTGTCATACGTGATAAACGCTTGGGCGATCATGTCTCGAAATAGGCATGACTGACTGGGCAGAAGATTATCCCGCAGTAGGTTGCCATTACTTTTTGTGGTAGACTGGTTGCCAGCCAAGGCTATAGAACCCAATCTGTCCTGTTATTTAACCCATAACTAGAAGGAATAGACGGATTAATACCTTTTCCAAGGATATTTGCGCGTAAGTGAATGCAATGAATTCGGCTGGAATTCGAACTCGGCTCTCCGATTTCTCGTTCCGAGCCGATATCCAATGCACCACAACGCACATCCGAAGGTACTCGGCACATAGAAAAAGGATCACTAACCTGAATTTTTGTTCGGATGACTGCCAGAGTAAGAAGATTGAGTAAAATGACAGTTTTCTTGAGATGTCTCATCAACTGTTCATGCAACAAATAAAACAAAACAATGTTTCACTCTTTTCTTGAATATTGACGAATCGTTTTAAATGATTATCTGATTTACAGCCAAAGTAAAAAAAAAAAGAGTTCAATTGAGAAGGATAACTAATCATTTCTGAAAAAAACATATTTTGTTTTCTCGCATTTATCACTATCTATGAATTATCCTGAATCACTCTCAATTCATCTCTAGAACATGAAAACCAAGCAGAAAATCTAATCTCTTCAGATGTTTCATCAATCATTCTGAAAAATCATTTTTCAGTTCCCTTATTCTTATCTTCAAATTATCTTAAATTCCTCTTCAATTGACTGCTCAAGTAAGAAGACAATAAAAATAGTTCTGTTGAGACATCACATCAACCATTACTGAAAGACAATAAATATCATTACACTCAAACCCAGAAAGATTCAGCTGAAATATCTTGGAGACATAATGAGAAAGGGAGGCTTGGGGATTTTGACACCCACAAGATACATTGCAGACAAAAGCAACAGCTTATAGACAGCAGGTCACCTTGATGAGTTTGTGTGAATAGATGGTAGAATGGGGTGGTTGCAATTGATAGCAAAGGAATGAAGATTGTTAAGAGCTACAATGAAGTGGAGGCTGTGGAGAGTCATGATCACCCATGTCTTGAAGGGACACAGCACACAGAAGGAAATTTTAAAAATAATTTTTATTTGTAATGTGAAAAGAGACTTTGTCAAATTTGTGCAGAGGACTGAGGCAAAAATTTATTACTTTCATATATTCAAATATACTAGTATCCTTTAAATACATACCAAACATTGAAAGTAACAGTTAAACAAAAGGCAAAATCAGCAGAAAGGGGGAAAAAAAAAACAATGTTAAAAAGTAGAACCATCTTTATTTATAAAATGAAAACTACAACTTTCTACAAATAACTTTTTTTGCTTTGTCTATACAGGCTTGGACGTGCGTTGTGGTGCAGTGAAACAAGAAATTGGTAGGGCCGTGTTCGAATTCCAGTTGAATTTCTTGTATTCACTTACGCACAAATACCTTTGAGAAAAGTATTAATCCGTCTCTTCCCTCTAGTTATAACAGGACAGATTAGATTCTATAGCCTTGGCTGGCAACCAGTCTACCACAGAAAGTAATGGCAACCTACTGCAGGATAATCTTCTGCCCAGTTAGTCATGTTTCTTTCAAGACATGATCGCTCAAGTGTGTATCAATTATATAGCAATTAACTGACTGACTGACTATACTGGCATACACAGGAGACCCAGTGTCACCCTGGGCAGACAGCCCTCCTCTAGCTACACTACTTGTGGGAGAGAGAGTCAGCTGCCAGAGGTGAGACAACAAGCTGTCTGCTGGGATGTAGTGTTATAGTCAGAGATGGACAGAGGGGAGTTGGAGTTCTCACTGACCAAAGAGAAGATCTAGTCCATTAATCTGCCATGAAAGAAAACAGAAGCAGCAATGAAAATGTCCCGATTACCACCTGTCCACCAGACAGAGAACCTAGCATATTTGTTTTTTCTTTTCTCACTGAAAGGATATTTTACTTTCCATTACCATGTGAATTTTTATTCACATATATACAGACAGGAATTGAAAAACATTGTTGGGTGAAGCTGTCTAGTTGGTGAAAGAATCGGCCTAGAGAGGAGATCCCAGCATGGGAAATACCTGAAAAACATACTACAGTTTGACCCAAGCCTTATGGTGGTGATTTTCTAAGCATAGCTTAGATGTGGAAGGCTGAATGTAGGGGTACCCAGTGAGGATTGAACTCATTATTCAGTCATAATTGATCTAGCAAGACAAGCTTGCTGACCATTACACTACGTCAAAATACCCTAAATGATTTTCTAATCATATCTGAAATGTGGCACAAAGTCGAAAATATGAGGCACATGGTGAAGTTCAAACTCATTACTCAGTCATTATTGAACCAGCAAGTCGAGCTTGCTAACTATTTTTTTTTCATCATCCGTTACACCCAATGGTGTGTAGGGCAGCAACAAAGCTTCTCCACCTCTGCCTATCTTGGGCCAGACTAGTCAATGAACCCCAAGAGTACTGCATGGCTTTCATCTCATTCTCCATGTCATTTCTGATCTTCCCCTCTTTCTTTTGCCATCTGGGGTCCAGTGCAGTGCTGTTCTTGTGATTGACTGTGGATCTTTCCGGAGCACATGCCAATCCATCTCCACTGCCTTCTTGTAATGATGGTGCCCATGTTCTCTTGCTTGCATCTCTTCAACAGGTCTTCATTGGAGATTTTCTCCGGCCAAAATATTCTTAGTATTCGTTGGAGGCATATGGTGTGAAAGGATCAAAGTTTGGCAAGATCCACCATTGTCATTCTCCAGCACTCAGATGCATAGAGGAGAGTAGATACAACACAGCTCTGTTATAGCTAACTATTACATCATATCAAATTGCCCAGAACCAAGACTTATGAGTGGAATTGTGTAAATGTAGCTGTTTAGTAGCTGTTATGTTAGCATGGAGTCACAAGAGATTAAAGTGTATTGGCTTTGTTCAAACTGATAACCATACCAGATTATTTACTCTCTACTAGAAATTGTAACTATGGTTTTCTCGGCATAGTTACTGTATAAACCACATCCTGACTGTGGTTGTTGAAATTTTTAACTGAATTCAATTCAATTCAACCCAAGCAAGACAATAATGCTGCTAAGATGCAAGGGACTACTGAGAGTGAAAGAGAATTCAAAAAAGTTTAGAAGAAACTGGAAACCCAATCCTAAACAGGAAACAAGGGATAAACCACTACTCCTGTTCAAAAGATAGAGGACATTTGTGGACTGGATGATAGGTGAACATCTTTGCTCCTATTGAGGAAAAAATTTACAATTTCAGAGTTTAGGTGGAGATGTTAGAAGTATACAAATACAAATGTACCAGAGCAGGCACCTGCAACAAGGATTAGCTTGCTACTCTGGCAGATAGGCTTACTTGGACATGAGCAGCTGTTTCATGATGATTACTAGTATAGGATGTTATAACTTGTATACATTGTAACTTGGAGATTATCTGTCAAATGTCTTATTTTGAAGAATTATCAGTAAATTGATATAACTTGGAACAGAAATTTTATTGGATATTAATCCTTGCAATTGAAATTACAGTGGGAATATTTTTAGCTTTAAGCAGAGTTTGAAGAAATTAAAATAATTCTAAAATAATTTTTTTTTCTTACTAAAACTAAATTTCTGAAAAGAGTGCATGCAAACATGAGAGGTCACTAAAGGATTCTAGATTTACATATCCCACAGAAAATGGTTAACATTTTACATTTTGTTGGATTACCTATCCATCTGATGATAATCACAGGTGGTATGACATTTGAAAGGCTCTTTCTTTTTACCCCTTGACTTTTGGAGTGACAGAACATATTTCCTTTTGTTCTTGTAGACACAAACCATGTAAATATTTTGGAGACAAGACTAAAGATTGTTTTGAACTGTTCATAATTTCAACTTTGTGACATTTACCCTTTGGTCGATCTTCAAATTACCCAATCTCTGTGGCTGGATTGATAATTCAACCACTTCAATCTACGCCCGATCTTATATCACGTTGTGATTTGGTTGATCATAAGATGGGTGGAACTGAGTGACCCCTAGGAACTGCTGTAAATGAATCGGTTCAGGTTGAGCAATGATGCTTACTAACACAGGTTGTCATAACTAGTTTATATTATATCTTGGAGATTACTGGTCAAGTCTCTTATTTTTAAGAATTATCAGTAAATAAACTGATGTAACTTGGAACAAATATAAAAAAATCTTGTTTACAAATGGTTTAAGCTTTAGAAACTAGGATACATTTTTAAAAAATAATAAATTAGGAAATGAAGTCAATAAATGTTTTTAACAGAATTTTGATCAAGCATAAAATAATATAAACAAGGCTACTTATCTAAACTTTTAATTAATGCTCATTGATATACAAGTGGTATAACAGTTATCAATATGGAAAATGGAATTGGTGAGTGAGTGGAGTTCAAAACTCTGCTTAGTCTGATGCATTCACTTTTACACTAATTTTCTTAAAAAAAGCATAAATCTATCTTTTCTCTGCTCTCCATCCATTATGGGTTAAATAGTAGAGTAGACTGGAATTCTAGTCTTGAGTGGCAACCAGTCTTGAAGAATGCCAATTTTGAATGGTTTCCCAAGATGTCATGGCAACTGGCATTAAAAAGAAATAGGAAACTATGATAATCTACATTCTTAGAATGTTCAGAATATTAACACACCACTCAATAAATCCTGGGCCTAATAAATAAAATAACTACTTTTAGGCAAAATTTGACTTCATTCATCAACACAGTCTCCTTCTAGGGTGATACACTGATGCCAATGCTTCTCTAACAATTTGATGCTTTTTTTGTAGAACGATTTGTCTTTGGCCTCAAAATACGCCCCGGTTTCTGATATCACTTCATCATTGGAGACAAATCTCTTTCCATGGAGCATTCTTTTGAGGTGTGCAAACAGCTAGGGCCAGATCTGGAAAATAGGGTGGATGTGAAAGCAATTCGAAGTGCAATTCATGTAGTTTTGCCATTGTTGCGATCGACTTGTGACACAGTGTATTGTCTTGGAGAAAGATCACATTTTCTTCTTCATTTGTGGCCACTTTTTTGCGATTTCTTCCTTTAAATGCACCAATAATGCTATATAATATTCGCTTTTGATGGTTCTTTCTTTCTCAAGGTAATCAATGAACAAAATACCTTGTGCATTCTAAAATATGGAGGCCAAAACCTTGCCTGCTGATGTTGACGCCTTTGGTCATTTTGGATGGCTTTCATCTGTTGCTGTCCACTCAGCTAACTGCTGATTTGACTCTGGAGTGAAGTGGTGGATCCATGTTTCCTCCATTGTCACATATTTATGCAAAAACTCCTTGTTGCATTGAAACACTTGCAAACAATGGTCTGAATTGTCTTTGCATTGTTGTTTTTGATCAACTGTGAGCAAATGTAGCACCCACTTTGAACACAGCTTTCTCATTGACAAATGTTCATGCAAAATGGTGAATACACTGCCTTCTGATATGTTCAACTCCTCTGCTATCTCATGCAACTTCAATTTATGATCAGCGAAAACTAGCTTGTGGATTTTTTGGGGTATTTTCCAGGATAACTGCCAATTTTGGGCAACCTGAGTGTTCAGTATCATTTGTGTTTGTATAACCATGTTTAAAGTCAGCATACCATCTCTTAACTGTTGTTTCTGTTGTAATTCTTGTTGAGAACCTACACAAAATAATAAATAACAAAAGCAGATATGGAGATAGAAAATGTAAGTTATATTGAACAAAAATGTAAAAACTGGAACATGGGTTAGTCAATTCAGGAATACTAGGAATACTGTTAGTAGGAATCAATATATACAATCTTGTAGTGAAGAAGTATGTCCAGGTAATGAGTCTATATCCTTACTGACCAACTAGCGGTGGTACTACTCAACTGCTGCTCTCTGTATAGGCAAGATTATATGTACACATCAGCAAGTCCATTCTTGTATCCAAAAAGGGGTGATCCCCAACAGTTTCCAACAGACCAGAGTCTTAATAACACTTATCAAGCTATTGCTTTGCTTGGACAGTATTTTTCCCATCAGAAAGCAATGCTTGAACAACACACAAAATTCAGATTTTTCCATTGTTTAGAAAATCTGCAACAGTAGCTTCACTTAAATAACTGTAATTTGTAAACTAATAATCTGAATTGGCCCAAATTTTGTCATGTGCCATTTGAAGGTTAGTACTTCATAAAAATCATGTGGATTTTTTTTTATTAGTGGTGCATCTATATGTCAGGCCCAGGACTTATTGAGTGATGTATTATGCTTCCTCTATGTAGTCATCACAAAAATTTATGATGCACTAAATGTAAAGATTAATTCATGCTACAAATAGTAGTAGTTAGAGCAAAGTAAAATACATATAAGATTGAGTGATGTACTTAAAACACCAGTTTGTTCCATCCAAACTTCAGTGGCTGGTTTTTCACACTGTTGTCTGTGAAGGGAAAATCAGTTTTAGGTGTTTGCATATGGCAGTTAATTTCTTTGTTTCATTTACATGTTATTAATAACTTTAATATTAGAAGTAAGACAAATTTCTTGACTTCTTCATTTTAATTTTATTGGAGATGTATTCCATCGTATCAATCCTTGCAATTGAAATTACAGTGGGAATATTTTTAACCATAATCAGATTTTGAAGACATTAAAATCATTTTAAAGTAATTTTTTATTACTAGAACTAAAGTTCTGAAAAGAGTGCATACAAACATGAGAGGTCACAAAATTAAAAGAATTTTAGATTGGCAGATCCCACAGAAAATGGTTACCATTTTATGTCATATTAGATTACCTCCTTGCTGATGATAATCACAGGTGGTATGATATTTAAAAGGCTCTTTCTTTTTTCCCTTTGACATTTGAAGTGACAACACACTTTTCCTTTTGCCCCAATAGACATGAAATATGTAAGTACTTCAGAGACACATTCTGAAGATTGTATTGAACTGTTCATAAGTTCAACTTTGTTTTGTTCTTTGTCTTTCTGTAATATATCTTCTTAATACATTTATGAATTGTTGTTTGTTTGAATTCCATGATTACTGTCCTTTTCTTTTTTTACCCAGCCTCACATGAGTTCACCAAGTATTGTTTGTGGGACAAATGTGCCAGGAAGTATAGAATGATAATACTTTCCATTCCTATAACAATTTAACCAAGTTTGTTGTTAAAAGGAAGTGGGTGCTGTCCCCCATATCACAAAAAATGATGTGAAGTAATTTTAATGTGTACATTTTCATTTGAAGCCTTGTGAGTGAAATTAGGTAGATGGCTCCCTTTGAGGAGTCATCGATGATTGTGCGAGCTCAAAGTTACAAGTCATCGTGACCGAGTGTTTGAGCGTCCTGGCCTTGTTCAGACTGTTGTTCACACGCTCTCTTCCAGAAATTGTAACTAAGGTCTGGTCAGCATAGTTGCAGTATAAACCACAGGTGGCATCTGTGGCTGTTGAACAAACACAAGTGTACCTGAGCAGGTATCTGCAATGGGGATTAGCTAGTTGCCCTGGTAGATGGGTATCCTCGAATACGAGTGGCCAGCCATCATTTAATAAGAATGGTAAATATATTTTGGTACCCTTCTTTTCATTTCCCATTTTAGTAACTGATATTTATCCTTATTTGAGAACTTCTTGATATAGGAAGCCATGATAAAATAACAACCCAATAGTCTTTTCTCAACCTCAAATTTTTCTGTGGACCAACTACCCAAAGAATAACTCAAAGACTATTTTTACTTCTTTTTGACTCTTGAATTCATGTACATATTTTTGTAAATACAAATGATTTATTTAACAGGCATAACCATGTTTTCTTTATTTTTATTCCATTATTGTTTTAGATTCAGATTTTCAGATCTAAACTTATTTATAAATGGAACTTTGTGTGTGTCTGTGTGTCTGTGTGTCCGTTACTTATAGACTCTGAAATGGCTGAATCTATTTTCTTGAAAATACACAGTTGTACTACAAGCATCTGCGAGTGTTCTTAGCTAAATTTTGTGTCAAGGTACACCCGATAAATATCGAAAATCGATAATCGATAAAATTGAGTTATAGAAAGAGTGGTCCGATTTTAATCAAATTTGATACACTCATAGACAAAGACAGAAGAAATGATATTCAGAAGTTTCAAGGTTGCAGTTCTTACAATAGTGCAGAAAATCGATAATATATATATATATATATAAAAGGCAAGATGTTTGTGTGTGTGCCTAAACATCTGCCTGTATGTCTGTATTTGTTTCAGCCCTTTTATTTTAATTTTTGCTTCGGGTTTGGCTTTAAGTAGGTATAATTGTAGTTCTTAGTCTCAGCCATGATACCATTTACTCAGAGGACTTATTTAGCCTTGAAAATTCAGTTTACGGCAAAAAAAACTTATTTGATATTGATACCAGGAAATCAAAATTTGACTTACATCCATTCATTTTTCTTTCAGTCTACGTTTTCGCTTTATCTGGAAACAACTATTGCTTTTTCATCTTTCGTGCCAATGTCCAAAGAGTCTGAGCTCCAAGACCATAGATTAGTTTTAAAGCTTTCATTACACCTGAGCAACACTGGGCTATACTGCTAGTTATTAGTATAACAAAACATGAATGATAAAATTTCCTACACATTCTCCTTAAGTTACTTTTTATTCTGAATACTATTGCTTTGCTACTACCTTTTAATCATTTCAATCCAAGCAAACTAATAAAGCCACTAAGATGCAAGGGGGTTACTAAGTGTTAAAGAGTATTAGAAAAACTACTATTAAGGAGACAGAACAATAAAAGAACAAGAATTAAGAAGACATAAGATAACGATTGACATAACATTGACATTTTTGAAGGTCAAAGTTAACTGGGAAGCAAGTCACAGAAAAGAGAGTTCTACAAGTGAGAAATATGATAGAAAAAACTGTTAGCATAGTACCTACTGTTACATCTCGCCATTTCAACTGTAAAATGATGAGATCTGCCGCCAATCTAGTACTGTGATTAAATTCATAATGTCTATATACCATTGTTCATCAGAACAATTACCATGAAAGTATTTATAGAAAAAACACAGGAAAGCCATGTTATAGTGGTGGGAAAGTATAAGAAATAGGGAAATTGTGGTGCAGTGGATATCGACTCGGAACGATAAAACGGAGAGCCGAGTTCAAATTCCAGTTGAATTCATTACATTCACTTACATGCAAATACCCTTGGGAAAGGTATTAATCCATCTCTTCCCTCCAGCTATGGGTCAAATAACAGGACAGATTGGGTTCTATAGCCTTGGTTAACAACTAGTCTACTGCAGAAAGAAATGGCAACCTACTGTGGGAAAATCTTCCCAGTCAGTCATATTTCTTTTGAGACATGATTGCCCAAGCGTGTATCACATATGGCACTTAACTGACTGACTGAACGTAGAATCGGTTGCACTCAGAATAGTTAACAGTTACATCTAGTCACTTCAATTGTAAAATGATTTTTACTGACAGCCTGTAGTATGACTAGTAAATGAAACACTAGCCTTTAATTTCTCTTATTTTTTTTAAAGGAATCATTATCCTTGTCTTCTGGAGTAAATAATTTCCATAGATACTTGTTAATTTTAAATAAGATATTTGAAAAAACTGTGCCAATACATAACATATAATAATAACAGTAAAATATACAAAGTGCTGTCTAAAACATTTGGAGAATTTCACCCTGAAATAAATGGCCGGCTATGTCTTGCTTTCAGCATCATCTTCATAAATTTTCTTATTTTGGCAAACATGGACTTTTGTGATCGCAAAAAAATAAAAAATAAAAACGGAGTATCAAAAATATGACACTGCTTTTAATTTAACTACTCCTTGATTTAAAAAGCATTGGTGAGAATTGCAATAAAACCTAAGCATGATTTCAATGACCAAACTGGTGGGAGAGCTGTAGGGATTAAATAAAAATATGAAATAAAATAAAAAACACTAAATAAAATAAAAATACAAAATAAAATAAAAAACTACGAAATAAAATAAAAATATAAAATAAAATAAAAGTATGAAATAAAATAAACATAAAAATCTCCCAGGAGTCCTCTGACAGGAAAGACAATTGATGCATGTGCAAAAAGAGAAACCTCCTGGTGCCAAAAATAAATTCGATCTCTTTCTCTGTTGGACTTTGGATGGTAAAGATGTGCCAAACTGTTCGGGAAGAAATTTACCCAACAAGAGGTTGTTGGAACCAAAAAAATAAAATCAGTGTCCAAACTGTCCCTCTAGTGTTTCTGTATCTTTCATTTTCTCTTTGCCTATTTATTTCAGCAGCGAAAGCCATTCAACAAGTTTTGGATGTTTAGGTGAAAGAACCAACCCAGCCATAACATTCCATAGAGCACAGTGTAACGAAGGTGTATCTTGACAGGCTATTCATCTGACAGCCTGGGTGTGCCAGACCTTGCCCGTTTCAATTCCCTTTGAGCCATGAGGGAGGTGCTTTTGGCCAAGTATGCGGGCTTCTCTGTTGTGCAAAGTTGTCCACCAAAATCAAATTCATGCAAATGGCCTCTCTGATTTACAACCATCTCCACCACTGCCCCTAGGGGAGTGAAAAGGAATAGGGTGAGAGAGGATGATGGCCTCCATAACGGTCATGTCACGTTGAATACACCGGTTCCCGCTCGATCACCGAAGTTAAGCAACGTTGAGCCTGGTCAGTACTTACGTGGGTGACCACTTGGGAATACCAGGTGCTGTTAGCGTTCACGGATGTGCGTTGTGGTGCGGTGGATGTCGGCTTGGAGGGGGAAATCGGTGAGCTGAGTTCCAATTTCAGTCGAGCACACTGCACTCACTTGCGCACTAGTACCCTTGGGAAAGGTATTAATCCGTCCGTTCCCTCCAGTTATGGGTTAAATAACGGGGTAGGACTTGGGACCCTGCCCTTAAACAAATCCCAATGAGACTTGCTCCGTCAGGGAGGAAGCCCGCTCAACCCGACTAGGGTGAATGCGGCATACATACATACATACATACATGGCCTCCATGCTTGGATGTGAGTGGGTGCCGACAACACATACAGTTTTTTGTTCTTGAGAATTTATAACAAAAATATTGAACACTATTTATTATATTGTTTACTTACAAGAATTATTTTATATTTTCAACATTCTAAAAACTTATATGATTGTATTAAAACTAATGCAATACAATATTTATCATTTATCAATTTATAAAGAAATAAACATGAGGCAGTATTTAGATTATTTGCATTGTTCAAACTGTTGTTCTCATCTTTATTGCCATGTTTATGATGTTTCTGCCATTATATGCTCTGGCCTTCTTCACAAGCTAAGAATTTTAAGTGGCATCACACAAGAGTTCGGTTTGAAATTTCTAGCACCTGAAGAAGGTTGGAGTGTACAACGGCCGAAATGTTGTAAACATGGCAGCAAAGATGTGGACAACAGTTCAAACAATGTAAATATATATGAAAAAAATTTTTTATTCATAAATTTATAAACATTTAATAATTAAAATATTTAAACCAACTATAAGTAAACCCTGATTATTTACTATTTCATAATGTTCGAATTAATTGGCAATTAACTGACGCTTTGTGAATGATTCCAATATAGTGTAAAAATATAATTTATTATGGTCATATCATGTTGAATACACCGGTTCCTGCTCGATCACTGAAGTTAAGCAGTGTTGAGCCTGGTCAGTACTTAGATGGGTGACCGCTTGGGAATACCAGGTGCTGTAAGCGTTTATGGACGGATGTGTGTTGTGGTGCGGTAAATGTCGGCTTGGAAAGGGAAATCAGTGAGCCGAGTTCCAATTTCAGTTGAACACTCTGCATTCACTTGAGCACTGGTTCCCTTGGGAAAGGTATTAATCCAGCCATTCCCTCCATTTATGGTTTAAATAACTGAGGTCTGCTGTTCATGTGATCTGTGGGCAAACTTCTGCACTGATCGTTTGTTATCAGCAGTTCCTAAAAAGTGTGGATGGTGCTACACAAGCCTTCACCATTCTAAACAATTCTTTGTGTGGCAGTCTGAGTTAGACACTCATCCATTGAAATTGACAAGAGAGTCCATAATATATATATATATATATATATATATATATATATATACAAAAGAATAAGGAATAAAGAAGATAATTGCAATAATTGAAGGTAATTAAACATTAATTTAAAACAATGCTCAATATAAAAATAGAGCAATGAATATTTTTTATTACTTTAGAACATGTGCAAACTACAAACTACTACAAAATTGTACATTTTGTTTCGACTTTGAAAGAACAATGTCTCATCAGGTAGTTAATAATGATGGTAATAAATGCTTTTCATCTTTATTATCATCATTATTAACTACCTGATGAGACATTGTTCTTTCAAAGTCAAAACAAAATGTACAATTTTGTAGTAGATTGTACATTTTCTAAAGTAATAATTAATAATATATATATTTATTGTAAACAAACAATCTAATAGTATTTATTATTTTTGTTGTCAAGTCTCAAGAACAAAGAAAATGTACAAATTCACTTTCATCTGTTTAACTTTTATTACAATTTCAATCATCACTTTTCAAACTGCTGAGGAGTGAAGGTAGTTAAAATAAAAGTGATGTCATGGAACAAACCATCCTTTTTTTTGACACACCATTTTATTGAGTTCATGAATATCCATTTTTGCACATTGTCAAGGACAGAACCAAAAGTTTCTTATCTTTAGTTTAAGTGTGTTGTTCAAATTCCCTGAACTTTTAAATAGCATCTCATAGAATATCTCTGTAGCCATTTTTTTGTTTTCACAATATTCAACACCAATATTCTTTTTTGATATAAAAAACTTGATAAATATATACATAAAAAAGAGCCACATATGGATTATATAAAGAAGTAAGGCAAATGAAGTGAACTGAGCAATTGAGAACATAGCATTTTAATGGTTGAGCAATGATTTAGGTTTCTTGTGACTATAGAAATAGTAAGAGTAATTAAAGTATAAATTATCCAATGAGGACTTCATTTAATGATTGATTCATTTTTTAAAACTCCTTATGGGTCATTTAATGCTGAAATTTAATTTTTAATTGAAATAATAAAAATATGATATGTTATTCTTCTTTCACAGTTGGATACATGGCAGTTGATACTCAGCTTTTGTGCATATACAAGTTTGTGTGGACATAATTCATGTTGGTTGATTTTGTTTAGTAGCATATCAACCTCTATGGATTATATAATGCTGAAATGTAAATATTGTGAACACAATTGTATGGCTTGAATCCATTGGTCAAGTAGTGAAATCTATATATACTCTGGTTCAGTGGAATGAGCAGAAGCAGCATCACAAGAATAAATTAACTTAAAAAAAGTTATTTTTATATATGGTGTGGTAGAAATACTTCCCATGTAATGGTAAGACATTAGCAAGATGAAGACATCATTGCAATTAATGTCTTACTATTTATGTTAGAAATATTTCTGCTGTGCATTGTATTGTTGAATGATGTGTATTATATGAATAGAAGTGGTGGATGCAGGAAGTACAGAATATACAAGATAATTCTTTAACATGGACAGCAGATTGAGAAACGTTTATTTCTGTGCATTAAAAAATTAGTTTGAAATTCTGCGAATGTTACAAAATACAACAGGCACCTGAAAAAAGATGGAGGGTAAAATGGCTGAAACATGACAATAACAACCAAAATAAGGACATCAGTTTAAACAAATTAGTGAGACTTTCTCTTTTCAGAAATACACTGTTAAATAGTACTCAATTTTGTTTTAGCAGTTATATAAACATGTTGTGAGAGACAAAATATTGTCTCCCCTTGACTAACCCTGTAAAAACTAAAAATGGATATTCACAAGATTTGGAAACTGTCACATGATCTGATGAGATGTCATTAAGTGGGAAAGTCAATCACCCTCTTTGTTCCCTGACAGCCAAAGTAGAAAGTCGTACATATTCAAGCTCGTGGAAATCACCATATGATAAGTACTAAATTCTATTTTATTTTAGATAGCAAGTTCCTTGTGAACATTTTCCATGTGAGTAAACATATATGTATATTTCAAGTGTTTTGATATAAAGATTTTTGTGGCTTACTGAACTTTTTCATAGGTTTATGTTGTGAATTATTTGTTTTCTGAATCAAACCAATAATATATATAATTTACACACAACAAACCCTTGAGGATTTATCTCAGCTTAGACTTTCAAATTAATTTCAGAAATGAAGGGTCCTTTTAAAACCAGTAATAAATCATGTTTGCCCAGATATTTATACAATATCTGGAAGAAAAAAGCTGTCAGCTTAAACTGATGTTAAATGAATATGAGCTAAAATTGAATTCCATATTTAATTAGAAGAATCTCTTTAAAAATTACAAGTTGATTTGAGAGAGGAAAAGAAAAAAACATAGAATTTGTTGAATAACTTTCAAAGAGTGAATTCTTTAAAACCTGTTTTATTCTGAACCAAAAATTCAATATCAATCATTCTTCAATGCTGTTATATAAAATTCTATCTGAGCTTCTTTTTTTCTTAATAATAACAAAGATTTTGCAATACAACTTTTTTATTAAGTCTGGGGCATTTTTTTATCATGCAAGCTCATTTTTAGGGAATCTTTGGAGGTACCTACATTATTGCTTTGCTTGTAATGAAATGATAAAAAAATGTTATCTTAAACTGATGCCAGGTGGATATGAACTAAAGTTAAATTGTTGAGTTGGTATAAATAACTTGAAAAAACTTGTTCTAAAAAAACATTATACATTTGATAAATAGTCCTTTCTGTTAGTAATATTTGTATGTTATTTTCAACTGGTCAATTTTATTTCATCTGACCCAAAGACTATGTGAAATAGGATGCTAGTCTTAAATAATTTTTATATTATTTTTCTTTTAATATTATGTACAAAATAAAAAAAAGAGTTTTGTTTATGTATCATTGGGGCATTCCTACCAGATATACAATAACAAGTGATTTGATTTTCAGTCAAAAGACATGGTGAAATACAAATGCCAGTGAGAAAAAAGACTTTTACAAATGTTTCCCAGATAAAAGATATGCAGCATTAAAATATTTTGAATGATAATTTCAGCATTTTGCACAACATATTTATATAAGAAAATGTTTTTAAAGATGAACTATACTGTAAATACATGTAGTTTGATCTTAACAGATCAACATTTAAAGTTAATTCTGATGAAAGGAAGCTCAAATTTTGAACCTCAGTTTAACTCTTCAAAGATAAATCATACTAAATCTGCATTTAGGTTGATCTTAACTGGTCAACATTTAATTCTGATAGAGCAAGCTCAAATTTTGAAGTTCAGTTTTATCTCAGAAAAAAAAGAATTTCATCATTCTTTTTGATTCTTCATCTTTAACATGACCACCAAAAAGATTGTATTAAAGTTTATGCTTATTTATAATGGAAAATATTTAATCTAGAATGAATTAAGAAATATAATGTCAGCTTAGTTTTATATATATGCATAGCTTTACTTTATCTTGGCCCACAAGCCTCAAAACATTGACAATTTGGCTTACTTTCAGAAATGCTTGCCAACCTCAGCTCTACGTTATAAACCATCCTGAGTTAAAAGTTATCATCTAAAATCTTATCAAAGCAATTTTGTATTACTAAATCATAATGAAAGTATGATACAATAAAAAATATTGGAGTAGATAGACTTAACTATCGCCCGGTTCACACTCCATCCACATCTATTGAACAGGTGAAGAGGCTCATCCCTTGTTTCCTGTTTAGGATGTGGTTCCCGGCTTTCTTTTTTTTTTTTCCAATCATTCTACTCTTAAGTAGCCCCATGCACATCAGTGGCGTCACCGCCTTGCTTGGGGTGATATGATTAAAAAAAAAAAAAAAAAAAAAAAGTTGTAAGTCAGAAATATATGAGATCAATTCCTTTTAATAGATCGTTTTTAACATCATATTTTACCTTGTACATATAATGTTCACCATTGCAAAATAAAATTTAATAACCCATCCTCCCCTCAAGAAATTACTTGCATGTTAAATGCAATGGGTACATTTTTAGTGACATTCAAAATAAAAATACATTGCATTATTATAGTAATTGGACGTTTTTAAAGAGTTAAGAAAATAGTTAAAAATTGTAAGAATTCAAATATTCCAACGGAATTTCACCACAAGTTTTTTCTCTTTAAGTTCTATTGATTGGTTGATTCATTTTTTATGGTTTATCAACCAACTGCAGGTTATTTAAAGCCAGAAAATATTTTTAGATTGTAAGAATTTTGTTTTTGGAGATGATAATGATTTAGTGATACAAATCTTACTAATTAACCTATAACTGAGGGAGTGGGTTCATATTTAAGCAGAATTTGATAAACAAACAATAAAGTACAATATGTATATAAAGTGGGGATCTATTCTACATTATTATCAACATATAAACTAACCCCTCATTTTTTGGCCATGGTAGTTTTTATAAATTTATATTCCAGAGAATGTAAATAAATCTAAGTCATGCCTGTGTAGCTAATCAGTGTTTCATTGATTGATTGATTCTTTTTTTATGGATTATCAATCCATAGCAGGTTATTTAAAGCCAGAAAATATTTTTAGATTGTAAGAATTTTTTGTGGGGGAGATAATAATTATTTAGTAATACATGTCTTACTAATTAACCCATAATTTCCCCAAAGGGGGAACATAAGAGACTATAATAAACTTTACTAGAATTGGAATTCAGCTCTTCTATTAACAATCTGAGCTATTATCCAATGACATCACCTGTACATCAAAGTTTACAACACCTGGCATTTCCAAGTGGTCACCCATCTAGGTATTGACCAGGCTTGACATTGCTCAACTTTGGTGATTGTATTGGAACTAGTGTTCCAACATGATGCAGCCATATGTCAATTTAAATTCTATATCTTTCCTTTTAGTTTTTCTGTGTAATTTAAATTCCATATTGTTTTGTTTCTTTCATTAAAATATTTAAAGTATGTTGCTTTTCTCTCACACATTTTAGCTTAAAAATTGTGGAGGGTGATGTACAGTGTAAAATACAGTAACAAAAATTTAAAAATAATTCTTCACTGACCTTTTAAGATCTTTTTGTTCCCAATCATGTGTTAAACCAGAATATTTCATTCATATTTTTTCTTTTCTTGTCACTATATTTGGAGTGAGGTGGAATTTATTCTATAAAGTGAATACAATCAAACCATGTGAAAATATGAGACTTTAGGTGCAACTGAAGTTATGGTAGATGACTTTGTGCCAATTTGAAAGTTAGAACATTAAAAAATAGCAACTGTAGCATGGTATATAGATGACAAAGAAACAAATCCTTGTCAATATTTAAAAAAAAAAAGATAAAAAATTAAAGTAAAAATGCATGAACTTATTTGTAGCTTTAAGTGTAGACCCCAAACCATTGTTATTCAACAAGAATACAGATCTTGTGCCACTATATATATATATATATATATATATATATATATACACACACACACACACACAAATGCACACATACATGCACAGGGTGTCCCTAAAGTCTGGACACATGGGAAATTTCATTAATGATTTTCTTTTTTACCTCCACAGATTAAACATGGTTTTATCAGAAGAAGAAAGAATTGACTTATTTTTCTGGGGTATGCTAAAGGTGTACACAATGAAAATCACAGATGCAACACACTTGATTGAACTCATAAAAAGTGAATGTGCTAAAATTGACAGCAATGTGGCGTTACTGCATAGAGTTCACATGAATCTTGTAAAGTGCATCAACCTTTGCATCACAAAATATGGAAATTATATTCAAGATGTTATGTTAATATTTCAATTCAATCAAATATTGTTGAAAATTTAATTTCTCTTAAAAACATGCATTTTTGCCTGTGTGTCTAGACTTTAGGGACACTCTGTATGTGTGTATATATATATATATATATATATATAACAAAATATTTAGGTAGAGGTGAAGATAGTGTTAAAAAAATAGTGGTTAAAATATCAGAAAATAAAGTAAAAAATAGATATATACATTTCAAAAGCACAAAGACATACTTAAAATATATGAATCTTTTACTTTCAACCCATTCTGAAAAATTGGATAAAGATTTATTTTAAATTCAATGAAGAAAAATTTGGGGAATATAAAAGTAGATTTTGACAAAACAACAAAAATTGAAAAAAAAAAAGAAGAAAACAGCATCAATTAAAATAATGGCTTTTATACAATCATCACATGATTTTGTTCTTTCATTTTGTGTGAGAGACGTCAACTTAGCGAAAAAAGTATTAACAATTTAATATTGAAACACACGCACACACACGCATATTTCTTTTATTCTGATTTGAGGAAGTCTATCTAATAATGGCAAGATGAGTATCAAGTCAATGAAAGTTTTTAATTTTGTCAAATTTAAACTTTGTCTGAAGTCTAGATCCTATTTCTTGACAAAATACAAAGAAAGATCTGCAATGTAATCAATCCTGATCTGGCATCTCAGCTTCAGTCACTTTCTCATTGATGTAGTGTGACTTCCCTCTGTCTTTTCTACAAATATTTTCATGGCAACTGCTCTGATGAATCTTTTTCCTCTGGTGCCCAACTACATGAATTTATTTATGCTACTAGGTTGGCATCTAGGTCCCACTTATTTACCGTTGAAATAGCTAAATGCAACTGCCACTTCTGTTTACTTGCTTCCCTGACAACTACAATCTTCAAAAATTTAAATGCAATGTCAATTGCCATCTTCTATCTTGAATCCTATTCATCTTTTGTCCCTTCCTTAATCTTCTCTATACTCAGCCTTCTTTCACTTTCACTCCCTGTGTACTAGTAGTGCTTTTGCCTTGCTTGGGGTGAAATGATACCCCCCACCCCACCCCAAAAAAAAAAAAAAAAAAAAAAAAAAAAAAAAAAAAAAAAAAAAAAAAACAAAAAAAAAAACCTACATTTCAAAGTTTAGATAAAGAAAATAAGTTAAATACATATTGGAGGTACAGTAACAAGAGATCATATGAATATTTCAGTTTTGTAGCAGTCAAATTATACAGAATTATGATCAATAAATCCAGCCCAACAAAATGAATCTATGCCAACTAAGATTATCCATTGATTGCAACCTGTCTTCTTTATAGAAATGTTCTAAAAACATGAATTTCTTTCATATGCAAAAAAAGGAACAATGACTCCTATCAACAGGTGCCATTTTTGCTTTACTAAGACTTTCTGTGTTACTCCATTTGGCTCTCTAACAGTGCTTGCTGGCAGGAGAAGCTCTTTAAGACAGTAAATAAGCAACAGTATTTTTTGTCTGCCTCTTTTTGGTTTTTCATCCTTGTTTTTAGATGCAGTTAGGTGTAGATAAGAATGCTGCATTTACCTCCCCCCTTTTGTACTTTCTCATACATGTTGTTACACATAAACAGGCGCATTCCTCATTAGAGCTAGTTTCATGTATCTTCCCCACCCCTTTCATAACAAATACTGTTTGATATTCACTGTTTGAGGCAATAGCTCCCAAGCTACTTTCTTTCTCTGGGCTGTATTTCCAGATAAAAATTTTAATATGAGAGAGAGAGAGAGAGAGAGAGAGAGAGAGAGAGAGAGAGAGAGAGAGAGAGAGAGAGAGAGATCTAAAGTTAAAACATTATTATTGATAACTCTCTTGATAATTGCATATTCAAAGTCGGAATATTATCATTGATAACTGTCTCCTCCAATTTGCAGACCCTAGTTACTTTATTCTTAATACTTGATATAATGCAAAAAATGACACAATCATAAAATCTGTCAATAATTATTTGTAAGTATTCATAATGGGACTCATGCATGAAATTACAAGTAATCCATAATAATATTTTGAATTCTGAAATCATATTTATTTCTGGTATAAGAGTTTTTTGAAACTGTTTCTAAATCTTTGTCTTCCAATCATTCTGCCTCACCTGCCTTCCTCTTCCACTACACTGCACCATTTGGGAACCACTGGTTTAAGGAAACAAAAACAGGGATACCAACTAAAAAACAAGTACCCACTAAAAATAACACGTATTGTTATAAGAAATAATGTCTGATTAAAAAATTAATTTGTGTATTACTGTTGTTTACATTTTGGGTAAAAAATGAAGTTAGTAGATATACAGGACACAATGGGTAAATTATTGCCATTTTATATTTTTAATTTTGCTTGTTTTTATCTTGTCAATGGCACAGTATAGTAGGGTCAGTTGGGTACCGTCTGTGAGAAAAACAGCACCATGAAACAATTCACTCTGCCAGAAATTTGAAAAAAGGCATGCTGTACTGCTTGGCATTCATGCCGAAAGCTCCAATATAAACATTTCAGAATGTCTGGGTGTCAATCTGAGGACAGTGCATAGAATTCAGAAAGAGTTAGATGAGTTCAATGGTGACTGCAAAGGAATGGCAACTTGGAAAATTAACACTGATAAGAAAAGAACTCCCACATAACTATGTAACTCCCCAGACTGCAACGCTCTTGTTTGTTGTGTGGCACACAACTGAGTGAGAGACCAACAAAATTCCTTTTAATGCCAAAGGGGAATGGAAGGCAAGGATTATGGCAGCATTCACCAACAAGAAGACTGTTTGGAAGAGTTGCTGGAGATTCCAAAGTCGTCTGAAGGCCATGGTTGAAGTCAATGGCAATTTTATTGAATAAATTCACCCTTTAGTATTTAAAGATATTTTTGTGTAATTTTGGTAAATATGTTAAAATGAGATGTCAGTGTTATTTTCAATTTTTACGCAATTAAGACGACAATTTATCCATTGCACTCTATGGATATGCACAAGTCTCAACAAAAGATGTGTCTTCTTGTAATATAACAATCTGGCCCCACCCGAGGAAGTGATGCAAGCGATGGTGTTTCCCGTCGGTGAAGGGGGCGGCGAACGACAAGACAGGTGTTTGTGAAATACATCCTGTCGAGGCCGGAGCGGATGTCGTTTGACCTTATTTCCGACAGCGGCGGAAATGACTATGGAGGCAAACAGAACAGGTGTCTCTGGGAATTACGTGGCGTTGCGTGGGCGAGGTAAAACCGGAAGGAAAGTCCTGGTTCTAGAAGACTATATAAAGACCTCGACACACGGATTCGCCAGCAGAGAACGGCCAGTGGAAGCAGAGAAACACCACAGGCAAGACTACACTCCCGTCAACCCATTCTATGTGCGCTCTCACTCTCCTGTTCTCTATTCCACACGGTTCGTCGTCATTAATAAAAATATAACCTTATATTTTTATATATGCGTGTTTGTTGTTTTGTCGTCGTACGGCGATATATAACATTCTTTAAATAGGTCATTTGTCACTCAGTTAAGTGCTATTTGTGATACACACTTGGGCAGATTTTCCTGCAATAATTTGCCATTACTTTCTGCAGTAGACTGGTTGCTAAACAAGGTTATTGAACCTAATCTGTCCTGATATTTAACTCATAGCTGGAGGGAGAAGAGACGGACTAATACCTTTTCCAAGGGTATTTGCACGTAAGTGGATGCAATAAATTCAACTAGAATTCAAACTTGGCTCTCCAATTTCTTGTTCCAAGCCGATATCTACCGCAGCACAATGCGCATCATAATTTGTACCATGTTCTAGTAAGACAAAATCCTGTGGAGAAACTGATAGTGGCATGTTTTGGTAATAAAAACAGTTTCCAGGATGAAAAAAGGATACAGATTCAATTTGTGTTTGGAGGCACTATTTTTCTTTAGAAAACTAGAACTCATGATCTAGATCGGTTGTTATTAATTTCAATGTTTAAGAAAAAAATAAACAAATGGGAATAGCTTTCCAAACACATATATGTACTAAAAATAACATTTATTTTCATAAGAAATAATGTTGAATTAAGAACAAATCAATTCAGAAATTAACACACACAACTATGATAGAATATAGGTATGCTATATTTATGGGATGTGCGTTGTGGTGCATTGGATATCGGCTCGGAATGAGAAATCGGGGAGCCGAGTTCGAATTCCAGCTGAATTCATTGCATTCACTTATGCGCAAATACTCTTGGGAAAGGTATTAATCCATCTATTCCTTCCAGTTATGGGTTAAATTAACAGGACAGATTGGGTTCTATAGCCTTGGTCGGCAACCAGTCTACCGCAGAAAGCAATGGCAACCTACTGCGGGATAATCTTCTGCTCAGTCAGTCATGTCTCTTTCAAGACAAGATCGCCCAAGTGTGTATCACGTATGGCACTTAACTGACTGACTTATATTTATGGGTAAAAAACTTATATTTATGGGTAAAAAACTTATATTATGGGTAAAAATGCTCAATATCAGAGATAGACATATAAGACCAGCATATATAAATCGTGCATCCAAAACACAAGACCTGAATATTGCCTTCAAGCATGAAGCAGACAGATGCCATTTAGTGTTGACTTCATTGTCCACTTTTATATTTATATATTTGATGAGTGGACTAAACAATATCAAAACTGGTTCATCTATAAAGTTCTAGGATTGAGATACCGAATAGAATATCAATCAGCTAAGTGACAGATTTTATATTTGTATTAATCTTGTTTCCAGTTTCTTCTTGAGTCTACTTCAGTTCAGTACTTCTAAAGTCTCTGCCTAAACTCTGAAATTTTATTTACTATTTTAGTATCTATTTCTCCTCTGTAGGAGTAGATAGGTTTGCCTATTACCCAGTGGACACTTTTCTTTGATCTTTTGAACAGGTCTAGATGTTTACACCTTGTTTGCTGTTTAGAATTGGGTTTCCAGTTCCTTCTAAAGCCTTTTCATTCTCTTTCACTCTCAGTGGCCCCTTGCATTATCTTAGTGGCATTATCACCTCAATGGGGTGAACTGACAAAAACAAAACATTATATATATAAGTTATGTGAATTAATAAATATACATATGAGGGATCTACACATGTATAGTATTATTATTCAGGTGTTAATAAAACTGTACTCAACATAGTATGAACATATCTATTATATATATATATATATATATATATATATAGTTCTACCTTGATGGCAATGGCATGACTCGAAATTTCTTTCGTTATGCAATCATCAGGTGCACTTTTCAAACTGATGATTGTATGACGCATGAAACTCAGAGTCGTGCCATCGATGTCCAACAATGTTATATATATATATATATATATATATATATATATATATATATAGTGTGTATATAGGTAAGCATATATATATATGTGCGCGTGTGTGTGTGTATATGTGAGTGTGTGTGTATATATATATATATATATATAATAGTGACGTGTATTAATAAATATACATATGAAGGTGTACATATGTATGGTATTATTCAGGTGTTCATAAAACAGTGCTCAATGTAGCATGAACAAAGCTATTTCATATATATATATATATTTTAATAAATATACATATTGTCTTAAGTCAGTGGCACAACAAATGGAGTTTCATGCCTTATGCAATCATCAGGTGCACTTTTCAAACTGACAGTTTAATAGATTTGAATTTAAGTTCACTTGATGTTCATTGGAATTAAATCTTATTAAGTTAGGTTACTGCTTATTTAATAACAAAATTAAAACTGAAATATTCTAAGATTACATGTAGATAAAAGGAATAAGATTTTAATTAAAATTAAAAAAATGTTAAAAAGTAATAAATAACAGTAAAAATAAAAAAAAATTAATTCCAGACTTTGCTTTCAAAAATAATTATTAAATCTTTTCTCGATAGTGATACTTATTGCAAAGTATTGACATTAACATTGTTTCTTTTAAATATAAAAGATGTTAAATTCTACCAGACAGTTGGCATATGCATGAAACTAAGTAGCATTAAGCAGTAAGGAACAAATATACAATGGTTCTTAACATAAATTTTAGCTCCGTTATTACTACTGTTACGAGGAAGCATTTATATATAAAAATAATATTAATAATGTCTAAAAAGTTGTAGTAAGGGATTCTATTGAATCTTACTCGTTATTACAAAAAAGTTTTAATTCATGAAGTAGTCGTAAAAATAAGGAAATTAGAAATAGAACGTTTTGATGATGCTAGAATGTCTGAGAAAATTCAAGTAAAATCTAGAGAATTCTAAAGGATTCTAGAATATGCAAATTAGGTGTTAGCCCCTATAAAAATAGGGTTTTGGGGAGAGAGTAGTTAATTGTTAACAGGGTTTGCTGACATTATCAACTCCGGATTTGATTCAAGGATTTATATTCAGCCGAAAGAATCTCTAAGAAAAGTTGCCAACCAACTAAAACCTGAAAGAGAACCTGATGGAACTATATGGATAAATAGATAATTTTGATTCTTTCATTGACCAAACTTAAAATTATTCTTTATGTACACATTTGAAGACTTCCATAAAGTATAGCACTTAAACTACTTTGCTAAGCTTAACTGGGTAAAGATATTGACACTTCCTTCCCCTTCATAACACTTTGTCTGTCAATAGTAAACTCTATGTTTCTGTTTTGAATGTAAAAATTGTAAATTTTGTATATATATCATTTTGTGTTTATCATAAATTAAATATTTGTATGTGATTTTTAACTCTGAGTTTTGGTCAATCATTTTTTTTTCCTTTTGTTACACTTAACACATAATACTACCAGCACCCATTGTGCATGCTATATAAACATAATAAAAATATAATTTTAAGGTATGTTTAAGGGTTAAAGTACTCAATATCAGGGATAGAATGTATATAATCATTATCAAATCATAATAATTCTCCAAAATTTCAGAATCGTCTACAGTAAATTGACATTCATGATTATACAATATACAGGGTGTTCGAGCTAGATTTGAAAAAGTTTACTGTTTCTATTTTTTCAGATTGGTTTAGAATATCTTTAAACAGTGAACAGCATTGTGAAACCTAATCACTATGGTTTTATAGGTCTCATAGTAAATTGACATGAGTGAAAGCTACCTGAATATTGGAAAAGGGTAACATGCTGAACATCAATATGCCACAATCATGATAGCTGCTCAATGATCTTTGAACACCATGAAAATAATATGATGTGGAATAAAGAACTGTAACAGAGACTACATGACTGTGGCTTGTAGGAAAAAACACAGGTGTTCTGATTGCCTCTATACACCAGAATGCATCACACAACAGTAGGAGAAAGTGATGGAAGCCCCAGGCAAGGGAATACAGGCTTTGGTACAGAAAATGGGTGTTGCAATTTCCATCATGAAGATGGCTTTGAATGAGGACCTTTGCTACAAGTCATACAAAAGATGTAATGGTTAATTTCTTACAAAAAAGGTTTAAGAAAAACCTACTGACAAAGACAAAAAAAACCCCAAAAAACTCCTAAATGAAGTGAAAAATCCTGTCAAACTAGGAACAATCTGGTTCTTCTCTGATGAAAAGAATTTTTGTCAGGACCGGCTTCACAACAGCATGCCTATAATCCATATGATGTCATGAAGAACAAGTTTCTCCAAACTGTGATGGTTTTTAGGCATGTCATGCTACCTTACATCTTTAAACAAGAGCCCAAGTTCGATTTGGATGGCTGAATACCATGGTCAAGCCTTGATTAGAGAGGGTGGCTGCTGAAAGATCAAGTGTGTGGCAGCAAGATTCAACTTCCTGACACATCTCCAGGAAGAGTCAGAAGTGGTTGTCAGATAATTTTTATGATTTCACCAGCCTTAACTTCTGACTCTCATGATTGTAATCCCATGGATTGTTGTGTGTAGGACGTGATTGAAGAATACTTTAGCTGCACTGCCTGTAATACCAAGGCCCAACTAACCAACAGGATTAAAAAGGCATTTGAGGCTTTTTCTAGAGATACATTGAAGGCAGCATGTACCAGATTTTGGAGTAAGATTGAGACTGTGGTAGATGGTGAGAGTGGCTTCTTTGAGTGAATTGTCTTTTGACTATTAAAACCTATATTTTCTAAGAAATTGATTTTTAGCTTAGATATTCACTTTGTTTATTTGTTTTTTTTTTTTAAGGAAAAATGAAAACAAAGGAAAAAAAAGTCAAATTTAGTCCAAACACCCTGTATCACTCTTCATAAAAATTTTACTAATGCAATGTGGTATAATTAAAATAATAATTCTAAAAACAAAACAAAAACGAAAGTGGTAAAAAGCTGAAGGATTTAGGTTAAGTTAAACATCTAAATACGTTGGATATCAAAATTAAATTTTAACAGCTGAGCATGTCTGTATCTTTAAGATTTTGATGTAAACAGCGTTTGTTGTATTTTCTCATTTTTATATAAAACCATTATTAGTACGAACAAGCTTTTCTCACAATGAAACATATCATTAAGAACATTTTTCTATTTTGTCATTAACTTACTAATAATTCAATAAATATAGTGCTGGCTAAGAAGACAAATTCTATGAAACCACTTTATCGGATTGCAAGTTCAAATTCAACAATAATTCACTTTAGAATATTGGAGTGAAATTGTGGTGAGAGATAAAAATAAATAAGACCAAAATTTCAATATAAGTGTTCAACCAACCAATAAGAAAGTTTGAAATAATATAAGGCCATGAGTTAATGGGAAGCAGAGTGCTCTTTTCAAAGTAGATCTATAGATTTTTATAAAACCAAATGGAAAAATCAACCAAAATCAGAGCTGATAAATTAATCTTAGATGGCTAAACCATCTTTGCTAGATAGAAAACAAACATACCTTTCTTCACCACATTGTTAAGTGGTGACTACTATATATTGAAACTTCAACTTATTCTTCTGTATTATATTGTGTTATATAAAGCATTATTCTCTATTTTTCAACACACTGTGCATTTTCTTTTAATCATTACACGTGAATATACACTCAAAGCAATTATACTGATATAAGTTGTAAGATAAACAACTCATCCATAACTGATAAAATTACTTCATGGATGTGATGAAAGTTAACTGCATTACTTTGCAATAAGTATCACGGTTGAGAAAAAATTTCATAAACTATTTTTGAAAGCAAAGTCTGATATTTTTTTCTATTAGTTCACTTGAAAGATGGAAATTTGATAACTGAAACATTTCCTTTTTTAGGCAGAGGAAGCGGATATTTTTCTTACCAAAGATTTTCTTTTACAAGTATTTTACAGTTTATTATTAATTTTTGAAATAACATTTCTTTAATTTCAATTTCCGTTGCTTTTTATTTACGATTCACAGATCATTAATCTACAACCAATTATTCCTTATTTTCTGACATGTGCTGTCAAAAATTATGAAAAATATAAAAAAATTAATAATTTATAATGCTTTATTAAAAAAAAAAATGTTAAAAATTTAATAACTATTGACAATTCTTTATCTAAAATCTCTCCATGAAAAAAAAAAAGAAAAAAAAAGGAAACTTTATAAACTGCTTGGTATTAATTTTAACCTATAAAAATCATTTTGCTTCTATCTCATAATTAATGGCTATTAAATTTATCATCAAGACCACATTGTTTTGTAAATGATGTTTAAAAAAAGTTGAAATCTTGTTTTCTTTTGTTAGCTTGCAAGTCATTTCTATAAATTTAGAATTAAACTTAAAGCCTCTTGGGCACTAGTCAATTACTTTAGTTCATAAGTGTTGTCATGGAAGCAGACTTTCAAGGATGAATAAAAAAAAAATGATTTTGTATTTCGATGGAAGTTTATAAATTCTGGTTTGCTTCACTCACAGAATGATCATCTCAGAGTTGCAATAAAAAGCAAGAGAAATGAAGATGAATGAAATTCTAGTAAAAAAATGAATAACAATTGACAATGCTTTATCTAAGAAGGCTAACCAGCATAAGTCATTCAAATTTAGCCATATTCTTTACTTCTACTTCTTATGGATGAAAATTGCAATAAAAAGCAAAAGAAATAACATGAAAGAATACTAATAAAAATGAGTAAGAATTGTGTAGGGATACAATCTCTCTTTAGTGTTACAGTGACATATGTGGCAGTCAGCCGGCTTTAAGGAATCTAAGTTGTGGTTCTATTTAAATCTGTCTCAGCCATGTGAAGCAGTTTACAAGACTATGGCTTCAATTTCTTATGGAAATGTATTTTCATTAGATATAGAAAATACTTCTGGCTCACAGTCTTCATGTTGAAAATAACCCAAGACTTACCATTCCCTATTTGCTGAATATGTTATCACTAGGGACAAAGCAGATACATGCAGCCCACTTGAATCCAGGATCCTAAACATGATTTCCCCAGAAATACAGAAGAATCTCCATTATTATATGTAAGACCCTATATTTTTGTTCTCTTTTTTCACTCTGCTCATTGTGTAGATATGTGTTACATTTTCTCTGCATGGGGCATGTGTAAATATGTATATTAATTTTTTGTATGATTTCACATCAGAAACTCTGAGAATAAAGCATGTTTGTCATTTCTATTCTATCAGCCATTCTGTCCTGTCCATGAAATAAGGTGTTATTATATCATGGCTATAATAGGAAAATAAACCTTTCTTTCATAGTGCACCCATTATCTGGGTCAACCTGACATGATAATATATTATTTACTCTCAGTAACTACTTTTGAAGCTTTGTTAAAAAAAAAAGAAGAAGAAAAAAACAATCTTATAAGAGATTAATGAATAGTTGTCAAAAAGTGACTGTATTAATAAACCATAGCATATTCAGAAAATGGGTAATGGAAAAAGATAGAAATCTTTAATCTAAAGCTATTGGTATAAGCAGCTTGTATTAGTAAGCATTAAGAATTCAAGAGTGGCATAAAATAAATTATTTATTGGAATTAAAATTTTCTAAGTCCTTGTCTCTCCTGTTGAAGCCAAATAAAAAGTTATATATAACAAAATGTTATAGAAAGTTACAAAATGGTATTAACCAAAATATTTACTTAAATTTGTTTCAACATTATTTTTAATAGATTCTTGTATTTGAGTGGATAGTCTGATTTTCTAAAATTAAACAGTATATATATATATATATATATATATATATATATATATATATATACACACACACACACACCAGCCTGAATATTTGAGAAATCTTGTGAGGAAAATATCTATCTTCTAGCAGAATTCAAACCTGCAACTCCCATATACCAAGGAGAAGCCATTAATAGATCTTACTACTCGACTACAGATGATTTCAGGGTTTAACAAAGTCGAATTAAGCCATAAATGGTGTGTGTGTGTGCATATATATATATATATATATATATATATATATATATATTGGTATATAGGAGTTGCAGGTTGGAATTCTGCTGGAAGATAGATACTTTTCTAACAAGATTTCTCAAATATTCAGGCTGGTGTATATATATATATATAGATATGTGTACTATTTAATTATAGACAAAACAGACTATACCCTCAAATATGAGTATCCATTAATAGTAATGTTCAAACAAATTATATATATATATATATATATATATATATATATATATATATAAGGTTATACCATAATAATTTTGGCACAATTCAAAATAATTAACAACACATCAATAGAACATCAAATATACAAATAATACATTCTATGTCAACATTTCTGTATATAAAACATACTTTAAATACCTATTTTCTTTCATATGTATATACAGGTATGCATTACTATAGCAGCAATATCTGTTATTTTTTATGTTTAACATTGCACAAAGTTAAATATATTTTTTTAAATAGCTATTCTTTCCTGGTGTCTTGAGCATTCCAAATGTGGTATAAATTTTTGGTTTTCTTGTTTTCAATTAACCTGTGACCTTTGAGATCAATTCTGTAGAGACTATAAATAAACATGAGGATACTTTGTATAATAAAAACCTAATTCAGGTTAGCAGTAAGAAATTGGAATTTTTTTCAATGTATATACTGTATTGAGTGGCAGTTTCTCTCAGATGCAAAATATGTAAAGGTGAGGAACATGAAGTATAATAAATGATGAAAAATCACTGACCTCTGTGGGACAAAGTTGAAATAATAAACAGAGAACATCAATGGAAAATATGAAAACTTAAGGAATCAGTACATATGTCAGGCTACGAAAATCTCCCAAGCCAGACAAGCATAGACATGAATACGAAATTGGAACCAGTAATACAGAGAGCTAGAGAAAAACAATAACAAAAGATTGTAATATGAGCTCTGGTAACAATAATGATTACTGTGACATTAGGTTTATAAATCCCCAAAATTTACTCACTAATGTTCCCAAGGACAAGAGGATAGAAGTTTTGGTTGAATGATTGATTGATCCAAAAATGACTTAACCCAAAGAGTTGTGAGGTGAACACTTGGCCACAAGCAGAGGAAACAAAATCTTGGAGAGATGAGTTATCAAGAGGAACTAATTAAAACTGATATATCCAAAGGTATGGCACATGAGATTAGAACAATTTACACACACTAGACCCAATACAGAGACCTACATCAAGTGCCTTGAGAAGGTAGTGCTGCCCTGGGTCAAGAGTGTGGCTGCCTGAAAACCCTATGTCTGGCAATAGGATTCTGCACTATGTCATACAAGCAGGAGAACCCTATCATGGCTGTCAAACAATTTCTGTGACCACAGCACCCCTTACATCTGGCCATTTAACTCTACTGACTGCAACCCCATTGATTATTATGTATGGGAGTTAAAAAAGAGACCAACACAACTTCTTGCAACACCAAAGATGAACTGAAGGCAAGGATCATGGCAGAATTCACCAACTTAAACAAATAGAGCATCCAGAAGAGTTGCAGGAGATTCTGAAGTTGTCTCTAAGGCTGTGGTTGAAGCTAATGGCAATTTAATTGAATAATTTTAGTCTTTAGTATTTCAAGATATTTTTCTGTAATTTTGATAAATGTTTGTTAAAATGATATGTCAGTGTTATTTTTGTGTAATTTAGACACTTTGTCTCTCGCACTATATGTATCTGTGTGTGTATATGTAATACTTTATTATTAGCGGGTACCCATATTTGAGTAGAGGTTCCATTTATTTATTAAGCAGTATATTTATTATTTTCATCTACCAGCCTGAGTATTTCTTGGATTTCTCAAATATTCAGGCCAATAAATGCAAGTAAGTAAATACAGTGTAACCCGAATATAAGAGAGTTACCGGAAGCTGATAACGTTCTCTTATATCCGAGTTTGGTATATTTTATATACACTACCACAGGCTCTAATTTGGGACCAGAGAAAATCTCTCTGATATCCGGGTTATACTGTATACTGTTTAATACATAAAAATCCATCACTATATGTGTATGTGGATGCATGTGTGTGCATTGAATTTTTGTTGGTTTGTTGATTATTTGTTTAATCACCAAGTTGGAAATGAGTTATTTAAAACATACATACACAAAGCTGTTTTTTTTTAACCTAAATATTTTCAAACATTTTTAAGATCATCTTGAGGAGCAAATTACAAAGAGAAACTTATTGTAACTGCAATAAAATCTACCTTCTGTTGTGATGGGGATTTTAAAAAAAAAAAAAAGGAGTATCGCAACTACAATAAATTTGTCTTTGTAATTTCCTTCTGAAGATGATCAAAATTACTTGGGTTAAAACACAATATGTCTATATTATCCAATGAAATGTTTGAATAAAGATATGCTGCTTTTATATATATATATATATATATATAAACTTATTTATAAATGGAACTTTGTGTGTGTGTGTCTGTGTATCCGTTACCTAAAGACTCCGAAACGGCTCAACCAATTTTCTTGAAAATTTACACAGTTGTACTATAAGCATCTGCGAGTGTTCTTAGCTAGGTTTTGTGTCGAGTTACCCCTGATAAATATCGATAATCCATAAAATCAGGTTATAGAAGGAGTGGTTCGATTTTAATCAAATTTGATACACTCCTAGACAAAGACATAAGAAACGATATTCAGAAGTTTCAAGGTTGTAGTTCTTACAATAGTGCAGAAAATCTATAATATATATATATATATATATATATATATATATATATATATAAATATAAATAAGGCAAGATGTTTGTGTGTGTGTGTGTGTCTGTTTATCTGTCTGTATGTCCTTTATACAAATCCACAATTTTTATCCGATTCTCATTAAACTTCACACAAATATTCTTTAAGCTGAGTCTGAGCTCCAGGACCATGGATTAGTTTTAAAGCTTTCATTGCACCTGAGCAACGCCGGGCTATACTGCTAGTGTGTATATATATATATATATATGTGTGTGTGTGTGTGTGTGTGTGTGTGTGTGTGTGTGTGTGCCATAAGCCATAACTAGAAGGGCAATTGCAAGTAAGTGATAAATGATTTAAGTAAATAACAAATATTATACAAATCAAGTGAAAAAAAAAAGGGACAATATTAATTTTTTTTAATGCAAAATTGTATTTTTGATTCTTTCTTTGTATTGCAGCAACATAACTTAGATTTAATTAAACACTGCAGATAAAAATGGCTCATAAAATATCATCCTAACCTAATATATACATCTACCGCCCCAAATAAGACTCCACTCAGTTCATTTTTTTCTGCCTGGCTCTTCTTGTCAATTACTTTAGCTATCGTATAACTAAGATAGAGTAAAAGTTTTTTAAATATGCTCAGAATTAGATGAGAACAAGCAAGAAGAGAATATCGCAAGCAAAAGTCGGATATGACAAACATTTTTAGCAAGGATTTATATCTTAACTGTTAGTTCATTAATTTTAGATACAGACAAGTCAACTGGGATAAATTATTTATTTATTCATTTGCAACCTTTGGAAAATAGAGTGAAAATTAGGCAATGTTTAACTTTTGTATCTGCTTCCCCCAAATTGGTGTGTCAGAATGACGTTATTACCTTGACACCCTCAACAACGGTTATTTACATGATTATAAAAATATGTCAACCAAGTAAAATGTGATATTTATTGTTTACCTTTTATAAAGACTTATTTAACATTTTATAAAGAAATACATTTGAAAAAGAAATCATTTTATTAAAAAAATTATACAAAAAATTACAAAATTATCAAAGTATGTAAACCTATTACAATACAATATTTATTATTTACAATTTCATAAATAAATATAGAATAAGAAAATTTGAATTGACATAAGCATAAATTAAAACAATGTTTGGTTTGGAATAAGAGATGCCATCAACCTATTTTAGTAAAATGCGAGAAAATGCATTTTTTCAACATTTATAATTAGTTATTCATTGTTACGTGTCTATTCAAATTTTCTTGCTCAGGTATTTAAAAAATTTATGAATAAAAAATTTCTTTTCAAATTTATTTCATTATAAAATGGTAAATAATAAATATTTCATTATAGTTTGTTCACATACTTTTATAATCTTGTAAATATAAATTAAAATTATTCTTATAAATAAGCAATCAGTGTTTAATATCTTTGTTGTCAATTCTCAAGAATAAAACAAATGTTTAAATCCACTTTCATATGTTAGAGTTTTATTAAAATTCTAATCATTATTTTTTAAAAACAAACATTGCTGAGTGAGTCAAAAGTGTATACAGTAATAACAGTGTCAAGAGAATAACTCTTTTTGACACAGTGTTTTTTGTAGACACGAAGGTTAAACATTACTAAAAATCAATTATGTATTATTTAAGGGAGAGCAGGAGTCTAGATTATAGTAATTAAAAACACTTGTAGTGTACATTTGTATTATTTAAATCAATATTAAACTTTTAAATCTGTAATGTAGTGATGCTGTAATAAGAATTCCATTTTTCTGAATTAAAGGGAAAATTTATCAAGTGAAAGATTTAACAAAAATTAAAGCTTAAATTAGTTAAAAAACCAAATTGAAATAAAAATAAATATCAGTGAGTAACAAAAATAATGTTTTGTTCTTGAGCATACATCAGTAAATGGGGTGAATTAAATCATCTGAGAAATTCGAATCCCAGTGACTGAAATTAAAATATTGATATCACATGCAATAGGTCTTTTGAACTGGAGAAGACGTTAAATCCCTTGTTTTCTGTTTAGGATTGAATTTCCTGTTCCTTCTAAATTCTACTTCAACATTGTATTTCTAATGTCTCTGCCTAAACTCTGAAATTTACATATTTTTTTCCTTTCTTTTCCTCATGAGGAATAGATGGATTCACTTATTGTCTGGTTCATACTCCTCCCCAGTCTTTTGAACAGGAGTGGCGGTCTATTCCTTGTTTTCTTTTTAGGATTGGGTTTCTAACCTCTTCTAAAATATTTTGTTCCTCTTTCACTTCCAGTAGCCCCTTGTGTCTTAGTGGTGTTATTATCTTCCTTGGGGTAAAAGGGGTGAAAAAAAAAAAAAAAAAAAAAAAAGAAAAGAAAGCACAATTTTTGTAGCAAAAAAACAAAAAAAAAACAAAGCAAAAAAAAGTAAAAAAGGTACAATTTTTGTAGAAGTAAAAAAAAAAAAGTACAATTTTTGTAGCAAAAATGTGCAATTTTTGTAAGAAGAAAATGAAAAAAGTACAATTTTTATACAAAAAAAAAGTAAAAAAAAAAAAGCACAATTTTTGTAGCAAAAAAGAAAAAAAAAGAAGCACAATTTTTGTATTGATATGGCATAAAAACAAATTACATATGGATACTCTTGGATTATTTTCTTTATTTTGTATCTATGATATTTTGGAATGCCAAACTTAGATTTGAGGAAAGTAGGCATGTGTTTCCTCTTGCATGCTTGTTACATCTGATGTCTCTTTTTATAAGTTCTTGGTCTTCCAGTGAACTCTGTGAATTTCATCAGCACTTCCATTTTTTAAGTCACATTCAGGTATAAGTCTTATTTTTAAGAGGTGGCTGGTCTTGCCTTTACATCCCCAACACATTTGAATGGAATGTTGTATAATATTGAAAAGCTATAAAACAAAATTAAGTATGGTTGTTCATGTAGAGAGAGGACACATCAATGGAATGAAGTCAAAATAATAAATATTAAACATTCGAAAATAAGTCTACTGAAGGAATGTGCAAACTTTGTAGTTTTTTGTACTTGTGTAATAAATGTTTTTCCTTTAAAGATTATGTAATAATTGTCTTTTGCTTTGAGAGTTGTCCCTATTATGATTTGCTATTTCTACTAACTAGGTTTTTGTGTTAGACACAAGAAATCTTTTTTATTTTATAATTGTCTCACCCCAAGCAAGGCAGTACTGATCCTGGTGCACAGAGGTTACATAACAGGAGAGTGATGAGAGAGGAGAACAGGTCACAGTCGGTGTCGGGGAATGGGTAAGAGAAGGACGGGAACATTGGTGCGAAGAGAGCTGCGTGAGAGGAAAGTGTAAAAGGAGAAAACGGATGGGAGTCAAGGAGATAAGGGATGACAGTTGACATTGCATTTAAACTCTTGGAGATTGTAGTTATCAGAAAAAAGGAATATGGAAGGGAGTTCCACAGGCAGGAAGTGCGAGAAAAGAAGCTGATAAAATAGAAGTTGTGGTTACATTTGGCTGTTTTCACAGTATAAGGGTGGGACCTTGTTGCTAGTAGCTTGAGTAAATTCATGCAGAGGAGGCACCAAGGAGCTAAGCTTGTCAGAGCAGAATCCGTGAAAGTATTTGTAGAAAAGACAGAGGGAAGCCACATCTTGTCAGTGGGAGACTTGGTAGGCAATAAAATTTTTATACATATGCTTTACACAAATCATCCAGTAAGTAGGTCAGGCATATAGATGATAGTCTTCTTCTATGTGCCCTGTCCTTTCAGGACGTAGGCGATCATGGTTCTCCACGTCTCCCTATCCCTTGTGGCTCCTAGTATGTTTGTTCCCTTTACTCCTGTCAACTCTCGTTCTGTCAACCACCTGATCAGGCCCTGCAAATATGTTATCCGCTGTCTTCCTCTGTCTTTCTTTCTATCTGGCCAATTGATTAAAAAAAAAAATAGAAAAAGACTAGACAATGAATTTGCAATTTAAAAATAACACTACTTCAGTGATAAGTATGGTTGTTCATGTAGAGAGAGGACACATCAATGGAATGAAGTCAAAATAATAAATATTAAACATTGGAAAATAAGTCTACTGAAGGAATGTGCAAATGATGATGATATAAAAAATGAGTCTGGGTGGAATTCATCTTGTTTGATGGAAAATCATGAATTTAACACAAAAGAGGGTTGGATGTAAAATGCATGGGAAATAGTAATTGGTGAAATGCATACTCCCTCAGATTAAAGTCAGGCATTTCAAAATAACATACTTGGTAGGGAATATAATTTAGTACAGCAGTTGAATCAATGTTATGAAAAAAACAAAGACAAAAAAACAAAAGACAGCCATTTTTTAATGTATATTCAATCACTAGTTTTGAAAAATAAAAATACCACTGGGAACATTTTCATATATCTAATCTGATGGTTAAAATAGTTGAAGAAAACAAAAAAGGTTGCAGAAAAATTGCTAAAGGAAAAGAAATATTCAACAGTTTTAAAGAGTCATTTTAGATTTCTTTAAAAAAATGGAGAAAAAAAATGACACTTAAAAAATTTAAGGTGATAAATTCTATACTGAAATCAGTGGATCATCACTTTTCATTTAAAGAAAGATGACAATATTTATGAAAAATTTACTTGTTAGGTGAATTTTTAAAAATTATATTAAAGTTTTGTAACATTTTCAAGTAAACTGATTACAAAGGTATTTTTTCTTTACAGTAAAAAAAAAAAAAAAATCCAGGGGGATTAATTTTAATACCCCTCAATATTAGATAATGTATTCATTTTTTTTTTTATTGACATTCTTTGAAAATTTTCATAAAAACTTCTATAATGTATCCATGAATGACTTAATTGACCTCATTTGAAAGAGTGTGTGTGTGTGTGCTGGAGATGTTTCTTTTTATCAATGCATGATAAATTTCTTGATCACTTATTTTGGAATCTCTATTTTTTTGATTTCTTCATTTTGATTTTTATGCAATTTTCTGATAAAATAATTGTTAGTTTTAATGGTTATTGTATGTTTCAACAATATTAAAAGTTTGCTTTATTACTTGTTATTTTTATACACTTTTTTGGTGTTATTTTATATCCACACAAATAAAGAAAAATAGCAAACAGTTTTAAAAATGGAGAAAGTGATTTGAAGAAATAAAATAAATTGCTTTATTTAAAAGCAATTATTTAATCTGATATTTTATTACTTACATGCAAACTATTGTCCACATCTTTGTTGTTAAAATAAGATCTAAATGAGATATTCCTAGACATGAGTAGTGGAATGAGAACAATCTATCTCTGTAAATTAAATAAAGGGTTCAGTTTGAATTGCATGTAAAGATAACCTTTCAACCTATAAATTCAGACAAAAACTGTTTTGCTTTCAAATGAAAAATGTAAGTGTTTAATATTAAAAATTCTAAATATCATATTTTAATCTAAATGCTTGTTAAATATATTGTTAGCAAAAAATTCTGAAACAGAACATTAAAATTGAGTAGCTCTTGATTGGTGTCTAAAGATTTTAACCTTTGTTTGAATTACAATGATAGTCGATTATATAAAACAATATTGAAAAAAAAAAAGAGACTCCAATATAAATAAATAATTAAATTTTAATTTAATGTATGGTGTGTACACACACAAACACGCACTGTAATCTGTAAATGACCATATGAATCTTTTAATATTCCATGATTGATTTAAGAGCAGAGTTGCCAATTTAGATCTTTTTGGTCATTGTCTAGCTCTTTTTCTTATTAATATTTATTATTTTATAAATACAAAAAACAAACAGAAATAAATATTAATTTACAGGAGCTAAATGCATTGGAAGAGAGATAGAGCTATATTCAAAAGAGTTAAGTTGGCAACTCTATTTATGAGATGTTTGCAATGTATATTGATATGGTTCCAACTTGCACTGAGTTAGGTCTGCCAGATTCTTGAGGTAAAATGATGCTGAAATAGTTGTTCAGTAGCTTGGTCAGTTGATAAAACAGTTTTGATTAGGCAGAGAATCACTTGACTGTTTCAAGGAGTTTCTTTTTACTACAGTCTACCAGTAACATATTGTGTGTTGCCCGAAGAACAATTGGCAGGCACATATTATCTTGATGACATCTGTAAAGAAAAACATAAAACTTTTTTTTTTGGTGCTGACATTAAAAGCAAAATTAAGAAATAAAACTTATGTATAAAACTTGTTAGTTCCTATCTGTAACAAAAAAAAAAAAAAAAAAAAATCTGTAAAAAAATTATAAATATCAAAAAGATTTTTTTTGTTATGTATCCATTTAAATCAGTGGTTCTCAACTGGGGTCTATGTAACATTACAAGGGTTTGCACAAAAACAGAGAAATCTGTCCACAGTAATATTATAGTGGTACATAGAGCAATTTGATTTTGGAATGGTTTTTACAAATGAGAATTGGAATTTCTACAGTAATCTATGCTATATTAAAATACTAAAAATAGAAAAACAACTCTAAAATGAGCAGAAAATGAGATCAAGCGATGTAAGTTAACATCCCTTTTTACTGGATGTTTTGATTGTAAAAGTTGAATAAAAACTGAGAAAGACATACAGTATACATAAATGTTTCGTGGAATTTATTTGTTAAATTCTTTTCATTAGTTTTACTTCAAAATATACATTTACTATTTCTATAATACTATTCCTAAACTTATCTATTAGTAAAAATAAATTAAGATTCTTTTTTTTTTATTACCATGAAACAGTTATAGAGGTCTACAAAAAAAAAATTATGAGTAAAAAGTGGTTCATGGTTAAAAAATAGTTGAGAATCATTGGTTTAAATTAAGAGATTTGAAAAACCATCTTAGAAAAAAACAGTTTGTGAGAGTTTGGGTTAAGGTTGTGATAAGATACTCACAAATAAATAAATAAATAAATAAATATATATATATATATATACACACACACACAATTATCAGTGCATCTTCTTAGCACAACATAAAAATAAATTTCTCTAACAGTTTTGACAATCATAAACCTTTGTTCCTGCAAAAAATAGTGTGTCAAAAAGATGTTTTTTTTCCTTTGATACCACTATTATTTTAACTACCATCACCCCTTAGCAATGTTTATTTTCTAAAAAAGCAATGATTAGAATTGTAATAAAACTTAAACACAGGAAAGTGTATTTATCTTGAAAATTGACAATAAAAGTAATAAACACTGTTTATATGAATTCTGGCCTGATTTGAACATTTGACCTAAAGGTAAGCAGACAAATGAGCTACCCACTGTACCAGCATTCTGCTGCTTGAATGATGCAGTTAAATTACAAATTCTAAGTTAGGCAGAGTTTCCAGACACTACACTGATCCTGGGCATAAATAATCCATTCATTTGTAATGGATACTATGTTACAGGCCCAGTGTGTGCTACCAATAAAATGCTCTTGATGGGTGGGGGAAACCTGATTGGGCTCCCCAGACAGTGCTTTGTGACCCACACTATGTTATCAACATTTACTTGATTTCTACCTACATTTATATATGTTACAAACTTAAACTAAGTAAAACTATTAAAGAATTTAAAATTTTTGGAATTTAACTTCCTTCTAGGTTGTTTTTTTATCTAAATCTATGAATATTTTGCACATGGTAAGTTTTGTAAAACACTATATAAAATTCACTATTTTTTATGCATAATGTTAAATGTGTTAAAATTCAACTTTTTAACAAGAAAAATTCTCAAATTTATATTAAAAATTGCTGCAAAACATTGATTTATTTAAGATGGAATGATCTATTATGACATGTCTAATTTGCATTTTAGTATTTATTTTCAATTTTTCTCGTTGAATTGTTCACTTATATTGTGTAACCCTGGTATAAGAGAGTTGTCAGGACCGGATAAAAATTCTCTTATACCCGGGTTTGGTCTATTTTATAAACATTACCACAGGCTCTAATTTGGGACCAGGTAAAATCTATCTTATATCCGGTTTTCTCTTATATCAGGGTCTCTTATATCCAGGTTATACTGTATATGATCCATTATTGTACATAATTAGGTTACAATGAAATTTGTATTTTATATGAATACTACCGTATGAAAATTAAGATTTTGTAGTGTATGGGGGGGGGGGAAGGTTTTAGTTCCACACAACATTACGCTTAGGTTAAAAATCCTAGCATTGGAATTTCATTTCGGCGATCGGTGAAAGCCTTATATTGCAGCCTTATAAAATATATAGTTTACTGCAGCTCTCCAAATTGTATATGAACAAAATGCATGACACAAGGACATTACTACTAAATCATTGTGCCATTAAATAAGACCATCATTTACACCAAAGGAAAATTATGCCGAACAATTTACCTATATTATGATGTAAGTTTTAGTGTGATTTCTAATAAACAATGCAAATTTAAAACATTTTGTTTTATAATTCGTGCTCAGCAGTATTATAATGTTATATAGACTTTTATCAATTTTTTGTTTTTATTAATTATGATCTAACCAATCTTATCCACTGAGAAGCCTTTTTTGTAATCTTTTACAACTTATTTAGTTTTTACTTAACGAATAGAGTAAAAAAAATTGAATATTTTGCTTGTGGTGATTCATAATTAGAATTCTGGTTTGAATATATTTACCATTCAATATATCTAATATAAAACATATCAACTTTATTTGGATTTATTGAAATAGTTAAATTTTGAAGTCAGTTTGTAAGCAAAAACCTGTGAAAATTAGGTATTTCTGAACATTTTTTGAAACTATTTTTAAAACTTAATGCTCAAAAATTGTTAAAAACTATGAATCTAATTTTTGGTGTCAATACTTATCACCTCAACTCCGAGCTTTCATGAGTCCAATGTTGATTTTCTAAACAAAAGTGAAAAATCAACCTACCCTACTCTACAACCTCTCTTTCTACAGACAAAATGTTGTAAACCTGTTCCTAGTCTATTGCTATTTTCATAGCAAATGTTCAGATGAGTTGTATTCCTTAGTTCCAACAGTTCAGCCCTTTACAGCAAATACATACCATTCCACTTCTCTTGAGTCAAATCACCTTCATGTTCTCTGTATTTCAAGTCTAAGGTAAACTTTTCCCAAGAACTGACACTTTGGGACAGACTTCTGCATAGATGATTCCTTGAACAATTCACTTTTGACCTCTTTAAGTCAAAGGTTAATTGTTATATTTTCTACTTATCTTAAAATCTTCATTTCTTACCACCTTCTCTTCTATTCATATCTCTTACCTCATTCAACTTTACCATTTTGTTGACCAACTCACTATTTGGAGTAGCTCTCAAGTCTTGAGTTGGGTGAAATTTAACATTAAAAAAAAACAAATATATTTACCTGCCTGATTGTATTTCTAAAGAAGGGTTTAATATCACAGATGCAAAGCTGTAAAGAGAAAAAACATTTATAAAAATTTTATATAAAAAGAAACACAAAATATAAAATCTGTGTTCAGACTTATTTCTGAATACTTCTAATAAACATTTTAGTGAGGATTTACATCCAAACTGTTAATCTCATTATTTTTAGGCACAGGCAATTCAAGTGGAATAAATCAATACCTTTACATACACTTGCAATCTTTGGAAGGTAGAGTGAAAATTAGGTTATGTTTCACCTTTGTATCTGCAAAAAAACTGTGTCAAAAGGTATTAAACTCACTAAAACCTATTTGGCCACTTGAAAAGGAATTATAAATTATAAAACCTAAAAAACCAAGGAAGGTAAACTGAAGAGAAAGAAACAAAGCCTAGAAATTAACAGATTATTTTTTTAGATAAACTTTTTGGAAGAATCATTACTTTAAAAATTGTTTGAACAACTGGATTCATACTTTATTCTGCCTTTGTTGTTATTACAGATGAGCCATTCTTCAGTCTTTTTCTCTTCTTATATTATACATCTGAAGAATTGATCAGCTGAAATATAACAACAAAAGGCACAAACAGAATAAGGAAATTGAATAACTAGGATTATTTTGTTTAATACATGTGGTGCATTGTGGTGCAATGGATATCGGCTTGGAATGAGAAATCAGAGAGCCGAGTTCGAATTCCTTGCATTCACTTATGCACAAATACCCTTGGGAAAGGTATTAATCCGTCTCTTCCCTCCAGTTAGGGGTTAAATAATAGGACAGATTGGGTTCTATAGCCTTGGTTGGCAACCAGTCTACCGCAGAAAGCAATGGCAACCTACTTCGGGATAATCTTCTGGCCAGTCTGTCTTGTCTCTTTCGAGACATGATCACCCAAGCGTGTATCATGTATGGCACTTAACTGATTAACTGACATGCTTGAGGCATTGTTTAGATTTTAGATTTATGCTGAAGGAAAATAACACCGAACAAGCAAGTTCAGAGGAACTTCTACACTGTAGATTTGCAACTGAGGTGAGATATGCAAAATGAACTTACCCTATTTTGTTGAAGACAAACAACTACAAATAAATTGGGAAGGGCAATTACTATTATGTTACAGAATGGAACACAACACTGTGTTGTTTAAACTGGTTTAAATATGGCAACGCAAGTTAAAACATGGTCACTGCAGCAGACTCATGATTGCTTTTCTTAGAACTTTCATTGAAGATACACAAAAAGTGCAAATATATAATTAATGTGGAGAAGTTTGTCATTTAGCTGAGCAGTGTTATTTCAGTCATATGGACTTCAAAGTTTCCAATTAGCCTCTTGTTTTTTTATACAGGTTCTTTGCATATTGCCTTTTAATATTTTTTTGAGTTAACATATGTTGAAATGCTTTTTTTGATACTCAACATTCTATATCACCACCCAAAATTTTCAATTACTCTCCATGTTCTGTTCAGTTGCTCATTACCCACCAGTAGGTGATATCGTTCAGTTTGGGAAACCCTGTTTTAGAGAAACTTTTAAAGAATTATTCAAATCTACAGGCTTCATTACAATTTTCAAAATACTTTTATTATCATGAGTTACCTTACTACCTATAAATGTAATATTTTATTAGGATAGAGAACAGTTTTATACTAATCAATAAGGATTAATTTCAAACTTTTGATAAATTTAGAACATAGTAAATTATATTTAATCACAGACAATCTTATGTCCCTTTATCCTTAACAGCGTCATCAAAATAATGTAAGCATTAAGGCGAGTCAAGAATAATCAGAAGAAAGGCAAGAAATGTTTACTTCTGTGAAGTTTTTGAAAATGAACTATAATGCTGCTTTTAATTGTGATTCTTGTCTGATGCAAACATCATAAATGTCAATGCTGTCATCCTACAATGAAGTTTGTTTCTAATGGCTTTTGAGTAAGGAGCAAAGGGCAGACTCTGAACAAATCAAATGGGCCTTTATGACTGCATATGCAAGAAATGCCTGCTATACAGGTATTTGTCAATGGACAGAAGAGTGCAGCTCTGGTGGACTCTGGGTGCTCACAGATGCTGGTGAGCAAAGTGGTATGTCCTCTTTGGAGGCAGAAGGAAGAGGAAATACTAACAGTTGATGGGAGAACCTTGAAGTGTTGTGGGCATGGCAAAATCATGTTGGGCATTGAGCAGGATCATCCTGTGACTGTTGAGGCCCTGATTGTTGATAGACAATGGTTAGTATTTGATCTTCTTGTGATTGATGAAATTAGGGAGCCTGGAGGTGTGCACCCAACCAGATTGAGTGAAGCGCACTTTCCTGATGGGAACTTAAACCGATGCACCATCATTTCTATCGACGAACCTGACTTCAGTATCACATTTGACCAAAATCAGGTGTAGACCGTCTTGTGGAAATGGGCGAGTGGTCATGCACCTGGTGAGCTGAAAAATAGATGTTAGAATACACAGTGCTTGACCATACTTGGGAGGTGTACGAGAAAGAACTCCTATTATGGCAGCATAATGGATGGCTGCTGCCCTATTCTGAAAAAGAGCTGAGCCCACCCAAGGGTTTACTTCCCTTGATGGCGATTGTACAAGAGCACAAGCAGAAGATCTATCTGGTGATGGATTATTGTGAATTGAATGAATTTGTGGAGGCATTCACTGCTAATGTGTATGTGTGTGTGCAAAATCATAAAGAATGGCAATGACAAGGAGCTAATGTACCTCTTTTGGAGCCATGAAAGGTATACTTGCAAATCCATGTTGATAAGGTATTATAGTGCTTTCAGACTGTGGTTTTCAAGGGTCAGCAATTTTGCCTTACACAACTGAGTTTTGAATTGAATCTGGTGCCCATCATCATGAGACCTGTCATCAACAGAGTGTTGAATCAAGATCAGTCGATTAAGAATGCCATGTGGACATATATCGATGACATCTTTGTCAATGAAAAACTGGTTTCTGTAACAGACGTGTAATAACATTTATCTGATTATGGTCTTGTCTGTAAGGATCCAGAGCGATTGGAAGACAGAGCCAAAGTTTTGAACCTTGCAGATCTGGGGAGAGAACAGATGAAAACATGGTGATGAAGTACTGGATGTTTCACAGATCATCACCTGTCGAAGCATTTTTGTTTTGTATGTGAAACTAATGGGTCATTTCCCTGTGTGTGGAAGATTCAGAGTAGTGACTGCATTCATGAAGTAATTCGCAAGCAAAGTGACCAACGAATTGGATGATGAGGTCAAGAATGTCTCCCTCCATTGCATGCTAGCAGAAACAGTCATCAAAGTATGTGAAGTGGAGAGGAGACTGGTGCATGGATGGTGGTGAAATAAAAATCTGGGTAGACACAAGTTCTGTGGCCACAGGAAGGGCACTAGAAGTAAAAGTGAGCATCATGGTGGAGGCTTGTTGGCTGCATCCAACTGAAGATGCTAAGTATATAAAATCTGGCTGAGATTTGATGCAGCAATAAAAAGCATAAATATGGCTGTTCAGTCACAGACATCAGTGTTACATTTGATTACAGATTCGGCATGTGTTCATTGATGGATATCTGACACCCTGACTGGAAAGACTTGGATGAACACAAAGGTGGCTGGTGAGATGCTGGTATGATGGTGTTTAGAGATATCCATAGAGAGGAATGCACCTTGATGATAGATGTGACGCATGTGAAATTCTGTCTAAACCGTGCTGACTGCCTTATCCAAGTGTCAAGGAGGTGGTTGGATTTACATAAGCAAGGAGAACAGCCAGTGCCAGAAAGCTGTACCACTGTGGGAAGCAGATTAAACGAGAATCAGGTGACCAACATCCATCACCAAAGTAGCCACCCAGGAGTGAAGAGAACTCTATACTTTGCCAGGTCTGTTGACTCATTGGTATCTAAAAAGATTGTCAGATCTGTTGTTTAAATCTGTGAAACGTGCTAGTCAATTGATTGAGTGCTGGTGCATTGAAAGAAAAGAACACTAGGTGTAAAGCTAACCTGAAGCAGGTTAGTAATGGACAGAAGCAGTCATTTTCTAATGCTTGATTGTGGCATCTCTCGATTTACAATATGGTGGATACTGCTAGTTTCATTCATCAGCTGGAATCAATTTTCTATGAGTGGGGCCTGCTGAATGAAATATTGACTGATAACGATGCTGTGTTCCCATGTAAGCACTTCAAGAACTTTTTAGTAGCTGGGAGGTGCACTTTAGATTCTGATGCACATATTTACCAGCCAGGAATGGGATCACCAAAATGCAGTCATAGAAGCATCAAGATCATTGCAGCCAGCAAGCAATGTTCAGTGCCAGAGGTGGTCTACTCACACAACATCGCTCCCAAGGACAGCCTTTCATCTTTAACAGCATTAGTTTGAAGTCGGTATGGATTGATGGAGCACCATGGCATGTGAAGTATTTATGCCCTTTTCATCATCAGACACTGATAGTGAAATTTGTGTACTTAGAATCAAGTTTGCCAGGTGATTTCTCTGATCCCAGTAATTTAGAGACTCCTAATGACTCTCCAGGTAGCAGTTTGTCTGAAAATGAGACTTAAGTTGTTCCTCTTTAAAAGAGCACCTGGCAGAAAAGAACTGCCCCAGGATGTGTCAGCTGTGATCAGGAGGAGTATAGCAGAGACTTATCTTGGCGACCCAAAAGGGCTAGAGTCCCGTGCGATGGAGAAGGCGAATTGGCGAGCTTTGGACTGAAAGTGAATTGGGCAGCACTTTGAAAGTGGTGGTGTTGATTGTAGCTGTTTTTATTGGCTAGTTCTAGGCACTCATTGGTTAAGGGAAGGCTGGTCAAGTGCATAAAAGCATTGTATGCTCATTCAGAAAGGGTTTTTTTGGTTAGGAGAGTGGCTTACCTGACATTGAGGAACGGTGATTTGTAAAATTGATTAGCCTAATCAAATTTGCTTTACTCGGCTTTTTGTTTTGTGTGCTTCCAATTTTTACACACTTTTTAGTAAATAAATATGCCTGTTGTTTTTATTTTTTGTGTATTCAGCGTATTGTACTGAACGAAATTGTTGCTTGGCCTGTGCTCGTTATTTTCTCAGTTATCTGACCCTCTGTGAAAAAGTTTGGTGACCTCTGACTTATAAGATAACGATTCACTTACTTTGGGAAACTGAACAAGTTGATGAGTTCTTGGGTAGTGGTCAACAGAACATCCTTTGTGTCCCCTGGTAATTCGTTAGGGGCACATAGTTGGCTATAGACTTTGGTCAGGCAGAGAACAGCTCGAGGAATCAAATCTTGACACCGAGATGCAAGCTGAAAAAGATTAAAAATAATAAGAATCATGATAGTGTTGATCACTGAAATAATGTTTGCTTTAGCAATTAAATTCAGGTTGAATTTGAACAAGTTGATTAATCCATATCCAACTAACCCTGTGATGAAGTTACATTTTGGATAAAATAAACTTACATTTTATGAGGTGTTAACTAAAAATTCAAGGAAACTTGTGATAAAAATATAAAACTACTTTTTTTCAGTCTTCTACAATTGTCCTCTTGTGAGTTGGTAAACTGACTCCCAAAGTTGAGTGGTACAATGGGATGTTGTAAAGTATTTTTCCTAAACCATTTTCTAAAACCTGACCAGGCATCCAATTTTTTTTTTAAAGGGTTTCTTGGTTAGGCTGAGAACTTTCCAGTATCCACTTGCTTTGCATTGATTTTCATATGCTGTTCAGATTTCCCAAGTGTTTGGGTTAGTCTTCATATATCTCGGGAGATGGGGTTCAATCCTAATAAATAAGAAGTGAACAATTTTGAGAAGTTGCCAGTTACCTTAGCTGAAGCAGACATGAGAATAGAAAGTAGACGTGGTGGGAATTCCTGATCTGGTCCAGATGTCATGGTGATACTTGACCATTCATAAAGAAGTGTTTCAAGAACTTCATAGTATTTGGAAATAATTTTGGCTGTGCAGTTGCTGTCCAGAACGGAACTACAGAACTCGCCAACACTCCATACCTGAAAAGAAAAATGAACAAACCAAATGTTTATTTGTAATCATATGTATAGGTACCTCTACTAATTCACAATACCTAAGGTTTAAAATGAATTATTAAAAATGAAAAAGCTTTTTTGAAGCTTTCAATTTAGCTTTAATTGAAAACTAAATGATTAATTTTACTATTTCCAGTAAGCAAAATACTCTGTTGGTGAATTTTAAAGAAAAATTATATTGATTGGAATAGATTTTCATTTTTTTTTTTGCTAAAATATCTGATTAGTGGCCTTTTTTTTAGTTGTCTTTTATTGCAATGTGATTCTCTTTATTAAAAAAAAAACCTTCTAAAAATAAAATATACTTTTCTGAAACTTTATTTGAGGAATATTAGCCGATTTAAAGTATAATTAATCTGACTTGAAACAAATATTATTTAAGTTAAAAATAATGCAGAAATGTATTTTTAAACCAAACAGTAGCCATGTTTACTTGTTTGACAAGGTGATGACAGGTTTATTGTTGCTCTATGGAGACTTTATCTGTAAAACATTATTTAAGGAAATGATGTGAGTGCCTTCTTTTTTTTTACATAATTTTTAACTCTTAAAAATGTTGTTAAAAATAGAAAATATTCTCTGTAATCTAATTTTAAGAATGTTGACTTTAAATTTACTATAGTCATTGTACTTATTTTTTGATAATGCCATGTTTTCAAAATGGGCATGCTTATACACATAAAAAAAAAACAAAAAACATTTTAAATTCTTTTACAATTTTGGTGTTTGAAGACAGATATTATGCGTTTCAATTTTTGATTACTAAATATAGTTTTCACTTAATAACAATATCATCTAATGTGATCAAAGTAATGCATAAATTTAAAAAATTTGAGACTTTATAAATTGTTATAAAAAATTGTTAAACATTATTATAATTAAAATTAAAAAGAAAAATGAAAACAATTCTTGTAAAACTTCATTATTTATCAAAAAATATTTTTTTCTTAAGGCAATAGTCTTTAATATATTTTATTTATAAATAATATATCTTATTTATAAAAGTAATTTAAAGCTTTCCTAATTAAATGATGTCATAGTTTTATTGCATTTTGTTATTTTACAATTCAGAGCAGATTTTCAGGAAATGAGTAACTGTTTGAAAAAAAAAAAAAAACAAGCATTGGTGATTTACATTCTTTAAGGAGTCCTTTTAACTAATAAAAATCATTTTGTGATCAAAATTTAAGTTTTTGAAATTTTGGAAGTGGGAAGAAACAGATGTAAAAGAAAAAATACTTTTACTAAGATTTAAAAAAAAAAATCGAAAATAAATTTTATTAATTTATGAATAAGTCTTGAAAGTCTAATTAAAATCTGACAATTATTTGATTTTTGCAAGAAGTTCCAAATCGAAGTGCACATTACTGGAAAAAAAAAGATGCAAAAGAAAATTTAAAAACTTAAAACTTTCTCACATGTTCTGTCCATGGTAACAACATTATTCTTCTACAGAAATATATTTCTGTTGGCTTCAGTTTTCTTCATCAATGAAGAAATCGTTCACTGCCATTCAGGAAGATCGATATTATGTTGAAAACTTATCTTTGTTTCCAAAAAATATTTTTCTGATTCCTAATATTTTGTTTAGTTCCTCTAACGGAACTTTCACCATTCCAAGGTTCTGGAATTTCTGGGTCACATTTTCCGTTGCCTGTTATGACATTTCTCGCTTAACTACTGTACTTACTTTCTTTTGTTATCTCCAATTTATAGTTCACATCTTGTGTTGTCCTCCTCTTGCTCATGACTATAACACATCACTCAATAAATCCGGGCCTAACTGATAAAACAACAACTTTTTGGCAAAATTAGACTTATTCAATAACATAGTCCCCTTCTAGGGTGATATATTGATTTCAACACTTCTCTAACAATTTGATGTCTTTTTTACTGCCATTACCTGACTTACTATACCACAAAAATCTAAATAATCTGACAGAAATTTTTTTTAATTATTTCTAACTTCTTGTCAGTAAGCCTTTGTTTTTCCCTTTTTATCCACTGACCAAACCATTAAAATTATAGTAAAATCTCTTTTGTTTACAATAAAACTTAGTTTTTAACTTATTTTTTTAAAATTTTGTCTTACATGTAATAGTTCCTTCAATTTTTGTGTACTTGCTCAATTCAGTTTATTCCTAGTAAATGTTGAAATCCAGACATAAATCAAATAGAAAGATATTTTTGAAGGATACTAGGTACAAAATATTACTTTATATCATTCATTCCCCCACCGCTGTATTTTTTAAAATCAATTCAAGCAAGGTAATAATGCCACTAAGACGCAAGAGGCTACTGAGAGCGAAAGAGAATGAGAAGACTTTAGAATGAACTGGAAACCCAATCATAATTCTTTTGGACATGTAATCTATACACAGCACCTGTAAAGGTGCTTTAGTACTGGACAATGTTTAAGTTCTAATGGTCCTGGGTATGACGGTAAACTGCATCCGACAGCAAGGCCTCTGATTAGGAGGTTGTAAGGAGCATGGAACCACCTCTTAATTGCTGTTGTTCCCAGGTCCACCCTAACCCAGGGTGGTAGCATCTGTTAGGGTCCTAGCTATGGGCAAATAGTTCACCCCCAAAATGGGGTCAAAACATTATGAAACTATAAAAATAGACTTATATATATATATATATATATATATATATATATATATATATATAAAAAATAGACTTTTATAGAAAAATATACATTTTTGAAGGAAAAATATTACCAACAATAATTTTCTGAAGGAAAAAATGATTACCAGTAATACATTTTTGAATACAAAACTAGAAGATATCTTCAGTTTTCTAAAATAAAAAAATGTTTTTATCAAAATCTGACTAAATCAACCTTCTCACTATAAATGAACATTGAAAAAAAATTCCTTAAAACCTTATCTGTTTAATTAAATAACCTACAGAGGTTGATATGCCGTTAAACAAAGCTCAAACTCAATTAAGTTCTAAAGAAATGCCTTAGAAAAATGGTACTTACCAAGTGCATGAAGAAGCGGTCATCTGTCATGTTATGTGTGTTCATGAGGTAGTCAATGATTTCCCCTCTCTGTTTGATTACAATGTAGGGGTATTGATTTAGCAGTTTCACAATGTAGTCCGCAAACAACCTACAGAAACGAGAACTAAACAATTTATTTTTGTTGACTTTCATTAACAATTACAAAAAATACTTAGGTATAAATTAAATAGCTTTATATAGATTAATAATCCCCCCCCCCCCAATAATCAACCAATCTACACAATATGCAGAAGACTATGTTTTTAAGATTTTTGAATATTAATGATCACCAAGCAATTAATTTTATTTGTAAAAAGATATTGAGTATGTTCAATTATCATGAGATAGCAAACTAAATGTATTGACTCAAACAATTTGACAGCAACTTAAAAAATATAACTACATAGTAGGGAGGTTAATATTTTGTGCAAGATTGTGCAAACCCCTGCAAAGCTGGTAGGAAGTCCAAGAGAGTTGGGAAAGGTAGCACCCAACCTTAAAACTGCTCATTAAATATTTTTGTAATCAATGCTACATCTTTTACAAATCTTTTTTTAAATAAAAAAAATTTTCTGCTGAAGTATCCCCCTTGATTTTTTTTACAAGGCAAGAGTGCCACTAAAGATACAAGGAGATTATAGTGCTTTTTTTTTTTTTACAGTGAGGTTCACCATGTCTAAGGCCTGGGAGCCACTTGAGATAGGGGGTTACAAAGTAAGAAGCACAGATTTATATGGATATATAGGGAAGATAACAGTTAACCTTAGACTTGAATAGGTTAAGATTGTAGTGATCAGAGAAACATCCTCTTGGGAGTTGGTTCCACAGAGCAGTGGTTTGTGAAAAGAAGCTGCTTGAGTGGAACTTACTTCTCACCCATGGAATACGAAGGGAATGAAGGTAGGTTGCTACAATATGTATCACATGGTGGATTTTAGTCTTGAAGGTTAGAACTAGTGGAACTAAAGAATGCAGTTAGTCTGAGCACTTTCCATGAAAAGAGCAATAGAGTGGTGAGAGACTAGCAACATTTTATCTGTGAGGAAAGAGATTGTAGGGTGGAAAATAATTTGTCACCCACAAAGACATGGAGATGCTTTTGGAGTCTATTGAGACTGGAAAGTGAAGACTGGTTAGCTCCTGCCCAAAGAGAATATGGAAAAAAGGAAAACACTATTAAGAAGAGAGAACAATAAAAGAACAAGAATTAAAAAGATAATGTTTGATATTGCATTCTCTTTACTATATCAATATTCTTTATCAAAGATTCTACTTTTTTCCTTCCACCAGGGGAAGTAATACTCCTAAAAATTGTAGGGCTTTGCCAATTGGTCCATCTGAGCTGATAATAAAAGGAGCCTGATTGATAAACTAGTGATCTATCTTTTTCACTTCAGTAGCAGGATGCATGTTGTGGTGTAATGGGTATCAGCTAGAAATGAGAAAATGAAGAGCTGAGTTTGAATTTTAGTCGAATTTGTTGCATTCAATTACGCACAAATAACAGTGGGAAAGGTATTAATCCATCTCTTCTCCCTCCAGTTATAGGTTAAATAGCAGGAAAGATTGAGTTCTATAGCCTCGGTTGGCAACCAGTCTAGTGCAGTAGTAGCAAGTCAGTCATGTTTTGAAAGCGTGTATCACATATGGAAATTGACTGACTGAGTAGGACTGAAATTTTGTTGTCTTTGCTGACAGTTCTTGCTTTATTTAAAATGTTTATGGGAAAAAGAATGAGCCATTGTACAAAGGATGAAATTTCTTCTTGCATTGAGAAAGCCATTTTGTTGACTACATAAAGAGTGGCAGGTATAATTTAACACTCCTTTCCTGCTGCTCTTTTTTAGTTGATGTTGCCCATTGCAGCTAGTTACTTGTTTTTTTAAAAATATTTTCTTGATTAAAGTGACATAGTCAAATGAATATATAAATCATGTGGCCTGATTATGTTCTTTGCTTTCATTTTTCCATATTGAAAACTAAAGAATAAGACTGTTGTTAAGCTGTATAGTTATATATATTTCATCTGGTTGTTTGCTCGTTTCTTCTTACCCTCATTGTTGGGAGTTGGGAGACTATGGACAATTTCCTGACTATGTTCTCTGCTAGAGTATCCAATCATCAATCCAGTATTGCCTTCCTCTCCTCTATCTCTTGCCATTGATGTATCCCTCCAGGATGTAAGTGCAGATGTTCTGGACCCTGATAACAAAGTTAAAGTATTGCAATTTTTGCTTTCTTATGGTTGCAACCAACTGCCTCTCCATTTTTATCTCCTCCAAGACCAACTTGTTTGGTTTGGTTTGCATTGGGATCCAAATTTCTCCTCTTTTAGTTTCATAAAACTTTATAGTATAAATTACTACTTTGCAACAACAAACAAAATATTGTTGTCTTAGTTAACAATGGCATTCTACTAGGCACAGGAAGAGTCTTATGAGTAATTGCCAAACATTTTTTGAAAGGAAATTTTGTCTGAAAAGAAGAAATGCCAAATGGTTGTCACGTTAGAAGGAAAAAAGTAAAGATTGAATCTGATGAATGAAATCCAGTCAAAATGACTGTACTTACTTCTTTACGTTTTTCTTGTAACCTGGAACGTCATAGAGCATGGAGACCCGCTCCAAGAGAACTGACACAAGACAGGAGGCAAATTCTTCATTGCCATCTTCCAGAATCACAGAAAAATAAACACTAAAAACGAGAAAAAAACAATTGTGAATGCAAATTTTTGAAAAAACATTGTAACCTACATGTCAAATTTTATTTTGCAAGTCAATGTTTTCACAATAAAATTGGTATTATTCAATTGATGTTGGTAAAATTTTCAGAGAATGGTTGAATGTTTTTTAACCAATAAGAACTATTTCCAATCCTGCTTAATCTTCAACCAGCTATTAGTTTCTTTATAAGAAAATAAGTGAAACTGCATAAAAAAATTAACTAAATGTTCCTTGTCTATAACTGTCAATAATATATGTATTACTTTAAACATTATATTTAGTAGATACACATATATGAGCAGACATCTGTTTTTAAACTGTGTCTACCGGCCTGTGCATTCTTAATAAAGAAAATATTCCTGGTTTAAAACCAGCATGATGAAACATTTTTCCAATTTCACAGGTCAGTAGACATAGATTTACACTGTTTAAAAAACAGAGATATCTAATTAAACATGTGCATCCATTTTTATTTTTTCTGCCATCCATCCAATACAAGGCCAAAGAGCCACTCAAGGTAAAGTTACCAAATGAGTTTGAGTCTTGTTTAACGGCATATCAACATATATGGGTTATTTAATGCCAAAAGGTGGGGTTTTAAGGTATTTTTTAATGTTTGGTGATAGTGAGAAGGTTGGTTTTAATGAAAATTTTTTGTTTTTATTCTTTTTTATTTTAGAAAACTGAAGATGTCTTATAGTTTTGTATTCAAAAATGGTTTGCTGAGAATAAGTTTTTTTTCCTTCAAAAATGTGTTATAGTAATAATTTTTTCTTCAAAAATGCATTGTTGGCAATATGTTTCCTTCAAAAATGTATATATTTCTATAAAAGTGTATTTTTATATTTTCATAGCATTTTGAGCCCAGTTTGGGGGTTAACTATTTGCCCATAGCTGGGATCCTAACAGGTGCTACCACTCTGGGTCAGGGTGGACCTGAGAACAACAGCAATTAAGAGGTTGTTCTATGTTCCTCACAACATCCCAATCAGAGGCCTTGCTGCTGAATGCAGTTTACCGTCATACCCAGGACCGGTTACGAAATGAGTTTGACCTAGAGAGATTAAGAATGTAGTGATTGGGGAAACATCATCTCAGAAGTCTTAAATAAAAAAAAAACAGGAACATTAAACAAGAAGTAAATTTTATGGCACTCAGCATAACAAAGAATTTCTAATGAATTAATAGATTTTATTTATAATCTAACAATATGTCTTATTACATTTAGTGGATACATGTGCGAGCAGACATTCTGTTTTCAAACAGTGTAAATCTATGACTGTGCATTCAAGTACCTTAAATAAAGAAAATATGCTTTCCAGCAGGGTTCAAACCATTATCAAGTCCAGAGTGCTTTAAACGGCTCAGCCACAGAGAGCATTCACAGTCAACCAAAGTTCAATTACCCTAGTTAAATAAAGCACATCTCTTGTTGAAATCCCACAAAGCTCATAACTGCTGACTTTATTATTTTTTATCTGAAATATAAATCTCTAAGGGTGTAATGGATTTTATTTATAAAGAAAAAAATAAGACAAAAATCTTTTTAAACATTTTCAACATAATCTCAACCACAGACAACTTTCATAGCCAAGCAAGGTTCAATTACCTTATTTAAGAAATGCATATCTTGTGTTAGGATCCCTCAACTCAGAGACATAACTTTCTAAGGACTTAATAGAATTTATTTATAATTCAACATTATTTCTTATTACTTGAAAGTTATAGTTAGTAGGTATATTTATTTGCGAAGTCGTCCTTGCTTTTTTTAAACAGTGTAAATTTACAACTACCAGCCTGTTCATTTAAGAGTATTGATAAAGAAAAATAGCACAAAAATATCTAATTTTCAACATAAGCTCAACCACTTCTGGTAGGATTTGAACTTGCAACCCTCTTATAGCTGAAATCACCACCTAACCCAGCATGATTTAGCCTACTCAGCAAGGGACTGCTTTCATAAGCAAGCAAAGTTCAGTCAGTCAGTTAAGTGCCATACGTGATACATGCTTGGGCGATCATGTCTCGAAAGAGACATGACTGACTGGGCAGAAGATTATCCTGCAGTAGGTTGCCATTGCTTTCTGCGGTAGACTGGTTGCCGACCAAGGCTATAGAACCCAATCTGTCCTGTTATTTAACCCATAATTGGAAGGAAGAAATGGATTAATACCTTTCCCAAGGGTATTTGTGCGTAAGTGAATGCAATGAATTCAGCTGGAATTCAAACTCAGCTCCCCAATTTCTCGTTCCGAGCCGTTATCCAATGCACCACAACACAAATGCATATCTTTTGTTGTGATCTCTCAAAGCCCATATCTGCTGACTTTAATTCTGTATCTGAAGCACAAAGTAATTTATGAAAAATTAATCCATTTTATTTGTAATTAATTATTTCTTCTTACTTTAAATGCGTCTGAGTAGACATCATTGACTTTTATACAAAGTAAATTTATGCCTGCTAGCCTGTGCATTTTAAAGTCTTAATAAAGAAAATATGCACTCTGGTGGAGTTTGAAACTGCATCTCATTTATATAGGAAACTAGCAGGATAGCCCGGCGTTGCTCGGGTGTAATGAAAGCTTTAGAACTAATCCATGGTCCTGGAGCTCAGACTCTTTGGACGTTGGCACGAAAGACTAAAAAGCAATAGTTGTTTCCAGTTAAAGCGAAATGGTAGACTGAAAGAAAAATGAATGGATGTAAGTCAAATTTTGATTTCTTGGGATCGATATCAAATAAGTTTTTTCGTTGTAAACTGAATTTTGAAGGCTAAATAAGTCCTCTGAGTAAATGGTATCAGGGCTGAGACTAAGAACTACAATTATACCTATTTAGAGCCAAACCCAAAGCAAAAACTAAAATAAAAGTGTTGAAAAAAATACAGACATACAGGCAGATAAACAGACACACACACAAACATCTTGCCTTTTATATATATATATTATCGATTTTCTGCACTATTGTAAGAACTGGAACCTTGAAACTTCTGAATATCGTTTCTTATGTCTTTGTCTATGAGTGTATCAAATTTGATTAAAATCGAACCACTCCTTCTATAACCCGATATTATTGATTTTCGATATTTATCGAGGGTACCTTGACACAAAACCTAGCTAAGAACACTTGCAGACGCTTATAGTACAACTGTAAATTTTCAAGAAAATCGGTTCAGCTGTTTTAGAGTCTATAGATAACGGACACACACACACACAAAGTTCCATTTATAAATAAGATTAGATTAGATTAGACTGCTCAGCCACAGGTAAACAATCATAAATGTATAAATAAAAAACTGCTGCTTATATATAAAGTCACATTGTGTTTTATATAAAGATAGTATGATGAAAAATTTCAGCAGTTTTTAATAAACCTGTTAAAAAAATATTGCTACTCACTGGGTGCCTATTACAAAATTCAACATTAAATATTTCAACAAAGGTTGACAAGTAATAAAATTAACTATTGGGCATGCCAGTGCTTGTTAGAGTAATTGTTAGTGAGGGATGCCTATTGCTACTGGGTAGAAACTTCAATTCTCACTGGGTGTTCCACACAAAATTCAACATTAAACAACCCAACAAGGGTTGAAATCATGTAAACTCAACCAAAGGTACAATGTCAGAAAATTTTAGTGATTTTCTATTTGCAAACTTATGAGTCATTGTTTCTTCTTCTTCTAAAAAAAAAAAAAAAAAAAAAAAAAAAAAAAAAAAAAAAAAAAATTATTACATTTAACAGTGAAAGTACTTACCCCAGCAGATGAGGGACAGCCTCAGAGCAGACAATCACTCGAGCACTGTCTCGCATGTCATGTAAAGCTTCATATAACTCACCCAATCTGGAAAAAGTAAAAAATGCAATAACAGATAGAATGGATTTAGCTCAGGTAAATCACTATATAAGGGAAGATGATTAGCTGATGTACATTTCTGATTGTTAATAATATTGAACTTATAAGCCTGGATGTCACCTTTGCTTAATTTAAAAGTAATAGATTTGGTTTTGTGTGTTAAGCATTTGTAAGGTACTTCAGCATTGATTCAGCAGAATATATTTCTGGTAATTTATATTGTTCAGACTGCTGTCCTCATCTTTGTTTCCATTTTCACAATGTTTCAGCCATTGTATACTCTGATTTTCTTCAGGTAATTAGAATTTTGAACGTATAATGGCTGAAATGTTGTGAATATAGCAATAAAGATGAGGACAACAATCCAAACAATATAAATAATTGCAATACCACATCTCAGAAATATAGACAAATATTTCTGGTAATCTTATGTGCAAACGAAAATAAAATAGTACTATATCTTAACTTTATTCTCTCACTTGTCCATTAATGCTGAGACATTAACTTCCCTTCATTGATATGACATTGAGGATCAGTAATGATATCAAATAACTTACCTGTTAATAGTATCACCATGCCCACAGTCAGAACTTAGAATATAATTGAACAAAGGTTTGTAAGCCTCATTTTGCAAAGCTTGGAAAGAGATGGACTCTATATCATTGATATCTCCTCTTTTAAGTTTGTCAGAAGCTTCTAGACATGCAGTGAGGCAGGGTAATTCCAATAGTCGGTGAAAGACCTTTAGAAAACAAGAGAGGGGGAAAAAACATCATTTTTCTGCAAAAAAAAATTTTTTTTTTGGAATCATTTAGTATTTTCTGTCTGAATTTCTTGTATGAGGAGTTATCATTATTTACATGCTGACTATTATTTTCATCTTTGTTGTTCATGAATTTGTTGACATGGTAATTGTGAGTTCAATCCCTGAACCAGCCAGTACACTCAGTGGAAATGAGGTGAACAATAAGTGAACAAGTTGACTGATTGATTTGATTTTATGGCTTATCAAATCTTTGTCGGTTATTTAAAGCTGAAATATAGTTTGGATAACAATGATTTCACAGATACAAATCCTATCTAACCCATAGCTGGTGGAAAGAGATGGTTGTATACCTTTCCCAAAGAGATTTGCAGGTAAGTGAATGATTAGAATTTGAACTTAGCTCTCTGATTTCTCATTCCAAACTGCACCACCCGCACACCCACTAATAAGTGAACAGTACTAAATAAAAACTACACGGGATATCCCTAGACATAGAACAATCTACATCCATAGATTAAACAAAGGGAGCAGTTCAAAATTCCTTGAAGCCTACACAAATCAACAGTCATCTGATGAAGGCTAAAATGTGATAAAAAGTTTGCACATAAATAATTTAATATTTTATATATTTTATTGGCCTACATGTAAGAAAAGTACGTTAAAGACTTGTCTAAATTTGGTTTTTTATTGCATATGATTAATGATTAAAATTCTATAAATTGCTGCTTAAATTATCTGTACAGTACCTGACTAATAGGTAATTTTACTTTTTGTAGTTATATTTACCTGTGGTCAACCAAAGAAATAAACAAATTCTAAGTTATATCAAATAACATTTTTTTTAATACTAATGGTGCATCCAATGCAGGCCCAAGAGTCACTCATGATAGAGGATTACTGAATGAGGTTTTATAAATGGATGATGTGTATATTATGAAGATATGCTAAAAGAAAAGTACGTTAAAGACTTGTTTAAATTTGGTTTCTTATTGCATATGATTAGTGATTAAAATTCTATAAATTGCTGCTTAAATTATCTGTACTAAGCTTTGTGAGTGAAAGTGGACAGATGGTTGTGTTGGCATTGTTATCAACTTCCTAAAACCAGATTTTCTTCTGATTCATATTACACAAATTTCCACCACTAGCCAGATGTGAACACTTTGAAACCCAAGACTGAACTTAAAATTCCATCAATTATGCATCGGCTTTGCACATAGCTTCTGTTTTACTTACACACTAAAAAAAAAAGAATACAATCCAGAATTTTCACACAAAAGTACCCACTTCTGCCTAAAGAAACAAAATTAAAATTGAAGCTGATCTGAGCCCAAAAAAAGGGACATCTTCGACAGTTGGACAACATGACAGGATTCACAACATTCATCAGAAATGCAACCTTTCATCTCCAAAAGATGGCCTGCCAAAGGCTATCATAGCAGTAAATCACAACTAACCATCCCTCTCCTACCATACACCCCTGCGGATGACTTTTAGTATTCTACTTATCTCTTTCTTTCACCGTGAGACATTTACCATTTCTTACATTTTTACGTTAATACAATTGTTTATTTCTTAAACCTCTCGTTTCTTTTTTGTTCTGCTACCATACACTTAATATAACAGCATAAAAGTAACAGTTATCATAAACGAGGGTTTGAGTAGTACTGACCTTGTTCAAAATAGTGATCATGTCAGATTATGTCCTCTCCCAGAAACTGTAACTAAGGTTCACTCGGTATACTTGCAGTACAAAACAAATTGGCTATGTGGGTGTTAAACAAACACAAATATGCCTGAGCTGGCAGCTACAACAGGGATTGGCTTGTCAAACCAGCAGACAGGCTTGCTTGCTCAGAAACAAGCAGCCAGCCATTATTTATTATATAAACAGTGTGCATTCATATGTGTGGGTAAAAATATTGGAAAGCTTTTTTTTTTCTTTTTCTTTTTTTTTAAATAATTATATATATGATTTCTCTTACCTCTAAAGCAGTACTCTGTGTAATCATTGCAGGTAAAATATCTTCAAATTCTTTAACAAAAGTTTGAGGATTCCAAGCAATAATCTAAGAAAAGAAAAGTAAATAAAAATTACATAAACATTATTTGACTGATTCATTGTTTAGGGCTTATCAACCTTTTGCAAGTTACTTAAAGCCAGAAAATATTTTAAGATAGTAAGAATATTTTTTTTTTTAGATTGTAATGATTTAGTAACTAATTAACCCATAGCTGTGGGGAGAAGAGGTGGACTCTATTATAAGAATTCATGTTAATCCAGTAAGAGAGAGTTTTAAGCCATTGCTGTTAGATGCCCAAGAACATTATTCATTCAAACAATATTTAAGATGCTAAACAGTCATTAAATACTTATGGTGAATAAAATTGTTGGTAGGTTACTGGAAAAAGGAAATTAATTTCAGTAACTGAATACTGAATGCTATAAATATTTTATTGTTTAACTGAATTAATGATAACCCACTTAGAATGTTCTGCCAAACAGAACTGGTGCAAAGGCCTCATCCATTCAATCTATGATACGTTTCCCCATCTCTCAACTCTACTAGATCTTAATTTTCATAAGGTAGTATTCATATAAAATACAAATTTCATTGTAAACTAATTATCTACAATAATGGATCATATTAAATATAGCTGAACAATTTAATTAGAAAAATTGAAAGTAAATGATGTATCTAAATAGAGACCTGTCATAATAGATAATTCAAATTAGAGACCTGTCATAACAGATAATTCAAATTAGAGACCTGTCATAACAGATAATTCTATCTTAAATCAATCATGTTTTGCAGCAGTTTTGTTTTTTTAACATCAACTGGATATTTTTCTTGTTAAAAAGTTGAGTAATTTTAATGCATTCAACATTATGGATAGAAAATTCAGATTTGGATGTAAAAAAAAAAAAAAGGCCCTAGAATGATGTCAAAATCTGCAAAAATTTTTCATCCTTTAATAGTCAGTTGTACGCAATTTAATTTGTAACATATATAAATGTTGATAAGATAGCGAGGATCACAAAACATTGCCTTCTCCAATCAGCTCCCAGGGTGGACAGAGGGTGGTGTCAATGCTCAGGAGATAGTACACACTAGCCCTGCTGTCACATATAACTAAGAATAAAGGTAAAGGCAAACCAACATTTTATAATTTCTATTGATATGTAAAATTCATTCTTTAAGTATTTGCTTAGAAATGTTTTCCAAGACTGATAAATGTTTAAACAGTTGAGGATTAAGTTACACTTATGAAGAGGAACTAATTTAAAGAATAATCTATTTTTTGTTTAATTAATGGTATGAAATTTAATTGGGTGGCTGAATATTATCTTTATAATAGAATTCATCTTTCATTCCTAATGTAGAAATAAACTCTTATGATTTTATATACAAACATAATCTCACTGATGATCTTGAGAGGGATCTACATTGTGGTGGATTGGGGTAAGAAGTGGCTTGTTAATTTCAATGAGTCTAAGACCAAGCTGCCATCTGTCAATCATCACAGGCAACCTCTCCTGCTTCCCATAAGCATGGACCAAGCAAGTCTCCCTGAGAGCAATACACTGTGCCTCCTCAGCCTTACACTCTCTTCCGATCTCAAGTGGAACCACTACATTGAGTCAATAGCTAAATCCACTGCTAGGAAGGTTGGTTCATTGTGTCGGGCCAGGATGTTTTTCCCGCCTGAATCCATCCTGCATATATACAAATCAACCATTCGTCCGTGCATGGAGTACTGCTGTCATATATGGTCAGGGGCCCCCGCTGTTCATCTCAGTGTTCTTGACAGGCTCGAAAGGAGAATCAGTAATGTGATAGCTACCGACTTGGCAGCTCGACTCCAGCCACTTTCCCACAGACGGGATGTGGCTTCTCTTTGTCTGTTCTATAAATACTTTCATGGCTTCTGCTCCAACGAACTTAAGTCACTGGTGCCTCTGTAACAGGTGTTTACTCATGCAACCAGACTGGCAACTGGGTCTCACCCATTCACGGTTAGATCAGCCAAATGCAGGCAACAATTCTACTCCTGCAGCTTCTTTTCTCACCATTCCTGCCTGTGGAACTTGCTTCCATATTCTTGCTTTCCTGGTGGCTACAAGCTCCAGGAATTTAAATGTAATATCAATACTCATCTCTTAACCACTTGACTCTGGTTCTTTTTACATCACCCTGTATATCCTTTCCTTTCTCTCCATCTTTGCAACTGTCATCACACCTGTATTCCCATCCTTCTCTTGCTCCTTTCTAACTAGTATGTCTTTCTCTTCACTCTCTTCAATCTAATCTTTTTACTCTTATGTAGCCCCCTGCACATCAGTGGCATTACCGCATTGCTTGGGGTGACACGATTAAAAAAAAAAAAAAAAATATATATATATATATATATATATATATATATATAAATAAATAAATGGGGGTTAATATATAACAAATATGAATCTTATTGTTAATATTGTTATAATGTTGGCTTTTTATCCCTCAAACTTTATTAACTGGCCTTAATTTTCTAAACATATACTGTTAAATATAACAGACAATGAATGTCTATTATGTTTAATTATGAGCTGTTCTAAACATCATATTTTGGGCTTAATTTCAGGTGAAAATAAAGACAAAAACTGTCCAACATTTGGATATTTTTTTTATTATGCTGGTTTTAAGCTTTCGGCTCACATGAGCCATCTTCAGAAAGATTACAGAGATGTTAACATAAAGACATCCTCCATCTTAAAACAGCTCATGATTAAATATAATAGACATTCTTAGGCTGTTATATTTAATAGTATTTATGTTTAGAAAATTATCTGCTGCCTCGATATACTATATATATATATATATATATATATATATAAGCATGTTTTAACATCACTACAAAGTAGCTATTTTGTTTCAATGCTTCTTGTGTTTTGTCAAGTGATGGTACTGATTGCAAGAGTTTTAAAAGATTCAAAACTAACCAAAGCCCCTCAATAAGGGAGACATTATTATGTAGTCTGTGATGACCAATCAAATACAAGTAAATGCTAATTTGAAAAACATAACACACCTTAAAAACAATTTATTGGTGCATTAATGTTTGATTAAAATAGAAATCAATATTACATTTTCTCAAAAACTCTCATTGCTCACATGTTCAATTCATGGTATTCTCAGTATCTTTCTGTAGAACCACATTTCTGTTGCTTTAAGTCTCTTGTTTATCTTTGATGGGATGGTCCAGCATTTACTGCCATGTCACAGATATTACATAACATTTAAGTACTTTATTTTTTGTTTGTATATTTTCAATTTGTTAATACTTTACTTAGCATTTGGAAGGCATCTTATGCTATTCCAATGCACCTTCTGATTTCAGTGTCACACTTTAAGGATTTTACTTATTTTTTTTATTGCAATTCATAAAATTATCTTAATGGAGTCAGATATTTAAACATCATATTTTCTGCAATCCAACTAATTTTAACACCAAACTCAGCATTTCATATTAAATATAATGAGCTTAGTCAAATTGCTCTTTTAAACATGAATAAAGGTTTATCCCTTGTTTACTCTTAAGATTGGGTTTCCAGCTAAAGTGTACTTTGGCTCTATACTTCTAACGTATCTATCTGAACTCTGAAATTTTACTTACTAATCAATTATTTTTTTTCTCCTCAATAGGAATAGATGGGTTGACCTAGTGATCAGTTTACATTCTTCCCTGTTTTTTTTTTTTTTAACAGGAGTAGAGGTCTATCCCTTGTTGCATGTTTAGGAATGGCTTTTCTTATTTCATTTTCTTTCACTCTTAGTAGCCTCTTGTGTCTTTAGTGGCATTGTCAACTTGCTTGGGGTAAATTGATTTAAAATTTAAAAAAATTCTTACCTTGAGTATATTAGGGAAAAACTTAGATAAAACATTAGTTTTATAACAGAGAGTATCTAAGTTGTCATGCAATAGCATTACTGTGTCAAAAGCAATGTGATGTTCTTTAAATTTTTGGCTTAATAGTTGATTGAAGAATAGTGTATAAGCATACTGGGGATCATGTACTACAGTAGCACCTGAAAGGAGAAAAAATGACCAGTAAAACATTTAAAAGAAAACAGGAAATCATATTCAAGAACTTATAATAAAAGTGTAAGTTAGATTCTGGTGAGAAAGATTGTCTAGTGAACCAAGTTTCCTAGCAGTAGGACCTAGCAATTGTTTCAATATAATCTTTAAACTACACATCAACAGAAAATGTTAGCTTGAGAAAGTGCAATGAGTCACTCTCCTGAGAATTAGCATCAGCCATTCTGATGCAAAGTAAAAATGGTTCTCTCAAATGATTAAAAGGAAGCAGTTTCATTTTAGAGGCATTAAAATTAACAAGCCATTCCTTGTCCCAGATAACAATAATGTAGGTCAGTTTTGAGATCTGCCAATTTGACATTATTAAACTTATCAGACTTCCTATTAACAAAAGTAAATAGTTGTGTCATCAGCATAAATATCGAGTTGAAAACTGATGACATCAGTAAGATCATTGATAAAAATTAGAAACAATACCCTGGAAGACACCTGCATTAATGCAAGAAGATTGGCCATTCAATATAACTTTAATTGATTGAATTAGTTCTAAAGTTTATCCAGAAATACCATAACCTTTCAATTTGTGAAGAAGACCAGTGTACCAAACCTGTCAACTTGTGGCTTCTTGCTTTCCTGCTTGTTTGAAATCCTCTAATGTACTTCCAATCTTGAAGAAATCATACGAACTAGCCTTTAGCCTTCTTTGTTCTTTTTTTGCTTTGGATTTGTCATCATGGATATAATAATGCCAATAATGGGGAAAATGCAATCTGGGAGAATATTCTTTCTTCCATAGTTTACTCATTAGCTCAATGTGATTTGATATTATTAACCCCTTTTAATCCCACGTTTCCTGTTTAAGATTGAGTTTCTTGTCTCTTCTAAAGTCTTCTCATTCTCTTTCACTCCCAGTAAGCCCTTGCATCTTAGTGGCATTATTACCTTACTTGATGTAAATTGATTAAAAAAAATTTGTAAGGTAACATAACTCACTGTGATTGATAAAAAATTGCAGCAGATTGATCATCACTCTTGGAGTGCGGTTTGTATCAGAGGAGAGGATAGAAAACAAACGCTTCACTTCTTGGAATACCCGAGGGGTTTGTTCCTTGTCAACTTTACAAATGGCATCTAGGATATTTATAGTCTCCATTAAGCACTAAACAGAAAAAAAGAAATATTAATTCATATTATGAATAGAGAATATGAAAAGAACTTAAAATTCATTAAACAAAACAAACTTGAAATTCATTAAAAAAAGAATTTGAAAAAGTGCAATAATTTATTTTTATTACATCAATTTTTAAATTAGTTTTAGATATTGTTTGTTATAATTATAGTTTGATTCATTTTTTATGGTTTATCAACCTTTTGCAGGTTATTTAAAGCCAGAAAATATTTTTACATTGTAAGAATTTTGGGTAGATAACAATGATTTACTAGAAGAAGTAAACTCAAAATATTCTCAAGGGTATTTGTGCATGTGAATATAATGAACCCAATGGGAATTAGAAATTGAAGATTTCTAATCAGAACAATTACTGATTACATCACCTGCACATCCAAACTTGCAGCACCTGGTATTCCAAAGCAGTCAACCATCTAGATTATCCAGTATAATCCCAATCCCTGCACATCCAACTTGTTTTGTACTGCAAGTATGCTGAGTGAACCTTAGTTACAGTTTCTGGGAGAGAACATAATCTAACATGATCACTAGTTTGAACAAGGTCAGTACTACTCTTGGGTCAAGAGGGTGGCTGCTGGAGGAGCCTATATCTGGCAACAATCTGCTGGAGAACACTGCACCATGCCACACAAGCAGGAGAACCCAGACATGGCTGTCAGACAATTTCTGTGACCACATCACCCCTTACATTTGGCCACGTAATGCCCCGGACTTCAACCCCTTTGATTATGATGTGTGGGATGCAGTTGAGTGAGAGACCAACAAAACTCCTTGTAACACAAAATAAAAAAAAAACCCAACAAACTGAAGGCAAGGATTAGAGCAGCATTCATTAACTTAAACAGGGAGACCATCCAGAAGAATTCCTGAAGATTCTGAAATTGTCTGAAGATCGTGTTTGAAGCCAATAGAAAATTTATTGAACAAATTTACTGTTGCGAGTTGCATTGTGCAGTGAAAATAGAGAAAAATGGACGAGAACAAACGATATGAAGGAGGAACACAAAGACACGTGTGACGGGTATGAGAGAAGTTAAGTTGTAGTTTTTAATAACAGGAAGTAAAAAAAGGGATTACAGAGGAAGGGAGGTAATTGAATTAAGGATCGTAGACACGAGTTATCGTACTTACTTTCAACACCCCCACTTGCTGTCAGCATGTTAAGTTCGTAAAAACGAAGATATGTGAGAGCACATTATACTGGTTCGGTGTCCGAATAAGAATTTTTTAAACTTATCGAGTTTCACCTTAGTTGGAGGCTTTGTCATAATGTCGGCGACCATGTCTGCTGTGGGGCAGTAAATTAATTTTATTTTGTTGTCGCTAAGAGCCTCTCTAATAAAGTGGTATTTAATGTCTATGTGTTTGCACCTCTGTCTGTGTACGGGGTCTTTAGAGAGCGCTATGGCACTCTGACTGTCTCCGTATATTTTGATGGGGACGTGTTGCCGGTGTGGATCCATTTCCATGAATAATTGGAGGAGATATAGCCCCTCTTGGGTGGCTTTTGCCAGCGCCACGTATTCAGCTTCGCATGTGGATAATGCGACTGTGGGTTGTCTTTTGGACTTCCACGAAATAGGTGATCCGTTCTCGGTTAGGCTAAAACAAAATCCCGACGTACTACGCCTGTCTTGTTGGTCAGATGCCCAATCGGCGTCACTGTAAGCGATTAGTTGGATTGGGCAGTCTGTTTTGGCATAGCATAGTCCGTGTCGCGTCGTACCCTTTATGTATCTTAGTACGTGTTTGGCCGCTGTCCAGTGCTTTTCCCGTGGTTTGGATAGGTATTGCGATAATTTCCCGACAATATAGCTTAAATCTGGTCGGGTGCAGATCATCAGGTAAATCAAACTCCCGACAACCTCGCGGTATTTTCTGGGGTCGATTAGGTCATCCTCTTCGCCAGATAGATTCAATTTTTGCTCACAGGGAGTCGTCCTGGGCTTGCAATCGGACATGTCAAATCTTTCCAGTATTTTTGTTGCATATTTTTCCTGGTTCATTTGGATTTGGCCTTCAGTTATGTTGAAGTCTATTCCTAGGAAATGTTGTAATTTTCCGAGGTCTTTCATTTTAAACTCGGATGTTAGTGACTGCTTGGTGTTGTTTAACGAGTCGATGTTGTCGGCAGCTATGATTAGATCATCAACCCATGAGACGATAATTATTCTTTCCTTGTCGTTCTGTCGCATATAGACGCAATGGTCCACTTGATTTTGGGTGAAGTCGTGTCTGATGAAGTAATCATGCAGGGTTTGATTCCAGTTTCTGCCTGACTGTTTTAGGCCATATAGGGATTTATTTAGTAAACAGACTGGTTTCTCGCCTGTATCCCATTTCGTTTCGAAACCCTCCGGCTGTTCCATGTAAATTTCGTGATCAATAGGGGCATGGAGATACGCCGTTTTAACATCCATTTGGTGCACGATGAGGCCATACTGGACGGCTATTTGCATTAATATGCGGATCGATGTGATGTCGGCCGTTGGGGAAAATGTTTCGGTGTAGTCTACCCCTTTAGTTTGGTTGTAGCCTTTTGCAACGAATCTAGCCTTGTATTTAGGGGATCCATCGCTGTTTTCTTTGATTTTGTATACCCATCTACCGCTCACTGTCGTTCTACCTTTAGGTAAAGATGTAAATCGGTATACATTATTTTCTCTGAGGGAGTCAATTTCTTCCTGCATTGCTTGGATCCAGTGATGTGCCGCTGGGGAATTTATAGCCTCTTTGTAGGTATTGGGTATACCACGAGCAGCCTTATAGCAGTAATCAGTGTCGATTAATGCGTGGCCGCTCCTCTCTCGGACTGTCGTCACATAGTCTCCTAGGTAGCTAGGCATTTTGTGTTCACGCGTCGGGTATTTTCGTGTAGAGCTATTTTCTTCCAGTGCATCGGTTTGTTGACTGGGCAGTTCAGGGTCTTCTTTTAATTTTATATTTTTCATCAAATTTCTTTCATGAAAATCTGCGACTGCATCATCATCACTTGGTGAGTGGGTTTGGGTTTGAGTGTATTGGTCATTGGTGTTGTTGTGGAATTTCACCAGTCTGTGCTTACACACTTTCCCGGTGTCTGGGTGATATATTAGATATGCCGGGCTGTTTCTGTCGTATCCGACAAGTATCCCCTTTTGGCATCTTGGATCTAATTTCCCCTTTGTGTTGTTGGAGTAGGCATAACAAGGCGAGCCGAAAATATGCATCTTCGATAGATCTGGCTTTCTACCGGTTATTTCGTAGTAGGGCGTCTGTTTTAAGCGGTTGTTGAAGCATCTGTTGCGTATAACCGCAGATGTCATAACTGCGTAACTCCACAGTGTTTTAGGGAGGTTGCTCTCTATGATGAGACACCTTGCCATTTCGAACAATGTTCGCCAATTTCTCTCGGCCGTTCCATTTTGACGGGGTGAGTATGGAGCTGAGGTCTCATGTTTAATGTGGTTCTTGCGTAGTAGTTTCTCGAAGTCGTTTGACTTGAATTCCGAACCGTTATCCGACCTTAGAATTTTTATTTTGCCGTACGGAGAAATATCTGCGATAAATTTTTCGGTGGCAAGTGTAGCGTCGCTTTTGTTTTTCATGAAATATACAAATATGGCACCTGAAAAATCGTCGGTAAATGAAATGGCGTATTTGTTGCCGTTCAAGTCCGCTGGCTCTATAGGGCCGGCCAGGTCTGAGTGGACCAAGTGTAGGATTTTCTTCGCCTTCTTATCGGGAAATTTATTTCGGTTCTGGGGGAATTTCCTTGAACGCATATATCACAGGTCTTGTTGCTTGTGGTGGTCTTGTTTTTTATTTTCATTCCTTTAACTACGTTTGGTAGTTTAGCTATGTCTTCATAGTTGCAGTGGCCGAGTATTTTATGCCACGTGTGGGCATCATGGCATTGATGGCAACTATCTTCAGTATCCCCTTCCCCCACGGTCGTTAGGTAGTAGAGTCTGTTCCGCACGTGTATTTTAAACTTTGTCCCGTTTTTGTGTTTAAGAACATTCTTATTTTCTTCAAAAATGACCGTCGCTCCGTTTTGGGTCGCTGTTCTTACGGAGAATATATCTTGTGGGTAGGAAGGTATAAAGAGCGCCTTTTTGAGCATAGCAGTAATGAGATTTCCGTCAGTGTCTATTAGGCAGACTTCAGCGTCTCCTCTTTTTACAGCTAAACCGTTAGTTTTAGTTCCATCAGCTAGTTCCATATAGTGGTTTTCTGGACGGAATGATGGGTCGAAATTCTTAAATTTCTTCGCGTCCGTTATGATATGCGAAGTGGCCCCGGCGTCGACAAGTAGACCCATGTGCGATGTCGAGTTTCGGGTGTGGTAGTAGTAGTCGTCCGTTCTAAACGCGTAGGAATTTTCTTGGTGTGTGCTGCCTTTTTCATCGTGTCTTTTCGTTTATAACGACAGAATTCCCTTTTATGGGTGTTACTTTTACAATAACTACACCACTGTTTGTGTTTGTTGTTTGGGCATTCTTTTGATAAATGTCCCTTTTCACCACAAGTGAAACATAACATTTCGTGTACATGTTGTGGTTCTTTATCGTCGAAAAAGATGATGTCAGTTTCATTACTTCGTCACTGGTCGTTTGGACTTTGTGTTTCAGTGTTTCCTTGAAACTATGAAGTTCAGTTTTAAATTCTGGGAAAGTTATTTCCTTGTTGCTGTGCGTTACATAAATTGAAAAGGAATCATAGTAACTAGGTAGTTCTTTCAATATCATAGCAATTATCAGGGCATCGTCGACAGTTTGTCCGGCATTTCTCAGAGCTGTTAAAATTGTCTCCGTTCTTATAACGTATTCTATGACGCTTTCATCTTCTTTCTTTTTAAGAGATGTTAGTTGGGTGTACAAGGAGATTACCCTCGGTTTTCCTTTACTTGCGTAGTGTGCGCGTAATATTTTGAGTGCTTTTCTCCCGTTGTCGGTAGCTTCTCTCATTATTAAGGATAAACTTTTATCGTCGAGGAATTGAACGAGTTCTGCGTACGCTTCTTCATTTCTCTCAATGTCGCATCCGTCTCTGTTAGGGTTGGTACCTAAAATGGCGTCTTTTAGGCCCAGCGTGTGTAAGTGGCATAAAAATTTTGTTTCCCAAATTTCGTATTTGGTTTCATCTCCATCAAATAAGAGTCTGCTCCATCGGCTTCCATTATCTCTTCTGGGCCCATAACCTGTTGCGAGTTGCATTGTGCAGTGAAAATAGAGAAAAATGGACGAGAACAAACGATATGAAGGAGGAACACAAAGACACGTGTGACGGGTATGAGAGAAGTTAAGTTGTAGTTTTTAATAACAGGAAGTAAAAAAAGGGATTACAGAGGAAGGGAGGTAATTGAATTAAGGATCGTAGACCCGAGTTATCGTACTTACTTTCAACATTTACTCTTTAGTATTTGAAGATATTTCTGTGTGTTATTTTATTTTCATCTTTTGTGCAATTTAGATGACAATTTACGCATTGCTCTCTCTCTCTCTCTATATATATATATATATGTGTGCATGTTCACACACAAGAATTTACCATTTAAAAGCAAAATTAAAAGGTTCTACAGGAGGAGAATTCTTCTTATGACAACAATATCGAAATGTTATCAACATGAATACTTACAGCATTTTGAAAATCTACATCAGTTGCCACTTTGGGTTCTAGAATAAAAAAAAAGTGTATTGAATGTAATTTTTGATTAAAAAACAAAACAAATAAAAAACAAAACAAACAAAAAAACAAGACATCATTTAAAATTAATAAACCAATTCAAAACAATTTTCTCTCTATGGATACTAGACAATTCTTAATCTTCTATGTGGCATGTCCTTTCAGGATATTGGTGATCATAGCTCTCCACAACTTTCTGCCCTTTGTAACTTTCAATAAATGGAGTATTTCCTCTATCTCTTTCAAAATCTGCTCTGACATTTATTATAAAGACTTTCCTCAGGTGCACTTAAATTCCTCAAAGTCAAAGGCAAAGACGGATACACACTTGAAGAAGAGAAGCAACTCAATGACTCTATTAAATGCAAAGGTTTAATGTAAAAAGAAGTGTATGAACAAATAGGTAAAAGGCTTGCAAACATAATTTATATTTGTGGACATAATTGCTAGGAGTGTGTCCAAGGAACAAGTGGGATTAGTGGCCTCATGGCTCCTGGCCTTCATTAATGTTGGAAAGGATAACTCCAATAAATGTGTGATCACTATGGCTATTACTTGCAAAAGGAGATTTCAGATTCAAATTTACTGGGTGATCTCAAGAAAGCATCCTGATTGGACAGTAGTTAGTCAATCAGAGTTCCAGATTAGTACGAGGTCATTCAATAAATAAGGTGAATTTTTCTGTATAAGGACTTTTAATACAGATAGAAGCTTACTTTTTTCAAATCTTTTTTCTTTACTTCTTTTTTAAAGGGATTTAATTTTTTTTGCAGAGTTTTGGAGATTAACAGAGATCGCCAACCAAGAAGCATGCTCCAGGATTGAACAGAGGTCAGTTATCAAGTTTTTCATTGCTGAAGGGTGCAAACCAGTTGAAATTCATAGGAGAATGTCAACTATGTATGGTACCACATGTTTCAGCCAAAAAATGTCTACAAGTGGGCTAAATTGTTTAAAAAGGATGGAGCAGTGATGAAGACAGGCCTGGGAGGCCTACAGAAGTGAGGTCTCCTGAGGTGATTGAATCAGTCAATGACCTCATTCAGTCTGACAGAAGAGTGACAGTAGATGACATTGCAAGGACTTTGAGCCTATCTGTTGGGACAGCACACAAAATTGTTCATGATGACCTTGCCTATTTGAAGGCCTCACACAGCAGACCATCAATGAGCTGGGCTGGGAACTGCTCCCTCATCCCCCTTAAAGCCCTTGCCCCTTCAGACTTTCACCAGTTTGGTTCCTTGAAAGCGTTCACGAGAGGCACAAAGTTTGAAAGTGACGATAAAGTCAAAAGTGCTGTGAGCAATGGCTGAGACATCAGTCCAAAGATTTTTATGCAGAGGGAAAACGGAAGCTTGTGCACAGATGGGAAAAGTGTGTGACACTGCTAGGAGACTACGTTGAAAAAAAAAAAAAAGAAAAAAAAAAGAGTAAGCTTCTATCTGTATTAGAAGTCCTTATACTGAAAGATTCACCTTATTTATTGAATGACCCTCATAATAGTTTCAAAAGATTGAGCTTTGAATGGTAAAGGATTATCACTATCACTTTCAAATTCTTGCCCTACTTTAATAACACAGATCATAGATGTGTAGAGGAGGAGAAATCATGTGATAAAAAATACAGAATAATTGAAAGAGCTGAAAAAGTCTCAAAACAAATAGGTGCCATTGTTATTTATAACTAATTACTAAACTTCAATGCACATTTCATGTAGCCATCTACTTCATGTAGAAAAGGGTCGGGAAATTTACTACATCCCTGCAACATTAAAAGCCTCTTATTATTTTTCTTTATTCATTTCATTCCAATCAAAGTGGGGTATTAAAGAAAGGATAAAAAATGAATGGGATTCAAGAAGATAGAAAATGGCAATTGACATTGCATTTAAATTTTTAGAGATTATAGCTATCAGGGAAGAAAGTAAATGGAAGGGAGTTCCACAAGTGGGAAGTGTGAGAAAAGAAACTATTAGAGTAGAAGTGACAGCTACATTTAACTCTTTCACTGGTAAAAGGGTGGGACCTAGATGCCAATCTAGTAGCACACTTCAATTCATGTGGACGGGGCACCAGGAAAAAAAACTTGTCAAAACAGTTGCCATGAAAATATTTATAGAAAAGATGGAGGGAAGCCACATCATGTTGGTGAGAAAGTGACTGAAGTTGAGATGTCAAGTCAGGGCCGGTGTCATTTGTCGAGAACCTTTTGATGAGAAAAACTTTCTGGCCCAAAACAGAGACTCAACCTCTCTAGCAGTAGACTCAATGTTCCATTTCAGGTTAGTTGAAAAAATGAGGCCAAGGAGGCACAGTGTGTTGCTCTCAAGAAGACTTGCATCAGCCATACTCATGACTAGCAGAAAAATTTCTCTATGGTTTTTGAAAAAAAGCAGTTTTGTTTTAGAGGCATTAAAATTTACAAGCCATTTCCTGCCCCAGTTAACCATAGACTGGTAGTCCGTTTCAAGAGCAGCAACCAGGCTTACTTTGTGATCCTTGGCAGATTTACTATTGAGACAGCAGTAAACGGTGGTGTCATCTGCATAGATACCTACTTATAAACTGATGACATCAAGAAGATCATTGATGAAGACCAGAAACAGCATAGCACCTAGGATAGAGCCTTGAGGGATACCCACATTTATGTGAAAGGACCTGGAAGTTTTATTTCGTGATTTGTTAGCTTGCAACTAATAATTGAAAAAGCTACACTTAAAAAATAACGAGAATTAGCAGTAAAGAAGAATGAGTAGAAGTGGCAAGCTGATTTTACACAGCTAAAAGTGATTGAAATCAAAATTGACAAAAGGTTGAAATTATAAATATGAATCTTGAGAAAAATTATGGAATTAACACATTTAGAGGATGTTCACCTTGTTTGTTTTTTTTTTATTTAGTAATGAATGAACTAATCAGAGATAAGGCATAAAACTTTTTTTTTCTTTTAAATAAAATCCACAAAAGAAGATCTATTAACCGCCATGCAGGAAACTTGGAACCACTTTGATAAAGAATATTGCTTTAGGTTAAAAGCTTAAGCCTAAGGAAAAAGTGGAGAAGAAATCCACTTAGCTTCAAAAAGACTGGAGGCATGCACATGACAATGCCATTGTCTCCATGATATAAAGAAAAAGCAGGGTAGATATATTCTGGTGTTTATAACAGAAAACAGTTGATGGAATAACCGGAGTGTACTACCTACATGGTTGATGGAAAAGCCTGAATGTTCTGGCTACAGATTAGTGTGTATCAAAAGCACATAAATTCAGTGGCAGTGAATTTATGGCTTTGTGAATTTGTGACATTCTAATTTTGTTGCTTTTTCAATGATTTGAAATTTAGATAATTTTTTTCAAGTTTTGAGAATCCAATCAATCCTGCTATTTAACATCTAGCTGGAGACAGAATTGATGTATCCATGCCATTCCAAAGGATATTGATATGAAAGTGAATGTAGCAGATTAGGCTGGAATTTGAACTCAGCTTGTCAATTCCACTTTCTGTGCCAATAACTGTTACATTACCCTGTTCTGTTAGCCAGGGCCAGTTTGTACTACCTCCCAATGGAGGATGGGCATGTTGGTTCCAATCTCCATAGGAATGATTACAAAACACTTTCCTCTCCCCAATTTATAGGCAAAAGCACACAAGTGCATACTGAAATTTCTTTCTAGTTAATAAAACAGGCCAGTTCTTGGTTTTATATGACTCAGTTCAGGTCTGTCTTGAAGTCAGAGTGCTACATTTGCTTATCTGAACTTGTTCTTGCCTGTGTCAACCCCAATTCCTAGTTTGTAAACTTTTTGTTATATAACTGTTGCTTTGCTTTAATACTGATAATTTGCCTTGGATATATTGTTTGTCTGATTTGTATTATTTTTTTATTCTGTTCTTTTTTTTTTCTTGTAATTGTTTATTGAAAACTTTATTAAATCTGTTTGTTGGGCAGTTCTGTTATGTATTTATTTTTAACTAGCATTATAGCCCGGCGTTGCTCGGGTGTAATGAAAGCTTTAAAACTAATCCATGGTCCTGGAGCTCAGACTCTTTGACGTTGGCACGAAAGACTAAAAAGCAGTAGTTGTTTCCAGTTAAAGCAAAACTGTAGACTGAAAGAAAAATGAATGGAGGTAAGTCAAATTTTGATTTCCTGGTATCGATATCAAATTTTCTGCACTATTGTAAGAACTGCAACCTTGAAACTTCTGAATATCATTTCTTATGTCTTTGTCTATGAGTGTATCAAATTTGATTAAAATCGGACCACTCCTTCTATAACCCGATTTTTTCGATTATCCATTTTCGATATTTATCAGGGGTACCTCGACACAAAATCTAGCTAAGAACACTTGCAGACGCTTATATTACAACTGTGTAAATTTTCAATAAAATCGGTTCAGCCGTTTTGGAGTCTATTTATCAGGGGTACCTTGACACAAAATCTAGCTAAGAACACTCGCAGACACTTATATTACAACTGTGTAAATTTCCAATAAAATCGGTTCAGCCGTTTTGGAGTCTATAGGTAACGGACAGACACACACACACACACACACACACACACACACAAAGTTCCATTTATAAATAAGTTTAGATTATCACCACTCTCTCTACAGGACAAAAACCTGATTGGGGCACCAAGCAGTGCTTTGTGATACTCAGAATCTTATCAATGTCTGCTTTTTTCTCGCTATATTTATCTATGTTATAAATTTATTTTGCTCATGCTAAGTTTAAAAAAAAAAATACATACTATATTTAAATATAAATATGAAATAAGTATATAAAAATAATATAAAAAAAATATAAAATAAATATATAAAATAAGTATATAAAAATAAGTATATAAAAATAAAAAAAAACACTATTATTCATAATGTTGAAGGTATTAAAATTATTCAACTTATTAACATGAAAAATCTCAAGCTGATGTTAATAAATGCCACAAAACATTTGTTGATTTAAGATAGAATGATGACATGTCTCTAATTTGGATTTAGATACATTGTATTTATGTTCAATTTTTCTAGTTGAATTGTTCACCTATACTGCATATGATCCATTATTGTATTTTATATGAATACTATCTTATGAAAATTGAGATGATGTAAATGGGGTGTGGGGGAGCGTGCGTCACACATTACAAAAGATGAGACACTTGCACTGGCTCTGCTGTTATTAGTTATAGATTGAAGTGAATACATGTTGGTGCCATGGAAATCAAGATGTTTTACTTCAGGACTCTTTATCACCAAAATAAGATTGCAAATTTCTAAGGGGCGTAACTCAACATATTTAACAAACTAACAGACACACATGTGCAAGTTTCAATACTGTTAATTTGTAAAATCTAAAAATGAATGATCTGCCTTTGTATGTTGAATTCGCAACTCCTTTGATATATTTTTTTAATCATTTCACCCCAAGCAAGGCAATAAGGCCACTAAGAGACAAGAGATTATTAAGTATTAGAGAATACGAGAGAAACAAACAAATACTATTAAGGATTGAGAACAAAAACAGACCAAGAATTAAGACAAAAGATAACGATTGAAAAATGATTTAAATTTTAAAATTAAATATATACATTGTTCTGGGAATATCAAGGGACCTGTGTGTTAAAGATGATTGTTCTTGTTTTGATTTTTGTAGGAGTTTATTTTTTTATTTTTTATTTTTAACTTATAAATTATATGATATAAATGCATGAACAATGATTAATCTTGTTTCGTGTTTTAAAGTAAGTTCACATTTTTATTTCAGTTTACTTGTATGGATTGAAACAATTCTTTCATAATTGTAAATTTAAAACTTGACACATTTTCTGTATGAGGCACGGTAAAATATGTTTATATTTAAATTTTTCTTTCCAAGCATTGCCTTCCAACATTTTGATGCCAACGTGTTTATGTATACACAAAGAAAAGAAGTGAGTTTGGCTGACAACGTAACTTCACTGCTGATTGTCTGGTTGAACTCCACGTAGACATTCCACCAGGTCCATATTTGGCAAAGGAGTTCGTGGAAAAGAATCTAGTGTGTACTGGAAATGTCAGAACATGTGGTCAGTTGTTACCTTTGTTAACATTTTTGTAGTATAAAGCTATTGTTTAAATATATATATTTTTAATTATTTCACTCCAAGCAAGGCAATAAAGTCACTAAGATGCAAGGGGGGGTGTTGTGACATGGCTTGATCACGTGACTGGGTTCATTTATATATATATATATATATATATATATATATATATATATATATATAGAAAGAGTGAGTCAGTTGAAGAAAGGAGTTAGTGTGAGCTGAGGGCTACTGTTAACCTGCGTGTTACTTGCTAACTCAACCACCCATATTGTTGCAATCTACTATGGACTATTATATTGTATCTACTGAATAAGGTATTATTTATCATCTGTGTATTGTTTACTACCTCGACAATACAACAGAGGGGGTTACTGAGTGTTAAAGTATATGAGAAAAAAAATACTATAAAAGATAGAGAACAAGAATTAAGGCATAACATTATTGCTTTTAATTTTTGAAGGTCAAGAAGCAAGAAGCTGGAAGAAATTTTCACAAGCAAGGAGTGTGACAGAGAAAACTGTTATCATAGAACATATGGATACACGTATGCATTACAACTGTAAAATGATGAGACCTAATCTAGTCAGTCAGTTAAGTGCCATATGTGATACACACTTGGGCAATTATGTCACTTTCAATTCATGACAGACTAGGCAGAAGATTTTCCCATAGTAGGTTGCCATTTCTTTCTGGTAGACTGGTTGCCAACCAAGGCTATAGAGGCCCAATTTGTCCTGCTATTCAATTCTTTTATCCAAATCGGTCAGTTAAGTGCCATACGTGATACATGCTTGGGTGACTAGGCAGAAGTTTTCCCCACAGTAGGTTGCCATTTCTTTCTGTGGTAGACTGGTTACCAACCAAGGCTATAGAACCTAATCTATCCTGTTATTTAAACCATAGCTGGAGGCAGAAGAGATGGATTAACACCTTTCCTAAGGGTATTTACACATAATTGAATACAATGAATTTAACTGGAATTTGAACTCGGCTCTCCAATTTCTCAGTGTGAGCTGATATCTATTGAACCACAACACAAAGTGCTTATATTCATAAAGTCTGGGTATCATAGAAGAAAGTTCATCGAAACAATTACTATGAAAATATTTATAAAAAAAAAAAACAAGGCAGAGGGAAACTACATTACAGCAGCAAAAAAGTAACTGAAGCTGATATGAAAGACATGAGGTTGCTGATTAAAATAATGAATTTATGAGCAGGAAATGTTTAATTTTTCACTTCAAAAATATAGTGACAGATTAATAAAACACATTGATTAAATTATTTTCAGAAGATAAAACTGGTACTGCTTTTAACTCAAATCAATATTATTGTCTCTTTTTTACTAGGATTTATTTGTACCTCAAATGATCAATTTCTAGAAGCTTTGAAAACTTATTTCTATTCCCTTATTCAAGTTGATTTGTAGTAAACAGGATGTGAAAGTGGAAGTTGGCACTTCTATGGCTGAAATCCAAGTGAGCAAAACTGTTTATCTTTATACGCATAACTTCCAAGTTGAAATTAAATAATAGAATTATTAGTATAATAATCGGGAGGGAAAATGTTTTAACTATTGACCAAGTCACTTCCATTCTCTACAACATTTGATACTATGTGCATCTGAGTTTTGCCACTAATATCTTTAGTGGTATCTTTATTAAACTTTATCTTTTTTCTAGTGAATTCTTCAAATAAGATTTTCTTTTCTTTTAGTCACAAAATAAAGGAATTTTTATTCTCTAATGTGAATTATAAAAAGGAAAATATTTTATTGTATGAAGCCCATTATATTTCTAAAACTTATTTTTTAATCATTTCACCCCAAGCAAGGCAGTTTTACTGCCCCTGCTGTGCAGGGGGTTACATAGGGGGAAGTTCTCTTATAGGGGGTGTCAGGAGAAGTGTAGTAGAAGGATGAGAATACTGATGTGATGAGGGTGGGGTGGATGGAGAAAACAACTTGAGATAAAGGATGCGAGTTAGTGAGATAGGAAATGACTACTGACTTTACATTTAAATTCTTGGAGATTGTAGCTGTCGAGGAAGCAAGTATACTGAAGGGAATTACACAGGTGTGAAGTGCGAGAAAAGAAGTTGTTAGAGTAGAACTTGCGGTTACATTTTATTAATTTCACTGTAAAAGGGTGGGACCTAGTTGTTAGTCTAGTAGCTCGAGTAAATTCATATACAAGGGGTACCAGTGAGCTAAGTTCATCAGAGCAGAAGCCATGAAAGTATTTGTAGAAGAGACACAGGGAAGCCAAATCACGCTGGTAAGAGAGCGACTGCAGCCTAGCTGCCAAGTTAGGATTGATCACATTACAGATTCTTCATTGGATTCTGTCAAGGTGAATAGCAGGGGCCCCCAACTAGATGTGGCAGCAGTATTCAATTTGAATTTATGGTTACATTTTAAAATACAAAATTAAAAGTATATACTCTGTAATGTTTCTTTAAGACTGTATTTTTGTATTTTTGTGCTTCTATTTGAAAGAGGGCTTGTCTCATATGAAATAAAAACTTACAGCTGGTTGTCCTCAATGTAAATATTTCTTCTGATGCTCATTTAACCTTAGCTTGAATAGACCATTGCTGAAAAAGTCAGTCAACTTTAAACTGAATAAAATAAAAACAAAAAACAAACTTTACTGTAATTCATTCCCATTGACCTATTGAATTTGAAAATCATCTTATCAATTAAAATAAGGGATCCTGCCTGAAGTTTCCAAAAGGTTATTGTATGAGGGTTATATTTGATGGATAGGAAAATGTTAAAAAAAAATAATTCAGTTATAATGAATTACATTTTCCAAATACTGAAATTTAATACTTACTTCTTTCACACTGGTCAAACACTCGGAAGCAATAGTCTATGACTCTTGAAGTGAGCATAGCAAATTCTTTGGGGAGTGAGGGGCTTAAAGACACAGATGATGTCCCCTGAGATGAGGTGAGGGACTGTAGGTCATCAGCTGTAGTAGGAACTACTTTTATTGTATGGTCAAGCCACTGATATAACATGGAAAATGTAAAAATGTTCAAAAACTGGTCGTCAGTATTATACTGGGCTGTAAAAAAAAAGATGAAACAAGAGAATTTTCATTACTTACATACTAACAAACAAACTAACAAAGTTAAAGTTTTCTAATAAACCATGTAGTTAATAGTTTTCCAATTTTTGAAGAAACACTCAATTGTTATTAATTTTTTATTAATATTTATTTCATCCTATTTTTGCTATTTTTATGATAACAGCATAGATCAGATCAACAAGATTTAAATTTGCATCCCTTGGGAGACTGACTAGCAGCAACTGTACTTTACAGATCAGGCTACAACAGTTATGTTAGCTTGCAGTAAAAGTAATTGTTAGTCAGACAATCAAAGATAAAGAATGTGAGTTCAAATCATGCTGAAGTCATTAATTTTTATTTATTTATATTGCTTGCCACATAGACATGATGATCTGGGAGCTGAAATAAAAAATAATTGCGAAAAATTAATAATAGTTGACAATGTATCATCTAAGAACATTAACCAGCAAGAGTCATTCAGTTTTAGCCAGATAGCTATATTCTCTACTTCTTATATATGGAAGTTGCAATAAAAAGCAATAGAAATAAGGTGAAAGAGATACCAATCAAAAGTTAATAATTGACAATGCTTCATCTAAGAAGACTAACCTTTTATTCAAATTTAGCCATATAGCTATATTCTCTACTTCTACTTCTTATGAATGGGAGCAAGAGAATGAAGATAAAAGAAATACTAGTCAATAATGAATAATAATTGACAATGCATCATCTAAGAAGACTAACCAATATATATATATATATATATATATATATATATATCAGTCTTTTTACCCCAAGCAAGGTGATAATGCCACTAGAATACATGTGCAAGTTACATGTAGTGAAAGAGAAAACTAAAAATAGAGAGGTTTGAGGAAAGGACAAAAAATGAAAAAGTGGCAATTGACACTACATCTAAATTTTTGAAAATTGTAGTAATCAGAGAAGCAAGAAATCCAAAGGGTGTTCTGCAAGTGGGAAGTGTGAGAAAAGAAACTATAAGAGAAGAAGTGACAGTTGCATCTGAGTCAACAGTGAAACAGTGAGACCTACTTGCCAATCTAGCAGCAAGCTTAAATTCATGTAGTCAGTTCATTAGGGAAAAAATCTCAGAGCAGTTGCCATGAAAATATTTGTACAAAAAACAGAGGGAAGCCAAGTCACATCAATGAGAAAGTGACTGAAGTCGCGAAGATTGGTCAGGATCAATTACATGGCAAACTGTTCTTTGGATTTTGTATATAATTTATGTCAATCTTACAATGGGGCAACAGTTTTACGAATTTTCAAGAGATTTTATGCTATTAGCAAAATTTATCTGAAACTGCAAGAAACATTAAGCTGTAATTAAAAATTATAATTACAGAACATGCAAAATATTTACAAAGACAAATGTTTTGAACAAAACAAAATTTTGAAAACTATCATTGTAATGATAACAAAATTATAAAAACATTAATTTAAAATAATATTCCATGTTCTAAAAGTCATTCATTTACTGCTATGGTTATACATTATATTTCATCCTATGAAAAAGAGTTCATGGCATTCAGAATAACATTCTAAAGTTCATCTTCACAAGTAAATTGCTGTCTGCTAATATAAACCTTTCACTTCAAAATGCTTTAAAAATTTTCAATTAGGTTATGGTCACAAAAATAAGTCGATCACTTCAAGCAAGTACCTTTGACATCTACTTTATTCAGATATCTATTATTAACAAAACAGTTCATATTGTATGCTATCATATGTCTATGTGGGTTTGGAAGTAGCACTAAGCACTAGTTGATAATACAAATGCTAGTAACCTGCAGTTCATGCTGTCTTGCAAATGTGTGTGTGTGTGTGTATATATATATATATATATATATATGTTGACAACAAGTAATCTATGTTCTGTAAAGTACATCTTGAAAGAGTCAACAGCAGTTAATGTAAGAACATATGAATATATTTTCAAGATGCATTTATAAAAAAAAAAAAAAAAACTTGTGATTATTATGTGAAACCTTTTAATGTAAGTAATGAGTAAAAGTACTTACCAACATTAAGAATGGTAAAGAAGTTCCTACTGGGTGTGCCATCAATCTCTGTAACTAGTGTTTTTTCCTTCTTGAAGGGATTTAGTGTAGCAGGATTTGAGGCTTGATGCCGACTGGCCTCCATCAACCAGTTTGGGATAAATTTATTCACTTCACCAATGTCATCTGTTATGTGAAACAAAAATTATAGCTTGGTATTTAAAAAAAAAAAAAAAAAAAAAAAAAAGAGAAAAAGAGAAAAAAGAAAAAATGTTCTATACCACAGATATATTACAAAAATCCCTTTTCCCCCCCTCAGTCTAATACTGATCTCAAGGAGAACAAAATTCAACAAGTGTTTCAATTTAGGAAAGAGAAACTTTTAAAGTTAATTTTTGTCTTTTCCAAATAGGATAAATGCTTCAAATCGGGGAGCCGAGTTCGAATTCCAGCTGAATTCCTTGCATTCACTTATGCGCAAATACCCATGGGAAAGGTATTAATCCGTCTCTTCCCTCCAGTTATGGGTTAAATAACAGAACAGATTGGGTTCTATAGCCTTGGCTGGCAACCAGTCTACCGCAGAAAGCAATGGCAACCTACTGCAGGATAATCTTCTGCCCAGTCAGTCATGTCTATTTCGAGACATGATCGCCCAAGTGTGTATCACGTATGGCACTTAACTGACTGACTGACTATGTAAGCTACTAATTCACAAGGGATTACTGAGTGTGAAAGAATAAGGAAAAATAAACATTAATAAATAGCATGAGAAATCAAGAAGGCAGTAGATAATGATTGACATTGCATTTAAATCTTTTAAAGATCAATGTTGGCTTGAGGGACAACTTTGAATTCAAAACTTGTACAGTTTTGTAGCAATATCCATTCATATGAAAGACCTCAGTTACTTTCTTACCATGATGTGGCTTCTCTCTGTCTTTTCTACAAGTATTTTCATAGCAACTGCTCTGATGAGCACCCCGCCCCACCTGGTACCTTGACTACATGTATTTACTTGTGCAATTAGATAGGCATTAAGGTCCCACCATTTTACTGAACTAGTTAAATATAACCACCTCTTCCACTCGAAAATTTATTTTCTTGCACTTCCCATTTGTCGAACTCTTTTATCGACTTGATTCACATCCATTTCTGCTTGCTTGCTTCTCTGATAGTTACAATCTTCAAAAGATCAAATGCAATGTCAATTGCCATCTTTTATCGACTTGATTCCCATCCATTTCTGATCTTTTCTTATTCTCTTACTGTAACCCCATGTACACCAGTGGCATTTCTGCCTTGCTTGAGGTGAAATGATTAAAAAAAAAAGGTTGAGACAAATCTGGAGCTGGTTCCCCTGAGGCAAAATGAGGCTGTCTTTGATATTATTCTGGCAAACCTTGCAATGACACTGGTTTTTTTGGACAATATTGGTGACGTAGAGGATGGAAACTTGCTGCATGGGTAATTTCTATACAACTTTGCCCAGACATATGACCTTCAAGACTTTCAAGGTTAAGATCTATGGTCTTCAGAGACTGATGGATGCTTCAGGGATGCTAACTATCTGTGGTTGCAGATAAAATAATAAATAGGCTAACTCAAATTAGAGTAAAAAAAAAATTAAGCAAATTATCTTGGCCTTAAATCTAAGAAATTTGAACTTTTAGAAAAGATTATGTTTGATTATTTAGATGATATAGTTTTTTAAAATGTATCACTAATAAAAAAATGACCTGATTACTTTAAGTCAAGCTTATCTAATTTCCTTTAACTGTTGACAATTTTTACATCTTGATACTCAGCCAAACAGAAGCAACAGGAAGTAACATAACAGGGAGAGTAGTCTTCATAAGATTAGTGATGACATAACTGAATTCAAAGTGGATTAAACCTGGAAAAGATCAACTTTTTTCTGTAAGTATGTCTGAAGTAGGGTTACTATATCAGTAGCAAATTTTAACTACTAAATATTAAATTTGAATTGGCTTTCTTTCTCAGAGTTCACCCAATTTATTTTAAAAGAGAACTCAAAAGTTACATATAACAGAATTCAATATTTAGTAGAGGGTTTTTGAAAGTAGCCCGATTTGGCAACCCACATCTGAATCCTGAAGTCATTCATTACAAAATATATAAAAACAGCAGATTTATGTTACAAATATAAAAATGACAGAATTGGAACTAGAAGTACTCAGATAATCTATTCATTTCTCAAACCAGGAAACTATTGTTGTGGAGTATTTTTAATCTAAATTTAAACCAAATAAAGTCTCACCTCTTTTTATAACTTGGGAGTGTAAAGTGACTACAGCGACAATAAATGAAAAGCTCTTGCGTTGGACATCAAAATCTGCCTCACTGGCTGATAACCACCTGAAAGGAAAGAACCAAAATGCAATACAAATTTATATATATATATATATATATATATATATATATATATATATATATATATATAACATTTTGTGATTTCTACATTAGTTTGTCTGCCACAGCCTCTAAAATAGCCATAGATTGACCAATTGAAACCATCATTATCTCAAGAAATTGTTACAATCTAAAAATATTTTCTGGCTTTAAATAACTTGCAAAGGGTTGATAAGCCATAGAAAACAATTAACTTTCCTTTCATTAAAACAATTACCATGAAAATATTTATAGAAAAGGTATATGGAAGTTACATTATGGTGGGGGGAAAATGACTGAAACCAAGATGCCAGGTCAAAACTGAAAACATTGTAGATTCTTCTTTATTTTTCTTCAAGAAAGAGAGCTGGTCAGTCCTTTTTTTGTCATATTTTTTTGATTCACCACTTTATGGTGAGTAATTTTTTTTCATATTTTTTTCTTTGTTGAGCATTTGTGTGTGTATATATAACAAAAAAAAACTTTTAAAATGTTTGTTTTTAAAGCTTTGTTAAAATTTTGTACATCCACCACAGATTATCTAAAAATGTTTCAATATAATTTATAATAAATAAAAATTTTGTTTGCTTATGTTTAAAATAATTTAAGGAAAAAAAAAATACATATATAATTTTTACATAGTTGTTAAATTTAGAGTTTTTCAATTTGGTTTTAGTCCATGGCAGATTTTTTGCACTCAGTTTATAAGTTGGTTTAAACTGCATTGTAGATACAAAGCATGTAAGAATGTGAGAATTGCTGCACTACAGAAGGATGTATTAGAGACATACAACCTTCAATAATATAAATATGCAAAGTGCTTATTTATACAAATAATAAATGAACACTAATTATCTACATTGTAAACTTGTATCCTTCTGTTTAATAGAATAAAATCATGCAAAAATTACCTTACTGCTTCAGACACCATCTTCACAAGACAGCCTATCTTTCGACCCTGAAATGACAAAAAATAAAAAAGAATTTTAAAATTTGAAAGAGCTCAGATAAAATTAAAATGTTCAATAATTAGTACAGGTCAGAAACTGTTACTATGCTAATGGAAATATTAACCATTTGTCTACAAGGAAACATTTGACATTCATTGACCAGGCAATCAGTACTGCTTTCAGTTGAAATATATAACATTTTTCTCTTAAAACAATTTCTTAGGAAAACAGGTTTCTAAACTCCAGTAGCTGTTATCCCTCTTTCCAGTAATTATGGGGGTTTTCTTTCATTATCTTTTCTTTAAAGCTGTGTGGAATGCTAATATCTTGATTATCACATTATTTTCTCTTCAAGTTACATGTGCTATCCATCTTAGTTACTGCTGCTGCTGGTAGTCCTCAAGTGATGTGGTTTCTATTATTTGGTATATTGTGGTATTATTGGAGCTAAATCCTTTTTCACCAATAAAATCTCATCAGAAGGTTTGTTTGATAAACAATCACTACTAAGGCAAATACTACCAAAATGCTTGTGGATGTAGTTATAGACGTACCATGTGTTATTGTTAGACTATTTAGAAAATAACAATAATAACTTCTTTCAACACTACCCGCAAAAAATTTTTTTTATTTTCTACCATTGAAAACCTTGTATTCCAAAAATTAACACCTCTATGTGAAATTAGACATTAAATCCTCTTATGGATATAAAAAGAGAAGCATACTTCTTCTCAGGGTTCAAAACAATTTCAGAGATCAGTTTGTTCTACATGTGTATACACACACATGCACCTCCCCACACACAATAGAAGATATGCCTTGTCAACACACACAATAGAAGGATTAATCAACAGCTGTCAGCTAAGCCTTTGTTTACAAACTAACAAACATATCAGGCTGACCATCAAAGTAAATTTGTCCACACATCTTACACCACAGTAAGAACACTTAATTACTATATAGATCAAATTTCACTGCAACAAAAATTGATCATTTTATTGCTATTGTATATTTCTGAAAAGAATATATAAATATTATTTCAACTTATGTTTTGTTTCAACTTGTTAAAAAGAAAAGCTTTTAGCCATTTGGATCCTCTTTTGTGGGCATACAATTTTACTTTGGGTTTTTCCCAAATGTTGTAGTCGTTTGAATTTGATTTTGCGGGTGTGCAATTTATTTTGTGTTTTTGATGGATGACATAGGATTTGTATCCTATAATGGCAGGAGGAAAGTAGAGAATAACCTACCTAATGAGCTTTTGTAAATAGTTGGTAGAACAGTGATTAAGAGAGATAGTAAAAAAGCTTCACTTAGAGCTACAAAGAGCAGGAAGTTGTGGAGAGCCATGATTGCCAACATCCTGAAGAAACATGGCTCATAAAAGAATAAGGATATATTTCTATGTCTACACACACAAATATATATATATATATATATATATAACCATTACAATATAATGCTTTATGTTGTATCGAGCACTCTTTATAAAAGTAAATGCATGAACAGTAGGTAAAAAAACCTACGTGTTCTACAACTTTGTTACTCTATATATATATATATATATACACAGAGAGAGAGAGAGTAGATAGGTGAACCTATTGTCTGGTTCACACTCCTCTCCAGCCTTTTGAACAGGAGTAGAAATCTATCCCTTGTTTCCTGTTTAGAATTGGATTTCCCATTCCTTTTAAAGCCTCTTTTTTTCTCTTTCAGCTCCAGTAGCCCTTTGCACCATCGTGGTATTATCGCCTTGCTTGAGGTGGATTGATTAAAAAATACATGAACATATTTAAATGAAATTTTAATATACAGAAGCTCCTTATTTATATTGTTTCATCTTTTTTAATCACTTCACCCCAAACAAGTTGATAAAGCCACTAAGATGTAAATGAAAGAATCTGAGAAAAATCATTAAGTAGATGGGACAGTAAAAGTACAGAATTCAAGAAGATGGAAGATGATGATTGATGTTGCATTTAATCTTTTAAAGATCAAAGTTGACTGGAAAGCAAGAAGCTGAAAGAAAGTTCCACAAGCAAGATGTTCTAGAGAAGAAACTGTTAGCACAGAACTTACATTTACTTCCACTAGTTTCAAATGTAAAAATGATGAGAGCTAACTGCCAATCTAGTACTGCACTTAAATTTATCAAAGAGGAAAGCTTATCAAAACAGTTAGCATGGAAATCATTTACTTTCAGAATATTGGTGGTGCCTTTAAAAAAACAAAAAATAAATCTTAAATAAAACCAACTTAAATACTGGGATTAAAACTGTTTAATAATTTTTATACATTTTATCTATGAAATTAGTAGAATTAATTCTTTGTTTATTTGATTTGTAATATTAACTCCTGTACTAACCTGAACATAGTAGAAAGGGAGACTGTTTATTCCTTGTTTCACATCCACTTTGTTTGTTAACATTTCACCAATTTGATTCTCGCCCTCGACGTCAGAGGCCAAAAGTTCCATGAAGATTTGTTTGCATAGTATACACTCTCGACTGCTCTTTTTCACAGACACAGCAGACAGGAACAAATTGGCTAGCAATTTGGGAAGAATGCTAGAATGAGAAAGGCTTTACATTTAGATGATTGAAAAATATAAAAAGAAAAAAAAATTTAAATTAATAGAAAAAATAATTGTCCCAAAATGCCAGATTAAGATAATGATGAAACGGATTCATGTCGTGTATACCTGTGATTCCCAAAGAGGGTAGTGCAAAGATCCAGGGGTGCACCAAGGAAAAAGAGGAGTGGCAGATGGAGATGCAAATAGAAAAAAAAGTGGTAATATGAGGCAGCATTAGAACAAAGGAATAATTTTTCCTTTTTTTTAATTTTTATTTTTATATATATGCAAAATCTATATAAAAATTTTACACTTAAGGAACATGTATGTGTTACAAAAAATAAAATTAACATAAGAGTTAGGCATAAATACACAATTTTTTTTTGCTGCCTGAATTTGAGAGTATGAACACTTTTATCTTATTAACATAATCTGGACAGGAGGTCCCACATATCAGTCAGAACAGACAGCCAGTGTCTGTAGTGCCTGTTGCTCTTGGTTTGTAGGAATAGCAATATAGCCCAGACATTTGTCTGGTGTTAGATTAGTTCATTTTGAATTTGCAGTATATCTAATATAAAAAAAGAAGTCTTTTCCTATGAATGTGGGAGGTGGATGTTAATGATGTGTCCAGGGAACCACTCAGTTAAGTGCCATACGTGAAACACGCTTGGGCGATCATGTCTCTTTCGAGACATGACTGACTGGGCAGAAGATTATCCTGCAGTAGGTCGCCATTGCTTTCTGCGGTAGACTGGTTGCCAGCCAAGGCTATATAACCCAATCTGTCCTGTTATTTAACCCATAACTGGAAGGAAGAGACGGATTAATACCTTTCCCAAGGGTATTTGCGTGTAAGTGAATGCAATGAATTCAACTGGAATTCGAACTCGGCTTCCCGATTTCTCATTCCAAGCCGATATCCACTGGACCACAACGCAGTTCTGGGTTTCTGAGTGACTTGATTATAACTATATATTTAACACTGAATTAAATAGCTATTTTGAAAACTACTTCTCAGTGTCATATTATTGCTAAAATGTAATTATTGAGGACTATAAAATATCATCATAAAAAAGCACAGTTGTGTGAAATCAGTTTGACAAAATTCGTTTGCTTGCAGTTTTTAAATTCAGTAAATATTTAATTAGAATTCTCTGTGTGTGTGTGGGGGGGGAGACATTACAACATATAAAAAATTTCATTCTGGATAATTTTCATGCTTAGTAATTTGTCAACTGTCATATTTGAAACAGAAAAAAATTTACAGTAATTTTTAGCAACACAGTCTTGCGGTTATTTTTTGTTACCATAACTCACACCCCTGAAGATGATCTCGGAAGGAGATTGAAAGCATTTGGGTACATTGAGAAATGAATGATAATAACATCTGTCAAAGTTACAGCTCATTTCTGACATCTTTCAATTATAATACATGAAAGATTATCCGTGAGTATGAATGGATTTTATTAAAAATAAGCAGACACAATGTTTGCAATTTATTTAATCTGACATGTATTTATATATATATATTATTTTTTTCAAATAAAAAATACATGTGTTGGATGATCATTTCTACAAAATGCATTCACTTTGTCAGTGATCCTTTATTATGGAAAAATGTGAATTTTTTCCATAATAAAAGATTGCTGATGAATGATCATCCAACACATAATTTTCAAAGTTTTATTTGAATATACATATTTGGCTCTGTAAATAGATAATTTTATTTACATTGAGCCCTCTGGCTGGATCAGTTTTAATATTTATATTAATATGATCTTCCTTGGGATTTTACCTACATTGTTTGGATTTATATATTTGTGTATTTAGACAGCAATTTTTTTTAGACATGTCAGATTAAATAAATTGCAAACCATGTGTCTGTTTATTCTTAATGAAATCTGTTAATATGCATGGATAATCTTTCGCGTATTACAATTTAAAGATGTAAGAAATGAGCTGTAACTTTGACAGATGGTTTTATTATTCATTTCTCGATGTTCCCAAGTATTTTCAATCTCCTTCTGAGATCATCTTCAGGGATGTGGTAACAAAATCTAACTGCAAAATTGTGTTGCTAAAAATTACTGTAAATTTTCTTCTTGCTTCAAATATAACAGTTGATAAATTGCTTAGCATTCATTAGAACGTGAAAATTATCCAAAATGGATTTTTTTTATGTTGTAATGTCATGGTCAAGGTCATGCACATGTTAAAGCATGAAAAAACTGTTTTTTTTATAAACATTCTAGAACATTACTACAGTATTCATAGCTGATTCTATTAATGGCTTAAGTTTTTTAATGAATATCGCCTTGAAGATCTGTAGCTTGCATTTGTTGTTTTCTTGGTGTAGAATAGTTGTGCTATTGAGCATTATTTTTTTATATTGTGAATGTAGACAGGAATATTGTTGTAGATGTCTAGAAATGGATGAATGATCAGACATGTGTAATGTAAGACATCTTGTTAATGTAGTTGTTGTAAATCCAACATATATATTTGTTTTTTTCTCAGAGATACATTCTCCTAAGGGACATTTGAATTGATATATAATGTTGGTTTTACATAATACATCAGCTTGTGGGTAGGATTTATTATGAATAATTAAATTAGTAGTATTGTGTTTTTTATAATATATCATTAATTTTAATTTTTTTTTAGGCTCAATGGGAGATATATTAGTACAAATGAGTTTTATGAATTTCTAATCCTGTTTGTAGTTATAGTGCATCTGGTTGCAATAAAAGAGTTTGACATGTTTAAGGCTATTTGTGGAAGTACCATAGTCTGTTTGATGTGTGTTGAGATTTTTAAATATTTGTTCATCTACAATGTGGTTTGGGAAGTCATTATTAATAAGAATCTGTTTAATATTTATTTTTTTGGTTCAGAGTAAAATATCTTTTTGTGAAGGAATTGATTTGTGCTCGGTTAATTAAATTGTGTATAAGTTATTTTGTAGTTAGAGCATTCATTTTTATAGTTGAGAGTACAAGAGTTTTTGCTGGTTGGCTTTTTATATGGGGAGGTAGTAAATGTGTTATTGTTTGTTTATTAAAATGTCAAGGAAAAGGATCTTGTTATCTTTGTTAAGTTCGTATGTGAACTTAAGGACAGAGTTTTTTGAAAGTTTTTTTGAGTTCTATTATTTCTTTTATGTTTTTAACTAATATAAGAATATCATCTACATATCATACATAGATGGAGGGTTTTTTTTGGTGTTAAATATATTATTTTCTCGGTTGGCCATGTATAAGTTGCTGAAGGTTGGATCCAGAACTGAGCCTATTAAAACACCATTCTGTTGCACATATATATTATTTCTGTGATCATAGAATGGAACTTCGATGGTACAAGTTAAAAGTAGTTATTTTAGTATTTTAGATTTGATTTTCAGTGGGCAGAGAATTATTATTATATATAGATTTTATGATAAAGTCAATGGTTTCTCTAACAGGTACGTTAGTGAACAGATTTTCAGCCTCAAGTGAGGCTATGGTTTCATTATTAGGTTTTATCATTTTTAATATTTGTATAAGTTCAAGAAATGATTTAATGCTCTATTTGTTAGGTATGTATCGTGTAACTAATTGGTTAAGTTAGTTGGTATATAGGAGTGGTTATTTGTGATAAAATAGGGCAAAGTGGAAAGTTAGGTGTGTGTGTTTTGATAGAACCATAGATGTTCTAAAAATAAGCAGACACAATGTTTGCAATTTATTTAATCTGCCACACACACACACATATATATATATATATATATATATATATATATATAATGAATGTTTAGAAATACAAAATTGGTATACTATTTTAAAAACAAGGAATTTATTGTTAGTCTCAAAGGCTCTTTCGTCCAACATCTCATTAGGAGAAAAATCATTGGAAAATGAATTAAATGAAAAGAACAGTATCAACGAAACAACAAAAATGAAGAGCAAAAAAGATAGAAAACATGATATATATATATATATATATATATATATATATATTGAGGGGAGGGGAAATCACATGTAAATAATTAGTGAGGGACAATTAAAATAAAATATTCCCCAACAAATTTAGAGACTTTACTGTAAATGATGACAAACATCAAGCTAACTCAGTAAATGAAAAGGTATGCTGTTGTAATCATTGCCTTAGAGGCAGAGCATAGTGGTTAAGAAATTGCTCGCTACCTGACAGTAAAAAAAAACAAACTTCGATCAGGACTAAAAGGTCAACCAAGGGAATGACATGTTTATGCAGAAACCCTAAGGACATTCCAATGATTATACACAAAGTTTCTAGCAACTGTGATGGTTTTGGAAGTCATAAGCAAAGAAGATATTATGTGTCTTCACTTTTTTCCTTAGGGCTTAAGGGTAAATGCTGTTGGCTATAAGGTGGTGTTGGAGAAAGTTGTAAAGCATTGGATGAAGAACATGAGAGAGGAAAACTGTGCACCAATCAACAAGACTGTGCTGTCTTATAAGGCCAAGACAACCCAAGAATGGAGGCATTACAATCTCCCCAATCATGACACCCCAAATATATGATCCCTAGCTCATCAGACCTGAATCTGTTAGACTACTAAATATTGGGCATAGCAGAGAGGGAAGTCAATCGATACCTCCATAACACTATAAAATCTCAGAAGTCCATAACTAGTGCAATATCCAAAATAAATACAGATAGACTGATTTGGGCAGATCAACATTTTTGGCCTGATATTGATGCATTTATTGATGCTAATGTCAAATTTATTAAGTAAATACGCCAAGAAAAGTCTCGAAATTATCCCTCAATTTTTTTCAAATAAGCACTTTGTTGGGGCATCTTCCCTATTACTCTTAAGATGAACTCTTCCACAGACTATTTATAGTAGTAGTCATACGATTACAGGGGAGGACTACAGGAGATCTAGTCCTGAGGTTATCACATTGCTAAGTCTCACGTCTTGTTATTATCTCACAATTCTCTCATATTCAACTAACCATATTGTTACAATATTATACTAACCTTCTATGTACATATTTCTCTTCTACAATATATTGCGTTTATACCGGATTACCTTGCATTGTGCTATTATTTGGATCTAACCCCAGATCCACAACACTCTTCTTTCATGACTCATGCATCTTTTACTAAATTCATGCAAATGTCTTTGAAGAACTGAGCAAAGCTGTATTCTACTATTATATAACCTGTTTTATTCTGCAAAGCACACTCTTGTTTTGTTGATCTGTCATTGTCTGTTCCAGTACTACTTTGTGGTGATTTTAATTTTCATAGATACTGCATGTTAGCAAGCCAGGAGGTAATCAGATCACTATAGGTAAGAAATTCTTGCAGTTGTGCTAACATTCTCGACTCGGCTGAAAATTTTTCATGGCACAAACCAGTAAACTTTATTGATAAGTAACAATAGGTTTAATGAAAATTGAAAAATTTAAAGATTCATAATGAGTAAAGAATTATTAACCTTTCAGCAGAAAGGTTATTCTAGCAGTAATTTGTAATAATTTGAGACACCTTGGACTTGACATTGTCTATCTTGTCTGTAAACTTGTTGGTGGCAGAAGTAGTTGCAGCAGCAGCAGAAGAAGAAAAGGTTTGCAATGGATTTCACATATCCTTTCATCTAGTCTCTGTATATCCTTGTTTTTTTGATGACAGATTTATATAAGAAAGTTTCAGCATTTCTGTTAGTGATTTATTGCTTATTACAAAGCAATTTTACAAATTGTTTCTTCTTTTTCATAACAATCTCCCACTAAATATTTAAGAGGAATTGCATACAATTTTCAGTAAATTTTAAAATTAAAATAAACTTTTATTTGGTTTGAATCCTCAATAAATTACTTTTATTCATTTTTAAGTTGTTTTAACATGATAATTAATAAATTATTCATTTGTTTTTAAAAAGTTAAGAAAAAAGTTATCATTCTTTACCTATATTGAAGAAGTATATGAAGGCAGATCAAGAGGAATTTCATACAATTTTGAGAACATTTTTTAAATATTTAAAACAATTTTTGTATAATACAAATGAAAAATATTTAATTGCATTTACTTAATTTTTGTATTTTATTAAATTATTTTTATAAAAATATTTTAGAATATTGATTTATTTTATTAAAAAAATTATTAAAAATAAATTACATTATGATTTACTTTATTATAAATAACTGAAAACAAAAATTGTGCATTTTTTACATTTTTTATTTACTTTATTATAAAATAATTAAAAACAAGTGTGTTTTATTGAATTATGTAAATTTACTTTATTAAAAAATAAATTTCTTCATGATTTACTTTATTAAAAAAAAAAAATGGCTCATATTTTACATAATGCCTTTTCAAATGCCTTATTTAAAGAAAAATGTTCACTATTTAAGGTTTTAATGAGCTTTCTATGTATAAAAACACAAATGCAGTTATGCTATGCTCTTGATGTTGAATTTTTGGTAATATAAACCTTTTTTTTGTGGTTGAGAGCATTTTAAATAAACATAGAAGGAATTTGGGAAATTTTAGAAGACCTTAAAGCTTGTCACACTGCCTTGAAGACAATTGGGTTGGTTGGGGAAAATCTAGTATTACTAAGTCTTAATGAGTTCTACATGGTTTATTTCTGGTTCAAATCTTACTGAAGTCTTCTCCAAACTCATTTTATGCCTGAAGTGATAACAAGAAGATTAAAGACCTTTAAAAGGTTTTAATGAACTAACATATTGGTTCCCAAAATTGTGCAATGTGCCTCAATGGTGTGGTGGAAGAGGATAGCAGGTGAGGCAAAATCAAAAATTTAGAACCGGTTTCAAAAAATTCATATGCCAAAATAAATATGATTTCAAAATTTAAAATATTATTATGGATTACTTGTAATTGCATGCATGAGTCCCTTTATAAATTGTTATAAATAATTATTGATCGATTTTATCATTGTGATATTTTTGCATTATACCAAGTAATAAGAATATAGTAACTAGGGTTTGCAAATTTGAGGAGAAAGTTATCAATGATAATGTTCTGGTTTCGAATCTGCAATTTTTTTTTAACCCTCTGTTTTTTTTTTTAAATTTTTAAATGTATTTTTTACTACATAAAATTTTGTGAGATGCAAGCAAATTTTAATTCTGAAAATGCAGCCCAGATAAAAAAATCTTTTTGAGAACTGCTGAACTAACAAGATGTCTACATTGTATTTTGAAGAGTCAACAACAAATGGTGGTTATTAATAGCAAGTGAAAAGAGAAATTACAAGGAAAGGCCATGTTACTGAGAGGAGATAGGCAAGTGTTCAAAATACCACAATGGTTTCTAGTTATTATTTTTAATCCATTTTCTTCTTGTTTTCCTTGATGCTTAATTAGTTTCTTTGAGTTTTTCAGTTTAATTTTAGATATTTCCTGTTTTAAGTCATCATTAAAGATTCTTATGCATTAAAATATTGAACCAGGGTTACTATCCTAGTTTATTCCTTCATTCAGTAAAATGTTACCACCTTCTTATAATGATACAATCATTAAATCTAAATTCATGTAAAATCAGGACTTATTTCCTTAGGTGCCATTTGTAATACACACTTGTGTGATCAGGTCTCATTTTGATTCATGACTGACTTGGTAGAAGAATTCCTGCAGTAGTCTGTCATTATTTTCTGCAGTAGACTAGATGCCAACCAAGGCTAAAGGACAGTCGGTTTTGCTATTTAACCCAGAGGATATATTGATCATAAAATATTTAGTTGTTACTTTATAATACTTACCATGGTTTAGAATTGAAGTTCTGTAGAACGAGGAAAAGCTGTCTCAACAATTTCATACATTGTCCCCGTTTCTCAGGAATACCAAAATTCACAAGAGCATTTGAACAAATATTATTGATATCTTCTTGGGTAGTATTCCTATGGTAAAAAAAAAAAATGAGTGATAAGTAAAAATTAGACAAAAAGGTAATCTTTAACATGCTTCATACTGTGAAAGAAAGTGGTTTAAAACATTTGAAAATACTGAATGCTGATATTTTTGTAACGCATCAATAATTGCTCATAAGAAACAATTTTTCAAATTAATAGTGAAAATAAAGAAAAATTAATTTATGATTGCAGTTTCAATATTAAATTGTTGTACTCATTAGAGAGCTATGGTTAGTATACTAACCTCACAAATCATGTTCAGATGACAAGCTTATGTGAATGAATGGTGGAACATGGGGTCGAAGCTTTAGCAAAGAGAGAAAAACTGGTAAGGGTCACAAGGACATAACAACCTCATTCAGTAACCCTTTACCTTGAGTGGCTTTTTGACCTTGTATTCAGTGAACATTTAGTAAAAAAAAACAAAAAAAAACTATCAATAACCCCTTTCCTTGTCAATGCACTCAGTGGTGAATATTAATCATAGAGGGAAAACATACATTGAAAATTTTACATCAGATTTTAGCTGATAATGCTATCAAGCTACAGACTTATTGACCTACCCTTGTACAGAGTGTGGCAGAAATACCTTCCAGATAATGGTAAGATATTAGCAAGGTAAAAATACCATTGCCACTGTATAAAAATAAAATGAAAAGTATGGGTTGGCCAAAACATTTATTTTCCTTTTTTTTTTTTTTTTAGTTGACATTGGAGATATATAGTTTTAACTGAATTCATTCAAAAGATAACCTTTGATTATATTGGAACAGCTGCGATATATCAGCAGAAATTTTTTGTATGTAAAATTGGCATACTTTTGTTGGTAGAGTCTAATATTAAAGATGGAAGAAAATAAGTAATTTTGGTGGGGATATTATACTTTTTCTTATTTTAAGAGGAGTAAGAATGAAATGAAAAAGTTACTGTGTATGATTAAACATATCAGAAGTGGACTGTAAAATTTCATGATGCTCTAAGTTTAACAACTGAGGTTGATTGCAGCCAAAACCAAGAGAGAACTTAAAAATAATCACTGTTCTACTATGTGGGAGGTAGCCAACATAGTTAGAATATCCAAATTAAGTAGTGAAAATCATTAGCATCAACTTTACTGTGTCACTTTCACAAATTAAAATAATCTGTTGGTGTTTGTTTGTGTAATATATATGTATGTATAAATTTGTGTTTGTTTAAATGACATCACATTGAGTCACTTGAAATTGGTTCCAGCAAACGTGAGAATGCCAGAATTAACTAAAAATAGTTACATAACATTCATAAAACACAATCCTTGAAAATAAATGTAGTAACATTAGAAATTACTTTGAAAAAAAAATAATATAAGAAAAATAAACATGAATTTTGTTAAATTTACAAATTACATAAAACAACTAATTTGGAAATTTGAATAAGTTAATGAAAATATTGATTGACAGAACTTATTGATATTATTCAATCAAACATGTTTGAAAGGATGATTATTGCTGAAATACACAGTGTGTGTAGGTATGTATGTAAATGCTTTTTCTTCATGTGGTAAAATGTGCAAGACACATGACTGAAGAAGTTTAGTCACTGTGTGTCTTTTTCATGCATACTTCTGAGTGGTCCAGGCTTGGTAGGAGATGGAGGATTTTTTTTTTTTTTTTTAGTTACAATCTCTAGAATGGTTATCTACTGAAGCTAGAGAACCAAATCTCTTCTGCTATTTAACCCATTGCTGGGAGTGGATATTGTGTGTGTGTGGATAGATAGATAGATAGATAGATAGAATAAAATGTAAAAATTAGGTTTGTCTATTGGAAATGATGTCATCTTCATGTGACTTGAAATTGGTTTTAACAAATGAAGGAATGCTAAAATTAGCCTAAACAGATAAAAAAAAAAGCAATTTTTGAAGTATTCGGAATATAAAAAAATAGTGAAAAAAAAAAAAAGGAAAGTTTACCAAATGTATAAAACAACATAGTTGAAAATAAAATTTTAAAATTGGACAAATGGAGATTGCCATTATTGTTAAAAAAAATTTGTTTATTACCAAGCTGAAAATATATGGCGTCTCTGGACACATTTGTGAGCTGAGCCAGTCCTTTTTATCAAATCGTTAAATGAAAGTTATCCTGAAAAGCCACTAATCTAGATCGTTTTGTACCAATGTGGGTGTTCCCCAGGACTCCATCCTTGGTCCTATGATGTTTTTAACTTTTATTAATGACTTTCCTGATAACATCAGCACTCAATTTGACATCTGCACTGGTGATACAATCATTTACTCCTGCCTTGATAGTAAGGTTGATCATTTTGACCTTGTCAAACTGATTGTTGATGTCCAAAACAATCTCAAGACAATCATTAACCAGGACAGAAGATGTCTTGTCACTTTTAATACCTCCAAAATAAAGCTTCTCTCCATTAATTATCATCCAAGAGATCCCTCCTTGTCTTCCATCAGCATGGCTGATACCAACCTCCAGGATTCATTGTGCCTTCTCGGGCTAACGTTCTCAGCTGACATGAAGTGGAAAGACTATATTGAATCCATTGATAGGTTGGCTGTTAAGAAAGTTGATTTACTGTGTTGGATGAGACAATTTTACTCTCTGGAATCTATCTTACACATCTATAAGTCTACCATTTGTCCATACTTAGAATGTTGCTGCCACTTATGGTCTGGTGTCACTGTTATTTACCTTGAACTCCTTGATAAGATCCAAAGAAGAACCAGTAATAGTGTCTGTCCTGATCAGGTGGCTCAGCTTCAGTTAGTTGCCCACCACTGTAAGGTTGCTTCTCTGTGCCTTTCTTATAAATACTTTCATGGCAAAATTTCAGATGTGCTCTTTGCTATGGCACCTAGACTTTCTAAATTTAAGCGCAATATTAGACTGGTGTTGAGATCTCATTAATTTACACTTGAGCTGTCTAGATGGAGCCATAAGTTCTATGCTAACAGTTTCTTTTTTGCACTTCCCACCTGTAGAACTCCCTTCCAGCTCATACTTTCCAGCCAACTTTAATCTGCAAAAATTTAAATGCAGTGTTAATGACTACTGCCCCGATTATTTTTTTCTCTTTCTGGTCTTTATTAATGTTCCTAATTCTTCCATAGCCTGTAATCACTGCATTTTAGTAAACTTTACTTTAGGTGATTCCAATTAAAAAAAAGAAAAGGAAAGTATTTTTACTAGCTAAATACACCTCTCTCTCTCTCTCATATATATATATATATATATATATATATATAAATTAAATAGGATTAATTCAAGGATGTTGAATGACCATTTCGATATGAAAATCCCCATGGGGGATAACACATCACCTCAGCAACAAAAAAATCCTTTCAGAAACTTTTTTTGTTGCTGAGGTGATGTGTTATCCTCTGTGGGGATTTTCATATCGAAATGGTCATTCAACATCCTTGAATTAATCCTATTTAATTTATATTTGCTCTGTAATATTTTATTACATGGAGCTCTCTTCCTGTATCATTTTTTAATATTAAAATAAAATTTTTAATATTAATTAGGATCGGGTTTTTGGAATTTACCTTCCTGCTTTTTCCACTTGGATTAAAGTATCTGAATAAAAATATATATATATATATATATATATATAATAGGCAATCTGTGAGTCTGTGTGTGACTGATCCCTATGCATGCCTACATTTTTTAAGCTACGTCATTGAAACTTTCTAGGGAAACTATGTTCAATACTCAAGAAGGAGGTTCTACTGGATATTTGTTGTTATTATTATTATTTGTTGTTATTGTTATCTACTCCTCTCATTGGCATCTTCTACTACTAAAATGTTCTGAGTTGCATGGGCAACGCCGAGCTATGATGCTAATATATATATATATATATATATATATAATCTATTTGGAGAAATTTTTAAAATTTCTTTATGGTTTGAGCCATTTTTTTGGGTTACGGAGAAAATTTGAACATAAATTGTCCTGTGTCATTTGAGCTTTTGCAACCTTAATGCTTCCAAAACAAAGCTGCTGTCTGTTAACCACCACAGACAATTGCTCCTAATCCCCCCCCCCCCCATTTGCATGGACCAGGCTAATCTCCCTGAGAGCAAAACAATGTGCCTCCTCGGTTTAACTCTCAGCCAACCTCAAGTGGACTGACTGCATTGAGTCTATAGCTAAATCTGCTGCCAAGAAAATTGGGTCACTGAGTAGGGACAGGAAGTTTTTCCAGTCTGAATCCATTCTGCACATATATAAATCTACCATTTGCCTGTGCATTGAATAATGCTGTTACATCTGGCCGGGTGGCCTTGCTATTTATCTTGAGCTTCTTGACAAAATCCAACGTAAAATCTGTAATGTGATCGATCCCAGCCTGGTAGCTCAGCTCCTGTCACTATCTCACAGTCTCTTCTACAAATAATTTCATGGCTTCTGCTTTGATGACTTTAGCTCCCTCTGCATGAATTTACTTGAGCTACTAGACTAGCAACTAGGTCCCACCCTCCATTTTACAGTGAAACCAATAAAATGTAACTGCAACTTCTACTCTAGCAGCTTCTTTTTTTGTACATGTGGAATTTCTTTCTGTATACTTGCTTTCCTGACAGCTACAATCTCCAAGAATTTAAATGTAATGTCAATCGCCATCTATCTCTTTGATGCACATCCCTTCCCTGACAACCCTTGTATAATATTATAATATGGAGACCTCTTAGTTTTTCTGGAATTCTTTTGACAGGGCACAGTGCTCAAAGATTACAAAAAAAATCACATATCTCTACTGATAGCCCTATGAATAAGAACTCTTTGATAATAACTTTTTTTTTTTGTTATAATCATTTCAACCCAGCGAGGTGGTACTGTCACTGATGTGCATGGAATTACATAAGAGGAGAGTGATAAAGAGGAACAAGTTATAAGGGGTGTCAGAAAATGGTTAGGAGAAGGATGAGAACACTGATGTGAAGAGAGGTGATAATTCAGGAAAAATTGGCTCTGCAGAAGCTGTCAGATAAGCGGATATGAAAATATTTCAATCTCAACTAAAAACAATGTTGAGTATACATCTTCAACTTAGTTATGTGGCATTTTTTAGTTATCTAGTGATAACTTTTGAGGGCTGACTTATCACTGTTGATGAAACATAGTTATATCACCATGATCTGGAAATAAAAAAAAATCTTTCAGCAGTGGCACTTGGGTCTCCATGAATAAAGAAATTCAAGACTCCAAAATCAAAATAAAATATCATGACTACCGATTTTGTTGTAAATAACAAAAGTATTTTGATGACTATCTTTAGTAGGGCTAAATAATATAAAATATTCCTCTAATTTGCTGTGCCGATAAAACTTTTGAAAAAAAAAGTTTTCATTTTTAGAGAAAAATGAATTTTCTTATATGGCTAGTAAAATGATGGCTGTTTTGAAAAATTTTGGATTTGAGCCCACAAGAACATCCACCGTAACATATTAAGCTTCCATCTAAATGTTTGTAGTTTCCAAGACTGACAAAAAAAAAAAGTGTTTGAACAGGAGGAAATTTTTAGGTAAGAGCAGCAGCCATGCAATATTTTAATGACCAAAAAGCAGAATTTTTTTTTCTGAAGCTTAAGAGGAACTGAGAAACAATGTACCAAGTTTGTTGAACTGTGCGGTGAATAGGAGTAGATAGTAGTTTCACCCAGTTCACTGTCTTTTGAACAGGAGCAGAGGTTTATCCATTGTTTCCTGTTTAGGATTGGGTTTCTGGTTCCTTCTTAGTCTTCTCATTCTTTTTCACATGCAGTAGCTTCATGTGTCTTAGTAGCATTATCACCTTGCTTGGAGTCAAATGATTAAAAAAGAAGAAAAAAATGAGATACAAAGTACATTTCATTGCTCTAATTCATTTGCTTCTTGGTCAGGCAGAGAATTTTTCAGTCTATCTGCTTGTAATCTCCCCAAAAGATAATTTCACTGAAAGAGAATCTAAGAATATAGAGATGTGCATGTAACAAAATGACTAAGCCATGGAGGAATAATTCTTAGAAATCAATGGAGCTTTCATTTTTAAAGTACAGCAAACTCCCATCTCTTTCATCTTTATCTTTGAACTGAGTTGATACATAAGAGACATCTACTGTGCACAAATATATTTTATGTAAAAAGTCATGTTTTTTCATTATTCATTTAATTAATCATTAACCTATAACACTGCATTATTCACTACTTCCCTTTTCACTCCATTATTCTTCAAGGCTCTTCAACTGCACTACTTAATTTCAGTCATGGTCATTTTATGTTTCCATAGCAGGATAGGTCAACACAACTGCAAAATTCACACACACTATCGTTCATTAATCTGAGTCACTTGTAGTGGCAGGATAAAAATTTTGCTTTGCAAACAAAATTACCTCCAGAATGTTAAAGGTTAAATTGATAATTTTTTGTTAAAACCTGTCTATAATAGCTACTTTATTTTTGGAAGATATTTAATTAAAGAGTTTAAACTTATTTTGTTAGAAAACATCAATCATGGAATGATCAAAGTTAATTTTATTCTCTACTCCCCTTAAATGTGCATTATACTAGAATAAAAGCTATGGTACAAGACTACAATCAAAAATTGATTCAATCAGCCTGTCTGGCATGCAATAAAGAATCTAGGAGATCAATATAGATTAGAGCTTCAAGATTATTTCATTCAGGGTGGATCATCTATTTTAATTACATTGCCTAATTGAATTACAACAAATGATGCAATAAAGAAATCTTAGAGTTGAATGAATTAGTACACAAAAAATGAGTAATAATTATATCATCTGAAGAGATTATACACTAATGCCAGGGAGAAAAAGGATCCAGATTAGAGATGAAATTGCTTTTATTAAGTCAGATATTCTGAATACAGAAAATGATTACTGTAACTGATAACAATACATAATTGAGTTTAACATGCACGACACATTTGACCTAATTTTTTTTCATTAATTCCATTGTTTAATACCTAATATAATTCATGTCAAGTGCATAATACATTTGATGTTAGAATTCATTAAGTACTATATTTAAACAACATCAGAGCATTACTTAAATAGATCGGTCCACTCATTAAAAAAATGGGGGTAAGTTTTTGGAGGGGCAGGGGGTAATTTTTTAGAATAGCATTCTTTAGACTTGTGATTTCCATACTTATCTCTGGGCTGCATTTTGGAATGAAAATTTGTTTGTGCCTCACCAAATTTTATGTGATAAAAAGTACATTTAAAAATAAAAAACAAATAATAGTGCATTAATTATAAAATATAACACAAATAATTTATAATATGATTAAAATACACAAATTCAATGAAAGGTATGAGCTTGCTTTTGACGAGTAATCTCTTTTATATTATGCATAATTCAAGATAAATACTCATCTCCTCATCAGCACAAAGAAGTCTTTCCCTTTTTTGGTTTTTGATATTTGTCAGAACTGAAAAGGTGCAAGCAGCCCTATGACAAAGACGGTCCAGAGGTGTGTGTGTGTGTGTGTGTGTGTGTGTGTGTATATATATATATTAATGCAGGTTTCATTGAATAGTATAGACAAGTTTTGTCTATTAATTTTGTGTAGGATCCGTTCATACCGTCTGATATACTTGATGGTGATGTCGTTGAAAGACAACCAAGATTTTCTTTCGCTATTTCAATTTGCCTTTTCACAAGGCTCCATTTATTTCATTGTGAAAAGGCAAATTGAAATAGCGAAAGAAAATCTTGGTTGTCTTTCAACGACATCACCATCAAGTATATCAGACGGTATGAACGGATCCTACACAAAATTAATAGACAAAACTTGTCTATACTATTCAATGAAACCTGCATTAATGAAAAAATGCTGCCAAAATACACACAATATATATATATATATATATATATATATATATATATGCAGTTTTGTAATATTTAGATGTGAATGTATATATATGCAAGTATTTATATAGTTACAAACAACCAGGTGTACAAGTAAAGGTTTATATGCAAATATGTATATAAGTTAAGTTTCTTAAAACAGTCTTTAATATATTCATATATTACTCATGTAATTTACCGTTAAAGACAATATATTGATAGTATTATTAATTTAAGTTTTAATTATTATTATTATTAATATTATATATTTTAAGTATTACTATTATTATTGTTACTGTTGCCATTAATAATAATTATAACAATATTATTAGTTTTTTAATTTTTATTTCTTTAAAATTATATTTTTTATATGTTTCATCATTAGTCAAATTCAGAACATTATTATTATAACTCTCTCCTTCAATTTGCAGACCCTAGTTACTATATTTTTAATACTTGATATAATGCAAAAATACCACAATGATAAAACTAGTCAGTAATTATTTATAACTATACTGGGACTCATGCATGTAATTACAAATAATCTATAATATTTTTAATTTTGAAATCCTGTTTATTTTTGGCATATGAATTTTTTGAAACTGTTTCTAAATCTTTGATTGTTTTTCAGTCATTCTTCCTCATTTTCTATCCCCTTCTGTCGCACCCATGAAGCACATCGCACTGTTTATGGAAATCCCCTTTTAAATAGATAAATTGATATTTTTCGATCCTGGCAAGTGTTGTGGCTTAAGGAAAGTTGAAAGAATCCTTAAGTTTTCCATATATTTTATGAATAGACCAGTTTAAGTAGTGGCCAAATCATTTATGTGACACTCACACAGAAAAGTTTAATTATAAATGATAATCACTAATGCTATTTGATTATGGAAATCTTCAAATTTAAAGTTAACATTTAGAATGCGATGTACTTGCTTAGATAATTTATCATCGATATGAAAAATTCAATTAAAAAGTAACTATACAAAGAATATATATGTAATATAATAATCTGGCCCCACCCGAAGAAGGAAGTGAGGAAGCGGGGGCGTTTTCCGGCCGTTGAAAGGAACGGATGGTTGTTTGACCTTATTTCCGGCAGTAGCGGAAATGGCCACAAGAGGCAGACAGAACAGGTCTCTCTGAGAATTTACGTAGGCGTCGCGTGGGCGTCGCATGATCAAGGCAATGCCGGAAGAAACAAGTCCCGGTTTTGGAAGATATATAAAGACTGCGAAAACACGGATTCGCCAGTCAGTCAGTCAGTCTCGACAGGCAGTCTAGGCAGAGAGACGTAGAGGAGAACAGATATGACGACACCCCCCCGTCACCCTGTCAACCCTTAGAGGCGCGCTCCCTCAACTCTCTGTTCACTAGGCCACACGGTCCATCCTCATCAATAAAAATATAAGTGATATATTTTTATATATACCCGTGTTGTCTGTTCGTCAATATAACTGGAACCAGCATTCGCTAGATATATAACATATAGTTCAATTATAAAATCAAGAGCTGTAATTTAGAACCAAAATTCACAGTTGTAAAAGCTAAGGTGAGTGCATATACATTATTTTGTGTCAAAGATCACTTAGTTCAAGGCAGAATATAAAAGAAAAAGAAAAGAGATTAAAGAAAGATGAAAAAGAAAAAAAAAGGTTGTTTTAAAATGTTAGTGACACATGTTCTATTAAAGAATTAGGATGTTAATGTTTGTGATAAAAAAGTGCTTATCAGCTCCAATAAGTCTATGCATTATGATACAATCATTCTTTCAACTTGATTTAATCTTAAGTTGACTCAATACCCACTTGGTCTTTGAACTGAGTTGACATGTAAAAGACACCTTCTGTAAACAAATATATTTTTCATCATATTTTAAGTAAAAAGTAATATTTTTTCCACAATTTGTAATCATTAAATTTATCAATATTTATTGACTCCTATTTCTATAAAGGTTACTTTATTTTGGGATGATTTTTAATTACAGAATTTTTGTTGGGAGACATCAATTATGACATGATCAAAGCTAATTTTTGATGACAAAATCAGTCTTAAACCTGCTTTAAATATGCAAAAGTGATTTTTGTGAATAACTATGCTATTTTCTTGTAATTAAAATCAAGATTTAAGTTTCAAATACTTGAATTACTGCAAAGTTTAAAATTTAAAAAAAATTTCAGTATCATTTTATTTTATTAATAACAATAGAAAATGGATCACACATTTCATGTATAAAGATTCTAAAACCCAGTTTTAACAACATTTTTTTCTTTTATACCATTTTATTTGGACATATTTTGGAGTTATGTATGCAAAATATGAAAGGCACAATCTTAGATATGAACAAAAACATAGCTTGGCATGTTTTAAGCATTATAAAACAATTGGCATAGCCTTTAAATATATATATTCAGAATTAAATGTCAAATAACGATAGACGATATTAGAAAGAGAGCATTTATAAACTCTAACATATGGAAATAACAATTGAGCATTGTATTCTCTTTGTAATTATGCACAATACATTTTTGCCTCTTCTTTCTATTTGTTTAATGTTTGTGCCAGTGCAGATATAATTGAAAGAATCAAGCTGTCATGAAATAATCTCATTTTCATTATATAAATTATTGCTACTTGTCACAGTGTCAATAATACATTTACACAGGAAAAAAAAAAACAGTACTAGAGTTAAACCTCCCTAACTCCTCAACCCAGCGAACTATAACATCAATCTGGGTTAATAATAAGCTTAAGAGGTTCCCTTAAGGCCAGACGAGACAATACACTTCTGTAAATAAGTAAAAATTATATAGTAATTTGCCAGGTTCCTGTTATAAAAGCAGTGCTGAATTAATAGGAGTTTACAAGTAATGCTGGTAGTGATACGAGACCTGATACTTTGTTATGTTTGAATAATAGTCATTATTACTTGGTATAAGAGAAGCATAAATGTGTAGGTCATTGTTAAAATTGCCCAGCTGGCACAGGAGTTAACTATTGCCAACGAGGGTTACTGGGACTTAGTTATATCTCTTGGGCTGTAAGTGAAGGTATGTGTTACCTTATTTTAATGGAAGATGATACTCAGCCCCAGGGATTCCAACTCTGTGGCAGCGCTTTCATCATTGCACTAAAGAAGTTGGGTCAGTGTAATACTGATACCAGCATGACAGTAGTCATGGAAGCTGGCAAAAAATAATTTTTGTTCTTTGCCCATATGCATAAGTAGTAATTTTATTCAATAAAATCACCATTGGTTTGAACCATAGCCTCCAGATGACATAGGAATCTCCTGCATCTTTTCTGGATGGTTTCCTTGTTTAAGTTTGTGAATGCTGCCATAATCCTTGCCTTTAGTTCATCTTTAATGTTACAAGAGGGTTTTTTTGTTTCTTGTTTAACTGCACCCCATACATAATAATCAAGGGAGTTGCAGTTTGGGGAGTTAAGTGGCCAGATGTAAGAGGTGATGTGGTGGCAGAAATCGTCTGACAGCTATAACTGGGTTCTCCTGCTTGTGTGACATGGTGCAGAGTCCTGTTACCAGACATAGGATCCTCTGCAGCCACCCTCTTGACCAAGGGCAGCAGTACCACTTCAAGGCACTTGATGGAGGCTTCCATGTTGTATCTGACAAATTTGGGAAGTTTTTTCTTAACAATGATCAGAGTTAGTTAAGACTCATCCAACTCTTTCCAAATCCTCTCTACTGCCCTCAGATCGACACCCAAACACTCTGAAATGTTTGTATTGGAGCTTGCAGCACAAATACCAAGCGGTACAGCATGATGTTTCCAAACTTTTGGCAAAGTGAATTGTGTCATGCTGCTCTTTTTCTCCAAGACAGTGCCAAACTGATCTTATTATACTGTGCAGTTGACAAAAATCATAGGATCTTTCCTCAAATTGACACCCAAATACTCTGAAATGTATTTCAGTGTGAATGCCAAGCAGTACAGGATACCATTTCCAAATTTCTAGCAGAGTGAAACTGTGTCATGCTGCTCTTTTTCTCCCAGACAGTGCCAAACTGATCTTATTATACTGTGCAGTTGACAAAAATCAAAAACAAACAACATGCATGCCTGAAATTAAAAATATAAAATGACAACAGGTTACCTATTGTACCTTATATACTTGATTGTTGTGATAAGTGTAAAGGTGAATCCATTGATTCTTCCTATTTTAGTGCTATAAAGAGGTGCTGCTTAAGAGATAGGACCTCAGGAACCAGACTCACCCATTGTCTTCCAGCTATGAATAACTAGAAACAAGAATTGCTTCATATAAGAGTTGGTAGATAATATTAATATTTGCTAAATTGATTAAAAGAAAAAATCTCCTACTGAAACATCAATGCAGAAAAAGAAAAAAATTTAGTAGCAAGGTTAATTAAATTAATCCACTGTTTCACTTCATTTCTTCAGGTAGTTGTAATCATGGCTCTCCACAACTACATGTCATGTTTTTTTTTTGCTCTAAGTAAGGATTAAATCATCAGTTAACTCAGGCATTTAGATGCCATAACAAACAATGCACAGACTTAGTTTCAGTAAAATAACAAAACCAGCAAACTAGAATTAAGGATTCAACATTTGGTCAATCAAATGGAAGATAGAGCATCTAAATTTTTGGTCAAGTTGAGCCTATTTCTACTGATATAAGTAAAGGAGAATTAACATTTAGATAATGGTATTATACCAGATAGAGAAATCATCCACATTGACAGACCAAGAATGAACACACTGTATCAGTAAATTTTGATCACTACTTCTGGATCAAGAATTTGACATGAAAACTTACAATAATTAGATCTATTTGTAAGTATGACCTTTACATACTGTTGGGGATTGCCCCTTTTTACACACTCAATGTACTCATCCAAGGTGTACTTATAATCCTGCCTACAGAGAACGGGTGTCTGTAGTGTGTTAGAGAGTTGTTGTTAGAGTTGTAGTGCTTGTCAGAGCAGTTGAACCGCCGCTCGTTGGTCAGCAAGAATATAGACTTATTACTCAGACTTACTTCTTTGTATATATTTGACTCCTACTAACAAGTATTCCTGAATCTGCTAACCATGTACAGGTTGTATATCTTTTGTTCAATAAACTTACATTTTTCTCCTCATATCTGTTTTGTGTTATTATTATATTGTGTGGTTTTCTAAACAAGAATCCACAACACATACTAAAACCAAATATGCTCCAAAAAGTTTACACATGTGATTTATGAGTGATGCTTGCTGTTCTCACAACAAACAAATTAGTCTGACAAAGACTCATACTTTTTCTTTTCTACAGTGCCAGTGTTCCACTTAATAAATAGTTGTTGCTGTTAAAGTTCATGATTCAGAAAAGGATGCACATGTAATAGGAAAAAATATTACTTTAACAGTTATGAGAAAAACAATTCATTATCATGTATCAGTGATGATACCTAAATTTTAAAAAATAAAAATTTTTTTTCTTAAAGCTAAATGATTAAATTTACTATTTTTTTTTATTTCCAGTAAGCAAAATACTCTGATGTATTTTAAATAAAAATTATATTGATTGCAATCTCAAATTTTTTTTTAGAGTTTTCAAAATTCATCATTTTTTTGTCCATTTTGACAAGTTTGTAAATATGGTAATGCCACTGATGTGCAGGAGGCTACATAAGAGTAAAAAGATTAGATAGAAGTGAGTGAAGAGAAAGACGACCCAGTTAAAAAGGAGCAAGAGAAGGATGGGAATACAGGTGTGATGACAGTTGCAAAGGTGGAGAGAAAGGAAAGGATATACAGGGTGATGAAGAAAGAACTAGAGTCAAGATGAGTATTGACATTGCATTTAAATTCCTGTAGGTTGTCAGGAAAGCAAGAATATGAAAGTGAGAGAAAAGAAGCTGCAGGAGTAGAATTGTCGTCTGCATTTGGTTGATCTAACTGTGAATGGGTGAGACCCAGTTGCCAGTCTGGTTGCACGAGTAAACACCTGTTGCAGATACACCAGTAACTTAAGTTCATTAGAGAAGAAGCCATGAAAGTATTTATAGAACAGACAAAGGGAAGCCACATCCCCTCAGTGGGGAAGTGGCTGGAGTCGAGCTGCCAAATCAGTACCTATCACATTACTGATTCTCCTTTCAAGCCTGTCAAGAAAACTGAGATGAACAGCAGAGGTGCCTGACCATATATGACAGCAGTACTCCATATGAATGGTTGATTTGTATGCAGGATGGATTCACACGGGAAAAACATCCTGGCCCAAGAGTGGCCCAACCTTCCTAGCAGTGGATTTAGCTATTGACTCAATGTAATGGTTCCACTTGAGATTGGAAGAGTGGGTATGGCTGAGGAGGCGCAGTGTATTGCTCTCAGGGAGGCTCGCTTGGTCAATGCTTATGGGAGGCAGGAGAGGTTGCCTGTGATGATTAACTGACAGCAGTTTGGTCTTAGATGCATTGAAATTTACAAGCCACTTCTTACCCAATTCACCACAGAATGTAGATCCTCTCAAGATCATCAGCGAGATTATGTTTGTCTACCACGCCGGGTTTCTTACTGATACGGGAGCAAATTGTGGTGTCATCTGCATAGATGCCTACTTGGCACTTGATCTCGTCTGGGAGATCATTTATGAAAATAAGGAAGAGCATCGGGCCTAGGATAGAGCCCTGAGGGACACCAGCTTTTGTACAGAAGGATGTGGAGGCATGCCCATTCAAGACAACCTTCATTATGCGGTTATTTAGAAAAGATTGGATCAGATCAAGCAAGCGTCTGGTAATAGCATAACCCCGTAGCTTGCATAGAAGGCCAGCGTGCCAAATCCTGTCAAAAGCCTTGGAGATGTCCAGAGCAACAGCACGAGCCTTGCCATACTCCTCAAGGACCTGGAACATGTACTCCATAATGGTCGTTAGCATGCCAGCTGTGGATCTGGCAAAGCAGAAGCCATACTGCCTGTCAGAGAAGAGTTTATGTGCAGTAAGATGTTGAACTATTTCAGCATTAATGATGGCCTCGAACAAATTTTTGATACAAAATTTAATTTCTTGAAATTTCATGAAATTATGTGGAGCGGGGCGTAACAGAAATATATATACCTCCCAGATGAGATTAAGTCCCAAGTAGGCATCTACACAGATGATACTACAATATACTCCCGCACCAGTAAGAAACCTGTCGTGGCAGACAGACATAATCTCGCTGCTGACCTTGAATGGGATCTACACTCTGTGGTGAACTGGGGCAAGAAGTGGCTTGTCAACTTCATTTCATCTAAGACCAAGCTGTTGTCTGTCAACCATTACAGGCAACCTCTCCTGCCTCCCATAAGCATGGACCAAGCGATTCTCCTGGAGTGTAATACACTACGCCTCCTCGGACTTACCCTGTCCTCAGACCTCAAATGGAACCACTATATTGAATCCATAGCAAAATCTACTGCTAAGAAGGTTGCGTCACTATGTCGATCCAGGATGTTTTTTCCACCTGAATCCATCCTGCATATATATACAAGTCAACCATCCGTCCGTGCATGGAGTACTGCTGCCATTTATGGTCAGGTGCCCCTGCTGTTTTCCTCAGTGTTCTTGACAGGCTCCAAAGGAGAGTCTGTAATGTGATAGGTACTGATCTGGCGGGTCGACTGCAGCCACTTCCCCATCATCGAAATGTGGCCTCCCTTTGTCTGTTCTATAAATACTTTCATGGCTTCTGCTCAGACGAACTTAAGTCACTGATGCCTCCTCAACAGGTGTTTACTCATGCAACCAGACTGGCAACTGGGTCCCACCCATTCACAGTCAGGTTAGCCAAATGCAGACGACAATTCTACTCCTGCAGCTTCTTCTCTTGCACTTCCCGCCTGTGGAACTTGCTCCCGTATTCTTGCTTTCCTGATGGCTACAACCTCCAGAAATTTAAATGCAAAGTCAATACTCATTTACTAATCACTGGACTCTAGCTCTCTCCCCACCCCCCATATAACCTTCCCTTTCTCTCCACCTATGTATCTGTCATCGCACCTGCTTTCTCAGCTTTCTATTGTTCCTTTCTAACTAGTTTGTACTCCTCACTCTTTTCTAATTCATCTTTTTACATTTATGTAGCCACCTGCACATCAGTGGCGTTTCTGCCTTGCTCTGGGTGAAATGATTAAATATATATATATATATATATATATATATATAATTTTAGCAAGATTTTCTAAAAATAATTTAATTCATTTGTGAGTAAGTTCTGAAAATTTCATTAAAATCTGACAATTATTTGATTTTTGCAAGAATTTTCAAATTAAATCTGTTTTTCATCGAGGAAGGGGGTGGAAACAAACAAACTAAAAGTAAAAAAAACAAAAAAAACAAAACAACATAAACTGAGTTTCGTTATTACATCATCCATCCATAGTAAACTCTGGTAACAATTTGATCACGCGCTGACGGAAAAAAAAAAAAATTACCAAAATTTCGAACGTGTCAGAAATGATTAAAATAAGAAATAATTAAAAAAATACTTTAATCTCTCCTCTTGACGATATAACTGTTTTTATTAAGTTGGTGACCTTTTTTCTTCATGCTATGCTGCTTTTTCATTCAGCGAATTGAGATATCTAAAAAAAAGCAATTAGAGAGAAAGAAGTCATGTTCCGTCCGTGTCATTCACGGATAAATTTGGTACAGATTTTCACCAACCACAGAACTAACAGCTGACTTAAGTCGAAAAATACGTCTGCTCGCAGAAACTAGGATAAAACTACGTCCTCCCCCCACCCATATAAATTAACAACTGAGCTATATTTTATTTTTCAGGAACGAGTGTCATTATCATGTGATCCTTGTCAAAAAAAAAAAAAAATGTTACCCGAATTTTAAAAAATTACTAAAAACTTTTCTTTGCAGTTTTTATTTATTTTTTTACTAGCCTTTTGTTTTTTGTATGCGCACACAAATTTCGACATTAATAAACTTTTTCGCTCTGATAGAAGGGAAATAAAGAAATAAAAATTAATAATTTTTAAAAAATGTTTTTCTTTTTTTAAAGTTTAAACTGTACAAAAACAAAAATAATGGTTTAAACAATCTTAGTTCGAGAAAAGCCTTATGTTTTTCAATTTCACAATATTCTTTTCACCTCATTTGCTAACTTTTTTTTATATATGAGTACAAAAATTCAGAAAAAAAGATGATTAATCAGTTCAGTATTTTTAGTATTTTTAAAACACTCAGAACTTTTGTTTTTTAACGAATTGTTTCGTTAATTTTGATTCATAAAACTAAAATTAAAATTTGTTGAAAGACTAGCTGAGCAACTAGCAAGCAGTATGATTTTCTCTTAATTAGAAAAAAAAAATTAAAATTTTTATGAACATAAAAGAAAAATCTCTGAAAAAGGTAAGCGACATGGACTTTAAAAATTTAACCACCCTAAAAACGCATTTTAAATAATTTAAAATAATTGTCTTTTTTGAAGTTATATTTTCTAGCTTTATTTGAAAGAATAACCTAAAAAGCTAAAAAGATCAATTTCCGTACGTTATTATAAAAAACCTTGGCATTTAAAAAAAAACAAAAAAAACATGGCACATTTTCTCATCAATCATCGAACTGCCATTTATAGATTGAAAAATGTAAACAAATTTTAAAACCTAATATTTATTTTTGTAAAATGGAATAATGTTTACTTTTTGCTTAAAACATAATGAAAATAACATTCATTTATGCATGGTAGTCTGTGAGTTCAAAGGTTAAAACACACACACACACAGACTTTAAAAACGCGCCAAAAGTTAAAGAAATACGGAACACTAATTACAATAATCAAAAAATTGATATTTATGTTAAAAAGTTCTGTAGCCTCATATAAATAATACACTTAGTAGAATGAATGAATAATATTTTTTATACAAGTAGTAGTTATTTTGTTTTGTCACGTGTTTAATAAAAATTAATTGCTTTTATGTTTTTGATTATTTTCTTACATATCTCTTGCTCCAAAATATATAATTGATGAACCCTAAGTGATTTAAAAAACCACTCTGCAAGAACAGGTTATTAATAACTGAAAAAAATTGGACAAAAATGAAATTGGTAGTGATTGATTCAATTGCGTTCACTTTGAGTTCTTTCTTAATTATTTTAGCATTCAAGTGATGCCTTTATTTGTATTTTGTCCGTAAAATTATAATCCTAAACAACAGTTTAAGAATACATTTTAAAAAATTCTATATTCTTTGCCCGCAGATTCTCGAACAATTCGAGTCTGGACTCATCTGGAGTTTCTACACCCGACTTCTCACCTAGAACCGAGGCACAACTGAATGATGTCCACATTACACCTTCGCTTGTCTCTAAGATAATCTTAAAACTTGACCCTCACAAAGCGAGCGGTGGTGACGGAATCCCAATCATAGTCTTAAAGAAATGTGCCCCTGAACTCTCCTGTCCTTTCTAAGCTCTACAACCTCTGCCTATCTGCTTCCTGCTTTCCTGCCTGTTAGAAATCTTCCTCTGTAGTTCCTATATTTAAAAACAACGGAGAACCCTCTGACCCTGCAAATTACCGCCCTATCAGCCTTCTTCCGATCTTTGGCAAAGTGTTCGAAGCCATTATCAACGCCGAGGTGGTTCAGCATCTCACAGCACACACGCTCCTCTCGGACAAGCAATATGGTTTCCGCTTCACCAGGTCTACTGCTGATATGCTAACGATCATCACCGAGTACATATACCAGGCACTCGACAGGAATGGCGAAGCCCGAACCGTTGCATTAGATATATCTAAGGCGTTCGACAGAGTTTGGCATGCTGGCCTTCTATGTAAACTGCGGAGCTATGGTATAACTGGACATTTGTTTGAACTAATCCAGTCATTCCTCTCTAACCGCACAATGAAGGTGGTATTAAACGGACATGTCTCTCAGAACTACCATACAAATGCAGGTGTCCCTCAAGGCTCCATCTTATGTCCTACACTCTTCTTGATATACATTAATGATCTCCCTGATTCCATAAGAGCCCAAATAGGTTTGTACGCCGATGACACCACAGTTTACTCTCGCCTCCTACAAAAATCTTGTGTAGGCGTCAAAGCTAACCTCGCAGCCGAGATTGAAAAAGACCTCCAATCCATATTGGACTGGGGTAAGAAATGGCTAGTAAATTTTAATGCTTCTAAAACGAAGCTACTCTCAATTAACCATCATCGTCAATCTCACCTACCTCCCATTAGCATGGACCAGGCTTGCCTCCCAGAGAGTAAAACACTACGCCTCCTTGGTCTCACACTTTCAGCGGACCTCAAACGGAATGACTATATCGAATCCATTGCTAAATCCGCTAATATGAAAGTCGGTTCTCTGTGTAGGGCCCGGAAGTTTTTTTCCGTCTGAATCTATCCTGCACATTTATAAATCTACCATCCGCCCGTGCATAGAATACTGCTGCCATATCTGGTCGGGTGCCCCTGCTGTTCTTCTCGGGCTTCTCGACAAGGTTCAGAGGAGGGTCTGCAATGTGATAGATACCGACTTGGCAGACCGCCTGCAGTCTCTCTCCCACCGGCGCAACGTGGCTTCCCTGTGTCTCTTCTATAAATACTTTCACGGCTTCTGCTCCGATGAACTTAGATCACTGGTGCCCCCTAAATACGAATTTGAACGCGATACTAGATTACCAACTAGATCCCACCCTTTTACAGTGAAACCGATAAAATGCAGCCGTAACTTCTACTCCAACAGTTTCTTTCATCGCACTTCCCGACTGTGGAATTCTCTTCCACACGATTGCTTCCCCGACGGCTACAATCTCCAGGAGTTTAAATGTAAGGTCAATAGACACCTCCTAACACACTAACCTGCTTCCATTCTATCAAACACTCTTCCCATCTGCCCAACCCTCATCCTCGCTATCCTTACTCATCTGTCACCTTCCTCCTAACATTTCCTATATCTAACCACTCCTTCTCTTTACCTTCTATGTAACCCCATGCGCAATAGTGGCAATGAATGCCTTGCTTGGGGTGAGATGATTAAAAAAAAAGAAGTCAAAGGTGAGAAATTTAGAATTATTAGCGGGTTCATATTCGAAAATGGCATTAACTTACATTTTCGATTATTCAAATATATTTTCATTTAATAAAAGAAACTTAACAACGGGATGAATTTCCAAATCACACTAAAAAATTAGGTAATTTTTTTAAAAAGTGTATTTTTTAATTTTTTCTGTTGATTCTGAAACTTTTTTTAAGCACCAATTCTGAAAATATATTTTTTGAGTTTTAAGATTCGGTACGACTTTTCGTTATGTTCACACTTGATATTGCATTTTTTTTTTTTTTACTGGAATAACAATGTAACAATAACATTTAGTCATGGATTTTTCTCTTTTAAATGATTAATGTAAAAAAAAAAAATGATTACTCTCCCCGGCCCCAAAAAGTGTAAAGAAAGTGTGGGTGAAATAAATATTATTTCTCCAAAGTTTTCTAACAAAATATCATATTCGGTAAGCCTATGCAATTTTTAAGCACTGTTGTTTGAATCGGATAATTCCTTGAATTTTGTTGACAAATATTTTAAAACGGCTTAGCAATTGTTTGCTTTCATTTCTGATTAAAAAAAAAATCATCCATTTTTTACGTTATGACTCACCACAAACTTTTTTTTTTATTGTACTGACATTTTGAAGTAGACCGTGTCGGAACAAACGTTTCCTTTATTCATCGACACTGCCAACAAAAATGTTCCATATTCGAAATTACCTACAAGATAGACAAAATGTTTTGTAGGCCTACATTTTTTTTTTAAAAAGACTATGATGAATGAATGAATCTCTAAACGACCATGTCACTGTCAACAACGATTAAAAAATAAAATGAACACTGAGTAAAACAGAGATGCTAAATAAAAGAAAGAAAATGTATTTTGGTTTACTTAGAGTGTTGGAAATTTATCTGTAGATTTTTCTGATTTAAATTGTCATCACTAAAATTTAAATTTTCTTTTCTTCATTTTACTTTTTTGTGTTAGTTGCTTCTGAAAATTTGTTCTGTAAGAGAACAGACAAATAATACAAACAATACATCAAAGGCTAACCTTAAGGAAAAATTAAAAAGCCACAGCTTTAAACTTTATGGGTCAAAGGAGTTTTTTAAATTTTGCAAATTCGAAGATTGTTTAATGTTTATTGAATTATATTGCAAATGCTTCAAGTTGTTGATACTTGACTCGCAGCATCATAGCAGTCGCTGTTTATTTCGATGAGACTATGAACATTTAGGTAGTAAACATCTGTGTTTAGACTTAGTTTGTGAAATAAACAAACAAAAAAAGAAATCGTCATTAAACACGGGTCGAGAATTTATTCCAGTTACGTGTTCATTAACAAAAAAACTTAGGGGAGAATTGAAAAGCGAAGCTTCTCTTTGAATAATAATTACAAACAACGATCATATTTTCATATTTTTTCTTTTAATTTTGTAAAGACTACTAATATTGCGAAAATAAGATATATTCGAAATTAATAAAAATTAAATAACTTAAAATAATCGCGTCCCCAAAAGGCGGCAATAAAAAAAAAAAAAAAAAATTCATGTCAACCAGAAACACACACGAAGCATAAATAAATAAATAGCTATAATGTCTACACGTTGATGTCAGCATTCTAAATAGAAGGATTAAAGACTTTTTACATTTTCAAAAAACCGTCAATTAGCTATTTAAGCGTAAATCGAACCCGGAAAGCGTATGTTCAAGAGAATAGCCAGTTACAGACACTTTCTTCTATTTTTATGCTTAGTGGTGTAAAAATGGACATGGACTCGTAATCAGTAGCGATTGTGGAACTCTGAAAGTGGTGGTGGTGTGTGTGTGTGTGTGGGGGGGGGGAAGATATTTTTCTGAGGAGGGAGGGGGGCAAACTCACGCAGCGTCTTCATTTTCATACTACACCACTATACACAATGTATCTACATAAGTTGGGGACATTACTTCTAAGTTCTAAACGTTTTCCTTCAGATATGAAAACATGACTATTAAGTCTCTTTCCCTAACATCATGTCTGTTTCTATCTACCTGGTTGTTTTATTTTGTTGTTTTTATTTCAAACTGCTTTCAAAAGCTAAATGAAAAAGAAAATGCAAAGGGAAAAGTGCTGATGATCAAATCTTATCAAAATCAGAGGCTGATCAGTTTCATAAATTTTTGAAGATTATAAAACTGAGGGGGCCAACCGGGGGGGGGGGCAGCAAAAATTCTGGGTGCCCTTGGCTCCTTCTGCCCATCTTGTAGAATCACCACTGTTTGTAACGAGTAATTGAAGAGCTGAGTTCAAATTCCAGTTGAATTCATTTCATTCACTTACACACAAATACCCTTAGGAAAGGTATGAATCCATCTCCTTTTTTTCTAGCTATGGGTTACATAGCAGGACAGAGCCTTGGTTGTCTATAGTCTACTGCAAAATGTAATGGCAACCTACTGTGGGAAAATTTTCTGCCTAGTCAACCACATTTTGAAAGAGACATGATCACCCAAGCGTGTACCACGTATGGCAATTAACTGACTGACTTTTAAACTCAACTAAAAGAAAAAACAAAAAAAAAAAAATCAGTATCACTAAAAAGACTGATAGTTCCAATAATGCATAGCAGAAATTAAAATTCTAATATTTAAAAAAAACAAAAAAAAAAAAAACAAACTTAGAAACAGAAAGACTGATTTCATTCTGATTCATTACACTAGTCTTCTCCAGATTTACAAAAATGTATAGAGAAAGAATAGAATTTTTTCAATGTAAAAAGAACAAAGATCATCAGCCCCAAATTACAGAAGAAATGAAAAAGTCCCCAAAATTTCTATAATAAAAAATTGCTATCAAGTGCAAGCGAGCACTCAAATCCTTGAGCTAGTCCTTGATTGATAAAAGCAAAACCAGTAAGAATTATTCTCCCAATTTATACATGTGTCACTGTAAATGATATGCAAGGTTCCAAAATAATCAGCTGTTAAAAAGATAAATGACTAAGGTTTTTTCTTCTCAAGTGATCCACATGACCAGGGACTTGTTTTTAAAATGTAACTGATCTTGTGACCCTATTTATGTAAATTTTATTAAAAAAAAAAAAAAAAAAAAAAAAAAAAAAAGAAAATTAAAAATACTTGTTTGAAAAATAAAGTAAACTTAATAAAAACTAGATAATTTACTTATATTTTCTAGCATAAGATAACCTCTTCCTCCTAAAATATTCGGTCTTCAAAATCATCTTTTTTCCCCCTATACATATTATATACAGAAAAATATGATTTTATATATAATGTACAAATACCCTTGGGAAAGGTATGAATCCATCTCTTCTCACAGCTATGAATAATTAGTAGGACAGACTGGGTTCTATAACTAGTCTAGGAGAAGGACAACTTTGAATTCAAAACTTGAAGAGGTTTGTTTTGGAACCTTGCTGCACATTATGTGTACCAGTTCTCTGTATACAGCTCTTCCAAAAAACAGTGTTTGGTTCTGCAGAAGCCTTCACCATTATAATCAAATTAGCAGTTCAGAAATAAGAACTGAGTTGCTGTACCTTCATGTTATGGGAGAGTCCAACACATATGATTATATTATAGTGGTGAAGGCTTGTGCAGAACCAACCACACTTTTTGGAAGAGTTGAATGCAGAGAAATGGTACACAAAGTGTGTGTGTATGTTTATGACTTTTTTTTGTAATCCTATGTCATATTTATGTACTGTGCCATAAAACTAATGAAACATGCATTAATTTGTTTCAGTTCTTGCAAAAGGTTACTCCCAAACTAAAAGTTTGATTTTACCATGCAATAAGAGTAAAAAAAAATTTCAGAGGCTTTATTTTTCAATTTGTTAATGATAGTACTTATGTATTTTTTAATGCATTTAGCAGTTTATAGGTAAATAAACAAAAACAGGTTCTAGAAGGTGTCAGAAAGTCACCATACTTTATACTATATATGATTTTAGAAATTTTGTGTTGAGGTGACACTTCAACAAAACTAAATCCTTTTTCAATATTTTTATCAAAGGTTCAAATTATCATACAGAAAAAATTCAATTATTTTACAAAATGTAAAAAAGTCATTACTCTTTCTTTTTATATATATATATATATATATATATATAAATTTAGTGTATCGAGGTAGCAAATAATTTTATAAACATATACTGTTAAATATAAGAGACAATGAATGCCTATTATGTTTAATCATGAGCCATTCTAAACATCATATTTTGGCTTTAATTTCAGTTGAAAATAAAGACAAAAATTCTCCCACATTTGGATAATTTTTTATTAATTATTCTCTGAAGATGGCTCATGTGAGCCAAAAGCTTAGAACCAAATTAATAAAAAATTATCCAAATGTTGGAGAATTTTTGTCTTTATTTTCAACTGAAATTAGAGCCAAAATATGACATTTAGAACAACTCATGATTAAACATAATAGACATTCATTGTCTCTTATATTTAACAATAAATGTTTAGAAAATATATATATATTATACTTTAGAACATGTACATACTACAATCTACTACAATGTTTATTACCATCATTACTAACTACCTGATGAGACATTGTTCTTTCAATGTTAAAACAAAATGTACACTTTTGTAGTAGATTGTAGTTTTTACATGTTCTAAAGTATAATTTATAATATATATGAGGGTCAGACTGAAAAGTTCTAAGCTCATTCAAAACAGAATTCCAAAGAAAATTTGTTTAGCCATTTAATCAGATTTTGGGAAGCGAGATGGGCTGAGAACTTATCAACATTCACTTGTATATTGTGCAAAGTAGGATTACACCCTAACTATATACAGGGTGCTATGGACGAATTGTTGTTAAAATTATGCAAAAATGAAAATAATACTGACATCTCATTTTAACAGATATATTTAACAAAATTACACAAAAATATCCTGAAATACTAAAGATTAAATTTATTCAATAAAATCAACATTGGCTTCAGATGATTTTGGAATCTCCTGCAACTCTTTTGGACAGTTTCTTCTTAAAGTTGGTGAATTCTGCGTCCAGTTTATTCTTGGTATTACAAGTTTTGTTGGTCTCTTGCACAACTGCACCCCAAACATTATAATCAAAGGAGGGGATTGCAGTTTGGGGAGTTAGGTGGCCAAATATAAGGGGAGATGTGGTCATATAAATTGTCTGACTGCTATGACTGGGTTCTTCTGTTTGTTTTGCCTGGTACAGAGTGCTGTTGCTGTTCCAGCAGCAGCACTCTGTACCATGCAGCCACCCTCTTGACCCAGGGCAGCATTACCTTCTCATGGCACTTGATGTAGGTCTCCATGTTGAGTCTGAAACACTCACCAAAAAAATCTTGGAGTTCTTTTCTTATCAGAATGATCAGAGTGAATTTTCAAAGCTGCTGCGTCTTCATAATCACCATTAGACTCTTTCTGACTCTTTGGCACTTTCCTCAAATTGATATCCAAACACTCTAAAATATATGTATTCGAGTTTCTGGCATGAATACTAAGCAGTAAAGCATGCCATTCCCAAATTTCTGTCAGAGTGAATTGTGTTATGTGCTCTTTTTTCTCACAAACCGTGCCCAACTGACCCTACTATACTGCGCAGTTGACAAAATCAAAAACAAACAACACACATATATGAAATTAAAAGTATAAAATGGCAATAATTTACTCATTGTGTGAAATCTTATTACATTCTGCTGACATTAAGTAATTGTTCTCATTCTTTATAGAGCAATGAGAAGAAATGCTTTATGAAATAGATCCCTAATACCAAGATTCATTATTAATATTCTTAATAGATCCTCATTCAATTAAAGATGTGCAGGAGACAAACATTTTATTAGCAGTAATAAAGTTTCATTAATTTTAAACTTTTTTTATTCAGTTAATATATGATTTATAACAGTTGTTTTTACTACTTTAATTTTAACTTGCACATGGGTAGATTTTTGAAAAATCTGTATTGTATAAATTCTAAAATTATTGCAGTTTTCAAAAACCTATAATGTTACAATACACTTTTGTTAAAAGTAGCCTAAAAATGTATTTTTTGAATTGATCATATTTTGTACTAATTGGACAAATATATCTATGAAAAGGATGATAACAAAAAAACAAAAGAAAAAAAACAAAAATATGGAATGAGAAGAAAGATGTAAAAAAAAATAAAATTAATTTTGAAATATGATTGCTAAAGAAAGAAAAATAAAATGGAAGTGGTAACAAATTTTAAGAAAATGAAGTAAGCAGGCCAATTACCAGAGTGTTTTGAGTTAGGGGTGTGTCATTTAAATAGGTGAGGGAGGGGTGCATTTTTTTAAGTCATGGAAAATGCTAGTAGGAATCTGCATACTAAATTTTGTTCACAACATTTTAAGTGATATTCTGAGGGAAGTCAGCTCCCTCTCTGCCAATAGGTTTTTAATTAAGGGAAAATTTTGAATCAATAGATTTCAAGGTTAGCACATTCTCTGCTACACTATATATATACAGCCTTTGAGATTTGAAAAAGAAATCACTCGACTAGCGGTCGAGAGTGAGGGAAAATTTACTCGCCCCAAAATCATTTTACTTGACAGACTATTTTCTTAATAGTTGCCTTATGTAAACATAGCATGAATCACTGACGGAAAACAAAAAATTGAAATTTCAAACATGTTAGAAAGACTTTAAAAAAATTAAAAATAATAACAAAATTTGATCTTTCCTCTTAATAACAGCATAAACATTTTAATAATAAAACTTTGTTTTTATTAAGTTTGAGCACTTTTAACATCATGATGTTTTTTTTTTTTTGGTAATTGAGTGGAGGTAACTAAATTTGTAGTTTCTTTCTTCTCCATCACATAGATGATAAAAAATAACAAATCTGATGTTCGCAGTGATTTTCTATAAAAAAAAATTACTTACTTGTATAATTTGTTTTTCAGTGCATGGTTGAAAGAAGTATGCATATTTTTTTTCTTTCTTTCAAATGTTTGTTTTTACTTTTCGTAAGCGAGAAGGAAATATTGAGTCAAGTATAATATTTTTCCAAACGAGTTTCTAAAAATCTGTCTTTAATCTGGGCGACAGGGACATTTTTGCTCCAATCTGGAAGTGTTAATTAAACAAATGTTTACACTGACCGGGACGATAAAAGCGAGACCAAAGAGTTCAATAATGTCATTGCAGGTTATTCTAAATAACCTGTGAGTCTTCAATGGCATACTTTTGGGTTGTAAAAGTTGGGTTGGTTTTTTTTATATTTGAAGAGACATGTTTCATTGCAAGATTTTTAATCGACCGTGGGCAAGTAAAACAATAAACTTTAATTTTCCAATGAAGTTTTTAATCGACTGAGTTGAGCGGGTGAGTGAAATATCAAAGGCTGTGTATATATATATATATATATATATATATATATATACTATTTCTTTTCTTGCAAATGTTGTATTTATTTTATTTGTATTAGTAAACAAAAAATACAGATGTCTTTATTTTTGTAAAATATAACTGCAAATTTAGGCAGATAAGAAAAAGGGAAATATTGTGTGATAATATAATTTTTTAATAAAATTTATTTGTACTCCAATAAAGGAAAGAGACAAATAAGTGCCACTGAATTGTTAAATAACCAGGTTTTAGACTTGACCTTATTGTCATTATTGCCATATATGTAATGGGAAATGTAGCATTTAAATAACTGACTTAACTGTTAACATTCTGCATTATTAATATTATTTCTCTTTTCACTGCATTCTTTTCCAAGGCCTCTCAATTGCAGTATCCTTATTGTTAATTTCACTTAAAGTTGTTTTTGTTGTCATAGCAGGATATGGCAACACAACTATGAAATTCAAAACACAGGGATCAGAGTCACTTTCAGTCCTAGAATAAACTTTTTCTTTACCGCAAATGAAGTCGATAACAAAACAGTTTCTTATATCACTTAATCAAAAAAAATTAAATTATCTCAATAGTGTATAATATTCTATTATACAAACAAACAATTTTTAAAAAAATTTATAATAGTCAAATTATTTAAATTTTTAAAGACCAGGTATTTATTCCTTTATAGTGTGGATATACATTTGAAGAACAAATGTTAATTAATAACAATTGGTTTCAGAATGCACAAAAAAGATTTCATTAAAACTGTAGTCACTGTAAATAAAGCTCTGTTTACTCCAGACTTTTTAACTCCTTAAAGGCTATGAATTAAAAAACAAAAAACAAACTGTCACTGTATCTTACAATTTAAATTTTAAATTGTAAGATTGTAAGACCTAATCATAATCACATGCCCTAAACCACCTTTTTAAAAGGTGGTTTAGGGCATGTGATTATGATTAGGTCTAAAATATTTTTGTTCCAAAAGTTATGATTTTCTTGTATTTAACTTGTTCTCAAATTACTTTTTGCTTAAGAATCAATAAGAAATCGGGATTTTGACTAGTGATAAAAACATTATGAAAATCTTGTATAGAATTACAGTTTAATTGATTTCAAAATTACTATGAAAGATTATATGATAGGAAAGAGATAAATTACTAAGCATTTTTTATTTTTATACATTTTATGCAAGCAGGGCACTAAAAAGTCAGTTGATGGGGCCGGAGTGTGGGTAAATAAGATATTAAGTTTTAAAGATTCTGGTCTGGTGTTTATATATGTATTGTTTCTTTAATTACTAGGGTCATAATAAAATTAAACCAGTACACATCTGTATTAAAAAGTGTTCGATACAATTACATTGTAGAACTTTTGAATATTTTCCATTTGTAAACGAGTTATTACGCGACCTAGGTTTCTACCATGAGTGGCGTCTTCAGGCGATTCATGTAGAAACCTAAGTCGTGTTAACTCATTTACAAATGGATATATTCTGATTCTCTCAAAATGAACATCGTTTTTATATTTTTTAATTTTTATTTTTACATCCTCATTTTTATGCTACTACTCTCTACTGTTTTTGTTTTATTAACTTTATTTTTTTTTCTTGGAAATGCAACCTAATTTTTCCGTAATACGGAATTAACTACCATTTATTTTGCAAATAAATGGCAGTTAATTTTAGACAAAAATACTTATTAATTAGTTAGGGATAGTCATAGATCGACCAAGAAGATAAAATTAGTCTTGTTTATTTCTTAGTTTCAGTAAAAAAAAAAAAGTTGGGAGGGAGGTATGCTCTCTCAACAAACTTTCTCTCTAGTGCCGTGGATGATAAGGGGTCATTCCCAAGAAAAATAAATCAATAATACTACACATTCGGTTATTCATTGCCACAAAAAAAAAAAAAATGTAAAACCATTTTAATAAAACTGGTACAATTTTTTTTCGTATACTACTTTTTATTTATGTTACAAGTTGGACTTTGATTTTTAATATGTTCAGATTTAGAATAAAAACTAAAAGCAATGTTGTACATTTTTAATTTTATTTCCCCACGATTTTTTTTCTTTTTCTTAAACATTTATGTTGTCAGCAGAAGATAATTTTTCAAAACAGCAATACACGCATTTAACTTATTTTATCTGACAAAGTAATTAATTTTACTGACATAGTTACGCTTGCCTTAATTCCTGACCATCAACTTCAACAATCCCTTTTCTCTTGATTTTCAATACTCAAGTCAACAATGTTGGGTATCCAACATACGGGTTGAGTCCTTAAAGAAAATTAAATAAATTATAATTTAGTACTTAATTGAATTCTTATATCACCGCCAGAAATAAGTGAAGCTAAATTATAAAAATGAATTGTCACAAATATTGTCACACAAAAAAATCCTTTGTCATAATTTTAAAATCCCATGAGTGAACGGAGTTATAAACTCGAAGAAAAACTAATACAGAAAATATGAATTGGATATTGCCAAATTAATACTTTAATTGTTTTTAGTGTTTGAAATATTAACAATATTACTAATTTTAATTTAGTCTTTATTAGTCGCAATTAATTATTAACCAAACAATCGAGTTTGAGAAAGTCGACAATAGCAGAAGTCTTCTTTTTTTTTAGTCATGTGATCACCTTGTCAGTAAAAAAATTAAAATATTAAAAAGAAGCATTTTATGAAGATTAAATTTCGGTTTTGATTTAGGGAAAAAATAGCTTAATAAAATATTGCATTTCGGACGATACTTTTATTTTCATCTTATTTTGTATGCACGACTTTTCAAATCCAAGAGACTAAAAAAAAAAAAATGAATGGAGGGAGGCTCCAAATATATGAAGATCGTTTTTAAAAAAAATAGAATAAGGAAATAGGGGTAATTTTGTGTTTAGTGTTTACTATGCAGAAATTCTTTGAAGCGCTGAATTTACCCAGCAGTAACTTAAGACCACCAAAAAAATAAAGATTAACACTTTTAGTTTATTCACATTTAAAAAATATACTTTTCTATAAAAAAAGTTAAAACTCGTGTCTCTTAATTTCTTCGATCAAATTATTGTATTGTCATTATCAGTCTGAGAGACTGTCTTTGAAGAAAAACAAACAAAAAAATTAAACGTACACATATTAAAAAGAAACAGATAATGTCTAGTAATTTTAGTTAAAATACGAATACATAATATTCTGAAATTAAATAACTTTGAAAATGACACAAGAAGATCCAACCAAAGTGAACATCATTCCGATTTTTAAGAGTAAATAAATTTATAATAAATGATTATAAGACCAGCAGAGTTTTATAACAAAGTACGTACAAAAAATATTAAAATTTTCTAATAACTGCTAATTATGTTATATTTAAAAAATGAAGCAAAAAGATGTTTATTAGAAAAGTCATTTACAAAATAACAACAGATCACAAGACTGTTGCAACCAGTAAAAAGGAAATCAATCGAAAAAAGTAATTGATAAACACTAAACAGACATAATGTTGTACTGTACTCATTTCATCGAATCAAGATGCAAAAACTAGTCAATCAATAACAAAGAAACTAATTTTCTAAAATTTTTAATCAAATTTCAAAAATAAGTAATAACAACATGTTTTTCTTACCTTGCTTGGGCCAAAATCGCATCCACCATGGACAACGCCATAGTCGTCGAACCCGACAGAGACTTCAGTGCGCAAAATCGGAAATTTCTGTCGCTTAGTAACCAAAATTGGCGTCGTTGGCTCTTAGCAACAACCATGGCAACCAGAGATCAGTGTTAAAGAAAAAGCAGCTAAGGAAAAAAAAACGAGAAGGCTGCAATATTGGTGAGTTTTTTTGGTTCTCGAGAAAACCTTTCGCTATTATTATTGATGTTGATAATGTTATTACTACAGCGTGTCACGTTCGTGTCCTTTATAGTACTGTCGATATTTTTAAGTCTAAAAGAAATATTTTCGTTCATTGCTCGTGTGTTAAATTGAATGTTGACAAATCATTTTTTTTTTTTTTACAAATTTCTTAGATCTACACTACAGTCAAGTTTTTTTTACTTAGGGCACTTTGTTAATATTTGAGGTACAAAAAAAAAACAAAACAAAAAAACAACAACAAACAAACAAACAAAAAAAAAAAACAGCTATTGTTCCACAATATCAGTCAAAGTCAGTTTGTTGGGTAATTGAAACTGGCAAATTTAATTGAGAATCAAGTTAACAACAAGTTTACTTACGACTCCAGCAATTTTCTCAGCAGTATCATTATAAATTTTATGTCAGTGTCTCTGAATTATCTGAAATAGCTTCAGTTTTATTATCAGAATTACAATTCTTTTAGTCTTATTTTGCCTGGGGCTTTAACACTTTTCCCAGTATATACCAAGGAGTACACAACTGTCCAATTACATATTTTCATGCTTAGTTCCTTTGTTAAACTGATATTTAATTAATTTATTTTATTCTCAGTTACACTTTGGCAATTTGGGGTCTACTAGAAAGATGATATTTAAAATTATTAGATTTTATATCTTTGTTTACAATGACTAGTTCTGATTTAGGTTGGGTGATTTATTTGACTGCTGCTTACGGCCATATTACTTTGAATACACCGGTCCTCGCTCGATCACCGAAGTTAAGTAACCTTGTGCCTGGTCAGTACTTAGATAGATGACTACCAGGTGCTGTAAGCGTTTAGTGACGGATGTGCGTTGTGGTGCAGTGGATATATTTTTTTTAATCATATCACCCCAAGCAAGGTAATAATGCCACTGATGCGCAGAGGGCTACGTAAGAGTAAAAAGATTGGAAAAGAGAAAACCGGAAACCGCATCCTAAACAGGAAACAAGGGATGAGCCTCTTCACCTGTTCAATAGATGTGGGTGGAGTGTGAACTGGGCGATAGTTTAGTCTATCGGCTCAGAAAGAGAAATCGGTGAGCCGAGTTCGAATTCCAGTTGAATACCCTGCATTCACTTAAGCACTGGTACCCTTGGGAGGGCTATTAATCCATCCCTTCCCTCCAGTTATGGGTTAAATAACAAGGGTGAGACTTGGGGACCCTGCCCTTAAAAACAAATCCCAATGAATCTTGATACTTGAAAAGAAAAAAAAGTATTAGACGCAAAAACTTATATAAAAACAACAATAAATTGTTGAAAGAAAAAGGTATTACCAGCAATAAATAAATAAAATTTAGTTGGCAATAAATGACCTACCAAGGTTGATATGCTATAAAAACAAAACAACCAACCCAAAAAAACTATTTGATTACAAACTTAGACTTTCTTCATGCCTGCAAAAAAAATGGTGTGTCAAAGGATATTTTTTCCCATTAACACCTCCATTTATTTTAATTACTTTCTCTCCTTGGCAATGTTTATTGTTTTAAAAAGTGATGATAAGAATTGTAATAAAAGCTAAACATATGAAAATGAATTTACACATTTTTTTTGTTTTTGAGAATTTACAACAAAAGTCTTAGATACTATTTATTAGATTGTTTATTTACAAGAATAATTTTATATTATAAAAACTAATACAATGAAAACTAATGTAATGCACTATTTATCATTTACTAATTTATAAAAAAAATAAATACAAAATCAATTTTTTGTTCATAAATTCATAAACATTTACTAAATTATTAAAATATTTGACCCAACTCTAAGGAAATTCTTATTATTTACCATTTTATAAAGTTTGAACCAATTGACAATTAGTCAGTGTTTTGTCAACCATTCCAATAAACAATTCAGTCAGTCAGTTAAGTGTCATGCGTGATACACGCTTAGGCAATCATGTCTCGAAAGAGACATGACTGACTGGGCAGAAGATTATCCCGCAGTAGGTTGCCATTGCTTTCTGCGGTAGACTGGTTGCTGACCAAGGCTATAAAACCCAATCTGTCCTGCTATTTAACCCATAACTGGAAGGAAGAGACAGATTAATACTTTTCCCAAGGGTATTTGCATGTAAGTGAAAGCAAAGAATTCAACTAGAATTCAAACTCAGTTCTCTGAATTCTCATCCCGAGCTGATATCCACTGCACCACAATGCACATCCAATAAGCAATTAAATAGTGTAAATAAACAATCTAATAAATAAATAATGTTTAATATTTTTGTTGCCAATTCTCATGAACAAAGAAAATTTATAAATTCACTTTCATCCTATGTTTAGCTTATATTGGGGAAAAATGTATGACAAAGTGGAAAAAGTTTTCTTGTGCCACGTTTCATCCTTTAGGTCTTCATTGGACTAAATTTGTTATGTTTGTGCAACTACACATGCGCATGAATGAGGGATACTGAGAATTTCACATAAATTTTTTTTTTTAACTTTTATTTCAATTCTAGTCATCACTCTTAAGAATAAACATTGCTGAGGTGGGAAGGTAGTTAAAAATAATAGCATTGTCAATGGAAAAACCATTCTTTTGATACACTATTTTTTTTGCAGTTGTTTTTCTTGACATTTTTGATTGTAGTTTTCTTTTCATATAAAATCTATTGGGGTACTGACTAGAATGTATGTTTTTGTGCATATTCGTTAATTTTTTCTCATATCTATAGATTTTAGTTCTATTGTCCAGAATACGGATACTACCTGTGAGCTCATGAGTTTATGCCACTGGTAAACTTTCTATTCTTTAATCTTGCCACAACCTACTTTGTTATGCTGATTCATTTAATTTACTTTCAAGTCACTAAAATATTTATTATGATCTTTGTCCCCCAATGTCCTGATAGATTCACTGTTCAGTAGCTGAATTCTTTCTGCTGATACATACTTTTCTTTGTAATAAACTAACATTAGAACTCTATTATTTCTTTATTTAGCAAAGATTTTTACATTCATTCCAATAATAATTAACTCCATCATAGTTAAATCTTCTTTGAAAGTACTATCAAGTAAATGTGCATATTTGCTATTTAATGATCTCTTGCAAAGCGTTTGAATATACATTACTCCAGCACTATGGTTTCTTGGGACAAGTAAGACACTACAGTTCAAAAGTTTGAGGCCACCCTTAATAATTTTTTAAATTGGTTCAAAAGTAGTTGTTTTGTACTTTAAATAAGAGAAAATTATTATACATGGTTAAAAAAATTGAGACATGATTTTTTATTATGACAAAAATAAAAAAAGCATTTTATGACTCAATTTTTCTCTTGTCAAAATATCTTTTTTTAAGCCTTGATTACTGCAGCAGAAAATTTTAGTGTTTGTTGCAAAAGTTTCTCAAGTTTGGTAGTTGATTCCATTCCCTTTTCAATGACTCTAAGAATCTTTTTTTAATTTTTTTTCACTCTTCTGTCAAGTTCATCCCATGCTAATTCTGGGGGTGGCTTTAAACTTTTGAACTGTAGTACATATAAAGTATAAAGTAGTACATATAAAGTATGATATGGTATACTAGATCACACCAGGAACATGAAAGTAGTGTAGTGGTTGTTGGCGTAGAAAGTGAAATTGGCATGCTGAGTTCAAATTCCACCTGAGTTCATTGTGTTCACTTTTGCACAAATACCCTTGGGAGAGGTATAGATCCATCTCTTTTTACTTCAGCTATATATTAAATAGCAGTGCATACTGGGCTCTCTAGCCTTATTTGGCAACCAGTCTAGGAGAAGGATAACTCTGACTTAAAAACTGGTTGGGCATAAGGCTGACAACTCCACCCCATAAAGACTTACATATTACAGAGACCACAACAGCAACACCTAATGCAGTGAGGATGTGACGTTATTCTTCAAAGGGGAATCTAGTGGCACTAAGGAGGAGGAGGAAGAGGCAGAGTAGGAGATTACACAGGATGTTGTGAAATTTAGTATTCTAGATGAGATGTTTGTAGATAGTGTAGGTTATATGTTATTGTTATTGTTATAATTGTTAGAGAGATGTTATTTTAAGAAAAATCATTTCACTTCAAGCAAGACAATAAAGCCACTAAGATGCAAGGGTTTACTGACTGTGAGAGAGTATGAGAAAAAATTATTAAAGAGAGTGAATAAGAAAGAAATTACTGAAAACAATAAAATAACAGGAATTAAGAAGATGGTAAATAATGATTGATGTTGCATTTAAATTCTTGAAGATCAAAGTTGACTAGAAAGCAAGAAGTGGAATTGCTTTTTATACTGAATTACACATATTAAAATTGAATTAGAGGCTGGAAAAGAGGTTTTGAAGCCATCAGTAATGAATTTGAACACTCTCGGTTATTGGCGTATGTTTGCATTGTATATAACACACTAAAGTCCGCCTTCCTCTACTGAGCACCCACAACTCAGAGGTGGAATTGCTGACTGATATTAATTCAGTCAAGTTTCAATCCTGGCTAGAAGCAATCGGATGTCTAACCATACTGATGAGCTGTGATAGAGTGAAACAGATCTGTCAGCGGATAGAGAGAGAGAGAGAGAGAGAGAGAGAGAGATTTGTTCAAATAAAAGAAAAAACAAGGCTACCTACCTACCTACCAGTACTTAAATAAACTAAAACGGAAATTGCAGGATAATTATTCAATTTTAAGTCAAATCAAAGCAGTCGTATTTTTGTGGGTTTTACTAGTAATAAACATCTCATTTGTGCTAGAGAAGAAACTGTGAGCAAATAACTTCAAATTACATCTCACCATTTCAACAGTAAAATGATGAGACCAATTGTGCTTAAATTCATGGACTAGGTATCATAGAGAAAAGTTCATCAGAACAATTACCATGAAAATATTTATAGAAATTTATACATTGGGTATTGAATTTGTATGTCAATATATTTGCTGTTTGACATTCTTACTATTGTTTACTAAGACAAAGAACAAAAGAACATTTTCTGCTGATGATTATATGTTTACTGAAATATCAACAATTATTGGATTTTTAAAATTTAATATGAAATTATTTCTTACTATGATAAATATTATTTTATGCATGTTTGAGTAGACATCTCATTATTTTTCTACTGTTTAAAAAAGAAAGAAAAAGCAATAACATGGATATCTACCTAAACATGTATACCCACTAAAATAATGTTTATAGTAATAAAAACAAATGTTGGTTAAATAAAAAAAATCCATTAATTGCTTTTAGATTATTTTGTTTATGTCTTATGTATCAAAATATAAATTAGCAGATAATATATATACTTGAGTATAGATTTTATACAAAAAATAGCAGGTTGCCTTATACACAGGTAATTTTTTTGAAGAGGTTAAAAATGAAGCATTTTTCGTGATTTGTTGCACAATACACAGAAACATTTTTTCTGAAGGGATTAAAATTCATGCATTTGTGCTGTCAGTCATACATGTTAACTTTGAGTAAATCTCAATTTTTCATGAGCACTGTTTTTCCCCCACTTTGTTTACTGTTTTTCCCCCCACATTGTTCACTGTTTTTCTCCTCATTTTGTTCACTGTTTTTCTCCTCATTTTGTTCACTGTTTTTCTCCTCATTTTGTTCACTGTTTTTCTCCTCATTTTGTTCAGTTTTTCTTCATCTTATTCACTGTTTTCCCCCAACTTTGTTTACTGTTTTCCCTTACTTTATTCACTGTTTTTTCTCCTCATTTTGCTTACTGTCTCCACCACTTTATAGACTGACCCCCAACACATACTCTGTTCAATGTTTTTCTCCTCAGTTTGTTCACAGTTTTCTCCCAACTTTATTCATTGTTTTTACCCTCACTTAGTTCACTCCCCCACTTTGTTCACTTCTCCCACTTTGTTCATCATGATTTGTTCACTGTTTTTTCCCTTGATTTATTCACCCTTATTCTCTCCACTTTCTTCACTGTTGTTTCCCTGACTTTATTCACTGTTTTACTAACTGGTATGTCAAAGTTCATTGTTTTTCTCATCATTTTGATGTAGCTATATACAAAAAAAAAAAAAATGAAGATAATTCATTTGCTATAAAATATATCCAGAATGATGCCCAGTACTGCAATATTTGACTACAGTAGCCCTACTAGTATTGCTCAGAAGATGAGGTTGCATTTTACATGAGCTATATGAAAAAAAATCTTGCTTTTCACAAAATAATTCAGGGATCACACTATACATGAAGTAGATTTATACACGAATATATACAATAGTTACTGAAAAGTATCAAAAGAGATATAGATTTTTTAAAAAGAGTTATTGAGGTATGTTTTACTGTCAGGACCTCTGTGGCTGACTTGGTAAAGGTACATATGATTAAAAAGTGATTTCTCAGATAAAAGGGAATGCATGCTTGATCTCTACTGAGAGATATATTTTCCGTAATAAGACTTTTGATAATCTAGGCCAGTAGAGGTTAATTACTCTGTTTAAAAATAGCAGAGATGTTTATTTAAACACATGTATCCTCTAAAATATTGTTTATAGTAATATAGAAATACATATTTTAAAAATACACCTTATCTCTATATTCATTGCATACAAATATATAGGTACATCAATAAGACTGTAGCCTAATGATGAAAAATGAATTTATTTTACATAAATTATATTCATTTTTCAACATAGTCTCTTTCTTTGTTTATACATTTGACCTAGTATGTTTCTATTAATCACACAGGTCAAACATTATACTTTGAAAATTTCAGACTAAAATTCAGCTATCAAGTCAGGTTATGAACTTATAAATCCACCTTGTGAGTGTTGAAAAGTTAGTGGTCCAACTCATTTCCCAAAATTCAACCAAATAAATAAAGATCAGAATTTTCTTTGAAGGGTTTCCTGATAGAAATTTTCAGCACCTCCTTGTATGTTCTTAAATCTTTCTAGTTTTGTTTTATTTATTTTGAAATTTATTAAATGGAAACAGTTTTTGCAAAGCAGAAACTAGCATAAGTTTTAGAAGAACTGATTTTTTTTCATACCATTTCTAAGCCCATCTCTGAGAGAGCTTTTAATATTAAAATTATTAGAATTTTAACCTTTGCACTATCAAATTCGTTCATTATTTTTAATTAGGTATTTGTTTTTAAATATTTTTGATATCTTTTAAATTTATAGAGATGCATACACACATTAATTAAACAGAATTATAAGATTAAATTATAGTAAAAAATAAAAAACTGTATTAAATGTATTATATATATTTCAATGAACTCTAAGTATTTTACTGTTTCTCACTAATACATATACAGTGGTGTATAAAATACAATTAAATCTGACAAATAATTATTCAATCTGTTATTCATCCATACTTATGTACTGCTTATTTCATAGTTTAATTATTTATAATTTTATATTCACTCCTGGTCAAAATCTTAAGACCAGAGACAAAAGGGTTAAAAGAATATAAAATACTGTTACTTTAATTAAAATATATTTGTGAAACATTTACATTTAATTAGAAAATGTAGTTTACAAATTAAAATTTTAAGCTTTTAATTGATTAATTTAAACAAACATTGAAAAAATACATTTTTGGTTGGACATTTAATTTATTTGTTTGAACATTATTTTTAATCGATATTCATATTTGAGTAGATATTCTGTTTTTAATTAAACAGCATATTTATATATATATTTTACTGGCCTGATTATTTACGAGAAACTTTTGTTACAAAAATATGTGTCATTTGACAGGATTCGAATCTGCAACCCCTAACAACATAAAGAAAGCCACCAATTGATCTGGTGCATCTTAGACCGCTCAGCCACAAGTGATTCCACAGTCTAATCAAAGTTAAATCAAGCTTTATATACACAACTTTCGATTTTTGTAAATAACCATCTCTGCTCTGAAATGTATCATAATGTAAACAAATGTAAACAGACAATGTTATAGAAAATTCTGGAGATAATGAAATTGAATTAACGACTGACTTATTTAATTTATTTGTTTGAACATAATTTTTTAATCAATACTTGTATTTGAGTAGATATTCTGTTTTTAATTAAACAGTATATATATATATATATTTCTATCAGCCTGATTATTTATGAAAATAAATCTCTCGTAAATAATCAGGCCAGTAGAAATACATTATATGAGATAATGATACATATGTTTATATGTCAAGCACCGTATTGGGGAAATTGTATGATAAAGTGGAAAAAGTTTACTTGTGATGCATTTTGTCCTTCAGGACTAAATTTTGTTGTGTTGGTATGACTACATGTGCATACAAATTTAGTTAGATGAAGTCCTGAAGGATGAAACATGTCACATGTAAACTTTTTCAGCTTTGTCATACAATTTCTCCAATATATATATAAAGAAATTTTTAAATTAAATATATATACATTATTCTGGGAATATCAAGGGACCTGTGTGTTAAAGATGGTGGTTCTAGTGTTGATGATTTTTATAGACGTTTCTTTTTTTTTTTAAATCATAATGTATATGATATAAATGCATGAACAAATGATTAATCTTGTTTTGTGTTTTAAAGTAAGTTCACATTTTTATTCCAGTTTATTTGTATAGAAATTGAAACAATTCTTTCATAATTGTAAATTTTAAAGTTGATGTATTTGCTGTATGAGGCATGGTAAAATATGTTTATCTTTTAAATTTCTCTTTCCAAGCTTTGCCTTCCAACGTTTGCTGCCAACATGGAGATTGTTTATGTATACACAAAAAAAAGAAGTGAGTTTGGCCGACAATGCAACTTCACTGATCGTCTGGCTGAACTTCATGTGGACATTCCACCAGACCCATATTTGGCTAAGGAGTTCGTGGAACGGAATCCTGTCCATCGAGGAGTTCAGTGTGTACCGGAAATGTCAGAACATGTGGTCAGTTAAAATCTTTTTACCCGCCTATCACCCACCCTCTGACATTTCCTATATTTAACCATTCTTGGTATCCTTACCTGCCTATCACCCACCCTCTGACATTTCCTATATTTAACCATCCTTTCTCCACTCTGTAGCCCCCTGCGCAGTAGTGGCAGTGACATGCCTTGCTCGGGGTGGAACGCTTATAAAAAAAAAAAGAAAGTAGTTAAGTTCAGAATAAAAATATGGGATTTTAGGGTGTGTGTGCATGTTCACAGATAAACAATTAACAAAGAAATAATAAATACCTGGGTTTCTACAATGAGCTGTTTCTTGTTTTTAGTAGAAACTGTAGGGAAACAAAATTCTCAATGTCTCTTGGGTATGACTGCTTCTTTTTCTGATCCAGAAACAAGCTAGGGTAAGTAATGATAAAAACGGTTATAATGGTTGCAATCAAGTCAGCTCTATGCTGAGTTGGAACAATTAAAGGAAATGTACTTACTTCATCAGTGGAGATTCTGCAAAACACATCTGAATGCTATGCATTGAAAAGTGGAAAGAGATCAAAATCCTGTCCTTTTCAGAAGTGGTGTCATAAAGTTGCACAGATGGCAAAAACACATGGCAAAAACACATTTACTAGCATTATAAGAACATTTATTTCTTTTTTCATTTTTTTATTCTTCATTATTTTATTTATTGATTTTATTTCATTTTCCCACAAATAAAACAAAAGAAATTTTTATCTTCTATAATTTTGGGAATATTCATTATCAATCCAAAAGTTGTTCAGACTGCTAAAAATTAAGCTATAAAATCAGGCATGAAAGTCAGCCTTGAAAAACAAAAGCTTCATATCTGAAGGTCTTGTAAGTAAAGGTCTTGTAAGACTTCATATCTGAAGGTCTTGTAAGTAAAGGTCTTGTAAGACTGACCGTCTCTATGGAAAGAAGGGTTTTGTTACCCTTTCTAAGATCATTGCTGGATAATGAGAAATCATAATCCTGGCCTAGCAGATAAGTGTATAAATTAAACCAGTGTGAATTTCAGTGTGGTATGGATTTATAGAGAAGTGGTGTTACCAATAGTAATGGATGCAGGAGAAACACTGAAACAGTTTCAAAATTGATATATTCCGAAAAGGAATACAATATAAAATGATCATTTGAAGAATGAAACTTCACACCAGGAATAAGAAATACAGATTTATTGTACTAAGGTACAATTAACAATAATACACATATAGGCAAGCCACGGGTTGGAGTGGAATCGACTATCGAATAGTGAATGCCTCCGCCTAAGACCCTTTTTCTTGTTGTACCGCTCGTTACTGTCTTTTATAAAATAGAACATTCTATTCTTGGAGATGGCAGGATGTTCCACTATAACAAAAATAAATGAATTGTATATATATATATATATATATATATATTAATATATGAAAAATCACAAATCAGAAAAGAAAGAAAAAATGATATTTATATGTATACAGATAGATATAGCACAGAAAAAACATAGAAAAGCATTTATGTGAGTTGCTGCAGTGTGTGTGCATGTGTGTGTGTGCATGTGTGTGTGTATGTGATTTGTGCATGTGCTGAAATTAAGAAGTCTGTTTGCCTGGTTGCTATATCCCTGGAAGAAAATCCTGAACATGTCTTATAGCATCCCATGACTGAGAGAGAAGAGAAAGTGTGTTTATGCCTTTCTTTTTATACCACTTATGACAATGCCACCTAGCAGTTGTTGAGTGAATTGCCCCACATATTTTTTGCTCAGTGTGAAAAGAATGGGAGAATGCATAAAACATGAAATTGAATGTGCTACGTGGGTTGTTCAAAACTGAATTACATATCTGATGCATGTTCCAGAGGTTGTCCTTAAGAGTATCAACCCAGAATTTTATCAAAATTATTTAACCGCTGATTGAAGGAGAAATCTTTCCCAAGCATGTGGAAGAAGGCAAGTAAATGTCTGGTCTTCAAGGATGCAGGTAACTAATCCTCTCCCTCCCAGTACAGACCCATTTGTCTTCTCAGTATCATCAGCAAACTTTTTGAAGCCATTATCAACAAGAAGGTCATTGAGCACCTGGATAGAAACAACCTCGTGTGACAAACAATATAGGTTTTGATCAGCCTGATCTGATGCTGATGTACTAACTACCATCACACACAAATTGTAAGGCCCATGATGACATATATATCACAAAGATCATAGCATTAGATATCACAAAGGCCTTCAAAAAGGTATGGCACAAAGGTTTACTACACAAGCTTTTCAGCTATGGAAACACTAGAAGAGTTTTCTCTATTATAAAATCTTTCTAAACAAGCAAACCCTTGAAGGTAGTTACTGACATCTAAACCTGTGTTCATGTCTAGAGTCAATTGTCATCATCCCATCCTATCCATATGTTATGGTGCCCTATCTACATTGGAACGGACTCTTCCTCCTATATAAATACTAACCTGCGAGACTTCCTAAAGTAGGCAGTCAAGACAGTGTAACTTGACAGTTCGGATGGACACTTCTATTTGCTGAATAATAACACTCTTATTTTGTATATATTTTCTGTTATTCCAGTAGACTGGCGCAACCTACCTTCTTCTTTTCATGTCTTTCTTCCTGGCCCTAACAGGCCACAACTCCATATAAACTACACAGCAAAGTAACCCTCTATGTTGAGTGTCCACCAGGCTTTGTACAGGGTGAACCATACTGTAAAAAAAAATATTGCTTAGAATGAGCCAAATCCTTGAGTAAATTTTACCAGCATTTTATTTTAAGACTTCAACTGTCTCTGTATAAGAAGAAGGACTTCTTTTATTCCTTGAAGTTACTCAGCATAAGCTAAATTAATCTACTTAGTTGTCTAGAAAGTCCATGGCAATTTTAAAGGGAAATTAAAAAACAAAACAAAATTATGCAATTAAATATTTATTCTACTAAATATGAACTATTTTATTGCACACTTTGCTTCATTTTTTCTTCAACTTAAAGATTCTATCTTCCCAGAAATTTGGTGGTTTATCAGCAAACAACTCATTAAGGTGGTTCTTTATGTCATCCAAAGAATTAAAATTTTTACCATTGGGATTATTTTGCAAGGACCTGAATAAATGAATATCCAAAAGAGCAATGCCTAATAAATATGGTGGGTTGACTAACACATCCCATCCAAGCTGCAACAATTTTTACTGAGTTGCAAAGAAATGTGAGATCTGAAATTATCCTGATAGAAAACAACACCTTTCCTGTTCACCAATTCTGGGTGTTTTTCTTAAATTGCTGCCTTTAATTCCTCCAGTTGTGAGCTCTACTTTTCAGAATCAATTGACTGGTTACTTGGCAGAAGCTCATGGTATAGGATTCTTTTCCAATCCCACCAGATGCACTGCATGACTTTTTTAGGATGAAGACCTGCTTTTGTGGTACCTAAAGTTGGTTCATGTCACTTACCCCAGGATCTTTTTTGCTGGACATTGTTGTAAACAATCCATTTCTCATCACCAGTTACAATTTGCTTAAAAAGGGTGCATTTGCATTGTGTTTATACAGAAAATCATAGACAGAAATGTGATCATAAAGATTCTTTTCACTCAGATCACTTGGTACCCAAACATTGTAGTGATTTGAGTACCCAAGTTTCACTAAGCGCTCATAGATACTGGATTTTGATAAATTTAGTGTCTGTCAATTCCCACGTTCTGTATCATGAGTTAGTCTCAATCAAGGTCTTCATTTGGTCATCATCTGTAGTGGGGGGGTGGGTCTGCCTAAGCGTTCTTCATCAATAAGGCTGTAATAATCAAACTTTAAACTTAGTGAACTATTTCCATACATTTCTATCAGCTAAAGAACTTTTACTGTACACAGCTTATATCTTTTTGTTGCTTGTGGGGCATTTTTGCCTTTACAGTAATGAAAAAGCATCAAGTGTCTAAAATGCACCTTATAATCTTACATTCTCATAGGGATGCTAAATTGACATGAATTAAGTAATTTTAACACATCATTCAATAAGCCCCAGACCTGACATATAGATTGCGCCACTAATAAAAAATCCATATGATTTTTATGAAGTACTAACCTTCAAATGGCACTTGACAAAATTTGGACCCAATCAAATTATTAGTTTACAAATTACAGTTATTTAAGTGAAGCTAATGTTGCAAATTTTTAAAACAATGGAAAAATCTGAATTTAGTGAGCTGATAAAGCATTGATTTCTGATAGGAAAAAATACTGTTCAAACAAAGCAATGATTTGATAAGTTTTATTCAGACTCTACTCTGTTGGAAACAACAGTTAAGAGGTGGTATGCTGGCTTTAAACACGGTTGTACAGACACAAATGATATAGAACACTCAGGTCACCCAAAATCTGCAATTATCCTGAAAACACACAAAAAAATTCCACAAACTCATTTTGGCCAATGGCAAATTGAAGTTGCATGAGATAGCAGAGGAGTTGAACATATCAGAAAGCAGTGTATTCACCATTTTGCATGAAGATTTGTCAATGAGAAAGCTGTGTTCAAAGTGAGTGCTGCATTTGCTCATAGTTGATGAAAAACAACAATGTATTGATGATTCAGAGCATTGTTTGCAACTGTTTCAATGCAACAAAAAGGATTTTTTGCATAAATATGTGACAATGGATGAAACATGAATTCACCACTTTACTCCGGAGTCAAATCGGCAGTCAGCTGAGTGGACAGCAGTTGGAGAAAGCTGTCCAAAGCAACCAAAGATGCAAACATCAGCAGGCAAGGTTTGGCCTGCGTTTTTTGCAATGCTCAAACTCTTTTGTTCATTGATTACCTTGAGAAAGGAAGAACCATCAGTGGCAAATATCATGTAGAATTATTGGTGCATTTGAAGGAAGAAATCGCTAAAAATTGGCCACAAATGAAGAAAAAGAAGTGCTCTTTCACTAAGACAACACACTGTGTCACAAGTCAATTGCAATGATAGCAAAACTACATGAATTGTAATTGAAATATTTTCCACATCCACCCTATTTTCTAGATCTGGCCCCCAGTGACTACTGGCTGTTTGCAGACCTCAAAAGAATACTCCAGGGAAAGAGATTTGGCTCCAATGAAGACATGATATCAGAAAGTGAGGTGTATTTTGAGGCCCAAGACAAATTGTTCTACAAAAAAGGCATCAAATTGTTAAAGAAGCATTGGAATCAGTGTATCAACCTAGAAAGAGACTATGTTGATGAATAAAGTCAAATTTTGCCTAAAAGTTGTTGTTTTATTAGTTAGGCCCCAGGATTTATTGAGTGATGTGTTAAACTTCATTTCTCAATAGATAGTCTGAAGTGTGCTCTAATTAGAAATGTAAGTATATTATATCTGTTGATAAATTTAACATGTTTTAACATGTTTGAACATAAATAACTAAAAATCAGCATGAACTTTTCAGAAAACCCAAAACTATCTTTTTCTCACCTTTAAAGTCTACTTTTAAAATGACAGATAATTGTCTACTTTTAAACTATTTTACAAATTTTAAAATGGTAATTTTGTTTATTGTTTAACATTTTAGAATTTATCAGTGATACTTTTTGATGAGAGTTTGATTGGAAAGCTGGCTGAGAGGAATTATGCCACCTATTTTTTTTGACAGCTAATTTTAATAATGTGTCTTTGTTTCTTCAAACTACATTTAGGTTTTGTACAATTAAGAAATTGTTCTGTTCTTTTCTTTATAATTTTCTGAAAAAAGAGATCTCTTTTTCTCTCTCTCTCTGTCTCTTGTAGGGGCCTTGGTGATGCTTGGTTAATTGGTCTTGTGCCAAACACATCTGAAGTCCCCACAATTTAAATATCAGAAGGTTGAAGGTTGTAATGTGAAAGAATAAAATACCTCGTATGTACATCAAAGTAAAGATTTATTTACAGAATGACAAAAGTGTAAGAAGGAAAATATAAGTGAAATTTTTTAACTGAACACTATAATATATTTGCGAAAAGATAAATGTTCATTGAGAAAATGCATGCCATTTTGTAGTTAAAATTGTTTGTAGAGAAGCGTAGGTATTTAAAATGTCTACAGAAGTTTATAGTTCATGGTCATGTAGTAGCAGAATGTAAAGTATCTGTTCCTTCCTCTTTTTAATAGGTTACAACAGGTTGAGAGAGAGAGAAGCAAAACAAATAAAGAAGTTGTACTTAACATGTCCATTTTGTCGTTGTGTTGTTCTCTTTAGCAGCGTGGTATGAAGATGAAGAAAAGGATGTTGGAAGGAGAGGTCGAATGAAACTGTGTGCACTATGTCTGGATTGGCATGAAGTAAAAAAAGAAGAAAAGAAAATTGGCAGTGAGGGCGAGTCAGCTTGAAGTTTCTTCTTTACATGGGGAGATACTGTTAGCTACTGCTTCCATCTGATGGACTGCTTTTGACAGGTTATCATTGTGGTTTAAATAGCCAAGCTTCTCATGATGCCTTCTCCATCGAACCTTTTCACGTCTAGGTGTGAAAATACGTCATATATGAATTTGCTGTTTTTAATCCAATCAGGATTCAGAATTTGCTTTTCGCACTGACTTGTGAATTTTTTTATTTGGGTTGTTCCAAAGTTGTTTGAATCTCTTTTTTGTGGGTGTGCAATTTTACTTTCGGTTTTTCCCAAATGTTGTAGTCGTTTGAATTTGACTTTATGGGTGTGCAATTTATTTTGTGTGTTTTAGTTGGTCGATGGATTATATAGGATTTGTATTCTATACTTTCTTACCTTACAGATTGTATACTTGAAGAAGGCTATAGATTGGATCAGCCAAAACATTGTGGTAACAACAGCAGCAACAGCAAGAATGAGTTTGATAGAACAACTCTTGGATTGATCATAATGATGTCAACATTTTGTTACTACTTTTTAACACTTTTAAACTGATTAAAATAAAAATACAAATGTGTTTTGAACAATAAAACTTTTACAGTTTTTATAATGGAAAGTGTGACACTGTAAGCTGAATGGGCCTTGGGATAGTAAAAGATGATTTCCAAAAGCTAAGTAGATTATTAAGAAGTAGGAAATTTTTATTAGAAACAAAGAAAAGAGTACTGAACTGTTACATAATATCAGTTCTCCAATATGGCAGTGAATGCTATACAATCTCATCACAGATACTTAAAGTTAACAGAAATGTGGTTCTATAGAAGGATCCAGAGAATACTATAAACAGAACATGTAAACATTGACAAAGTTTTAGAGAAAATAGAAACAAAAAGGAAACTTTTACTTAATATCAAGAAAAGCCAGTTGAAATTTCTAGGGCACATAATGAGGAAAGAGGGCTTGAAAAATTTGATACCCCATGACATATGTAAAACAAGCAGTATGAAGGAAGACAATGTGTAAACTACCAAGTGAACTTAAGTAAATGGATGATAGAACAGGGATTAGGAGAGATAACAAAAAGAAAATATTAAGAGCTACAAAGGACAAGGCATTGTGGAAAGTCATGATTGCTTACTCTTTGATGGGATACAGGAAATAAGACTAAGCATAAATAGAGAGATATTTTTCCTCTAATTTGTATAAAACAGGTGCTGTAATCAATTTATGCAAGGAAAAAAAACATTAAAAATCATATTCTGCTTTATTTGGAGCCTGTAATATCATCCATCTACAACTATATCTGTGCTTTTCTTCTATCTAAAAACATAAATGGCAAATTCTGTCTGTTTGTCTGTGTGTCTGAAACCCCTTTAACTCAGGCCATACTTGTTCTACATAGACATATTATATCTTTTTTTTTAATCCTGGGATTAAAAATCTGTCCATCATCTGGTGCTTGAACCTCCAGCATTGGGATTTGTATCTGGGTGAGGAGGGAACAGTTAAAAATTCAAATTTTAAAAAACTTAGTGATTTTAAAAGTTTTTAATTTATATTGAGTTTAAAGTAACAAAAACTTTGTGAATTTAAAAATTTTGTTTTAAATTCTGTTTAAAATATCTTCAAAGCTTTGTGAATTGAGAAAATGAATTTTATTTCTTCAAAATGCCAAGGAATCAGAGTTAAAGTGAGAAATTTCATGATTTTGAAGTTCCACAAAGTTTCTTGTTTGAAGAACTCAACTCAATTTAAGTTCCACAGAGTTTGTGATTTGAATTAGAATTTCAGGCCAAATAAGAGTTGTCTTGTTAAACTCTACATATTTGTAGTTGTAGTTTTTCCTTGGAGAATCTTCAGATCATCATGTAAAAATAAAATAAAAGAAAAAAATAGAAAATAAAAAATAAAAAGTGAAAATTCTAAGTTAGGTTATGGTTAATCTTCATGCCCACGCAAAAAAAATAAAACACTTTTGATTTCCCTCAGCAATGTTTATTGTCTTAAGATTGATCATTAGAATTTTAATAAAACTCAAATATATGAAAGTGAATTTATAGATTTTCTTTATTTTTGAGAAATGATAACAAAGATGTTAAACACTATTTACCAGATTGTTTATTCACAAGAATAAGTTTATATTGACAAAATTATAAAAATATGGAAATAAGCTGTAATGAATGTTTTCATAGATATTTATAAAATAGTAAATAATAAATATTGTATTATAGTTGTTTTTTTTTAATAATTTTGTAATTTTTTAAATCGTTTTTTGAATAAAAGATTTCTTTTCAAATTTATTTCTTTATAAAGTGGGAAATAATAATTCTTAATAAAAAGTGAATAATAAATATTGTATTGTAGTTGGTTTACATATTTTTATAATCTTGTAAAAACACATTACTAAGGGTGTCAAGAGTATATACAATAATAATCGTGCCAAGGGAAAAACTATTTTTTTACCCTACATTATCTAAGAAGGGAGATAAGCTTGCCTCTTTATTCTAAAAGTTTATTTTAAAATATCTCTCTAAACAACCTCATATATGAAAACATGTGCGCACACACACACACACACACACGTCTATCATTCTTTATGTCTGGGACCTAACATAATTGGCAACACTAACTTGTGAAATATTCTTTTGACATATGAAAATGATATCAATACAAATGGAATTTTTATCAGTTAATTTTAGTTTGGTTTGGTTTGCTTTGTTTTATGGCATGTCAACCTCAATGAGTTATTTAATGCTGACAGTTAATTTTAAATTTTAACATGTGAAATTATAAGTACATTGTCATGGGTTCTGTAATCAACTAGGGTTGTAAGGGCACTGTATGTATTGTAGCCATAGTAGTGGTGGTGTGTCTAAGGCAAAATAACCTGACAGAGTCCTTTCCTTTACAGGTTTCTTTTAAATTAAAAATTATCACCTTAAAGCAAAATAGCCCAGTCAGTTCTGCTATTTAACTCCTAGCTGGGGTGGAGTGGGAAGAACTGATAGATTTATATCTTTTCCAAGTGTATTTGTGTAAAGTGAATCTAATGAACTTGGTTAGAGTTTGAACTCAGCACATCCATTCCTTTTTTCAAAGTGCTAACTATTGTGCTATCTGTACATATAAAAATATATAAGATCTTTGTGATACTCTGCTTCAAAATAGTTTTCTTTCTGATTCACTCTACATGTCAGTCAGATATGAACGCGAAGAAAGCAACATCAACAATAAAAAAGTCGTCCTCCGTGCAGAGGCTCTGAACATCACATCTAGCCTACAAAGCAAATCTCCTTAAAAGTTATAAAAGGCAGTATAAAAGAAGCCAATAATGAAAAAAGATGAACTCATGAGCCATACCATTTGCTTTTAAGAATTTCAGTTCATAAAAGATTGACTCAGATTTGTGGTGAATAAGCAAGAATTGCCTACTGCACAACTGGCCTCTCAATTCACCACTGTGACGTTGGTCAACCAACTTGATACACACATCAACTCCAGATCCTAGCAACTCTACCATTCCTCTGAGTTGCTTCCTTTGCCCACAAAGAGAATTTTTGCTCACACCCTCTGTATTGGCAATGCAAAGAATTTTATATTAACAATTCTTTTCTTTTTTTGCCTCACCAGCAATACTTGTTTTGTTTGTTGTTAGTGCTACCATCCTCAGCATGCAGAGTGGGGGACAAAGGTTGTGACAGCCCTGTGTTCTCATATTGGGAAGGCAGTCAATCAAAGAGCGAAATAAAACTTTAGTTTTTTAAAATTTGAAATAAAGTGTTTATTTCATGTTTCATCTGTTTTTACATATTTAAAATTTCTTTCTTTTTCACATTTTTCAGTACTAGGCTCTATAGTGCCCCGCCACTTGAGTCTGAGAGGAATATAATCAAGAGTTGGCCCTGAGCATCACCAAACCTCACCAAAATTCTTTATATCATACACATATTTATACCATCTTTGATTAGTGGTCCTTCAGAAATGAAACACTAGATATAAGTAAATATCTTATGACACAATGTTCAAATTATTACTAGCAAAATAACTATGCATAGTTAATTAAATAATTTAAGATACTTAAATATAGCAGAATAGCTGTATAACCTGGCATTGCTTGGGGATTTTAGTGGTTATCTTATAGTAAGGCCGAGTGCTTATTCAAAAAACTCTAGTATGAGATTGCCATGAAACGTAAGTTAAAAAAATGTGAAGTATTTGTTTTTGTCGGATTTGTAAAAGCGGGATTTATGCTTGGTCAATTTTTCCAATAAATGGGAGTGATCTATGTACAATTGGAAGAACAGGGGTAGACGTTATGAGAGCATCTAATGTGATGTGATGATGTTGTGATGCAGAAGAAGTGGATGCATTATCCCTGCAATGTCGAAGAAGTTGGAACATTGTAGAAAACGTGAAATTGTTGTCTATAGATAGAAGTTACTAAAAAGACCTGATTTTTGTTAGAATATATTAAGTGTTTTGGAGAAATAAACAATTGCAAAAAGTAATATTTTTCATTAATTTTTGCCACACCATGTGTGTCAATTGAAATTTTTGTTTGCATATCAAGACATCAGACCATGATCTACCAGTGATTTGATTTTGGTTGAGTTTGAGTCAAGCATTTTGGAGAAATGTATAAAAGTGCATAAAAGATCACCCAAAATTATGTTTGTCATTGATTTTTGACAAACTCTGTAGATTGATTCAAAAAAATTTTGTGTACATCAAAAGTTTGGACCTTGATCTATAAGTTACCATATTTTGGTTGTATTTGCATAAGGCATCTCAGAGTAGAATAGTTTGTAAATTCTAAGTGTTTTGGTGATTTCTGCTGTACCCTGTAAATAGATTTGAAAATTTTTTTATGTATATCAAAGATTCATCTCATTATTGATAAGTGACCCAATTTTGTTTGAAATTGAACCAAGGGTTTTGGAGGAGTAGGGTTTGTTAGAATGGACACACACACACACACACACACACACACATATCCATATATATACATATTTATATATATATAGATGAGGTAAGGTGTAAAATTAAATGCAAAAGATCACAAAGGCGAATGAAAAACAGAGAAAGAAAAGAATAAATCAGTAGTAATTGTTTTCATATGAAACTTTTTTTTCTGGTCCTTTATTGTATCTCTTGTACCATGACTGTTAAACTTCAAAGCTTAAATTTGTCAGTTTAGATGAATGATTCTCAACCACTGTGCTGCAGCACTCAAGTGCAATCCTGTTAAGCATGTCACAAAATATTGTCATTTCTGAGGATTGAGGACTCAAAATAAAACATTTGATGGTACCCATTGATACATTGTGGATTTCAAAACTAAAGGAATATCTCACATTAGTTAAATAGGCTTTATCAGTTTTATTGCAATTTTCTACTTCTTATTCATGTGATTTTAAATTCTCAATCCTAAATAACATAAAAAATAAAAAGCAAAAAAGACTACGCTCAACTGAAGAAGAAATGCGAGTTTGTTTGTCGCACTTATTGCACATTCAACCAAACATTGAAGAAATCGCAAAAAAACACCAGGCACAGGTTTCACACTAAATCAGTCAGTTTCAGGTGCTCCAGCTACTCTCCTTGGGCTTCTTGACAAAATACAATGGAGAATCTGTCACGTGATCGATACTGACTTGGCAGACTGGCTGCAACCACTCTCTCACCGGTGTGATGTGGCTTCCCTGTGCCTCTTCTACAAATACTTTCATGGCTTCTGCTCCGATGAACTTAGATCATTGGTGCCGTCTAGGTATGAATTTACACGAGATACTAAATTTGCAACTAGGTCCCACCCTTTTACAGTAAAACAGATAAGATGTAACCATAATTACTACTCCAACAGCTTCTTTTCTCGTGCTTCCCGCCTGTGGAATTCCCTTCCACATGTCTGCTTTCTTGACAGCTACAATCTCCAGGAGTTTAAATGTAAGGTCAATAGACACCTCCTATCACACTAACTTGCAGCTATTCTCCCAATACTCTCACCATCTACCCAACCTGCATTCTTGGTATCCTTACCCGTCTATCACCCACCTTCTGACTTTTCCTATATCTAACCATCCTTTCTCACCACTCTATGTAAACTCCTGTGCAATAGTGGCAGTGAAATGCCTTGCTCGGGGTGAAACGATTATAAAAAAAAAAGTGCTATACATGATACAATCATATCTCTTTTGATTCATGACAGACTAAACTGAAGATTTTCCCACAATAAGCTGCCATTCCTTTCTGCACTAAACCAAGGTTATAGAACCCAATCTGTCCTGCTATTCATTTTTTTTATTCTGATCACTTACTCAGTTGCCATAGGTGATAAACACTAGGGCAATCATGTCTCAAAAGAGACGAGTGACTCGGCAGAAAATTTTCCCTCAGTAGTTTACTATTACTTTCTGCGATAAACTGGTTGTCAACCAAGGTTATAGAACCCAATCTGTCCTGCTATTCAACTCATAGCTGAAGGGAGAAGAAATGGATTTAAATATTTCCCAAGGGTATTTGTGTTTAAGTGAATACAATGAATTCAAATAGGTGTGCCATTGCTTGAAAAGGTTGAGAAACACTGGTTTAGATATTCATAATTCATATTTCTAATTATTGGAACTGAAATTAAAATATACTTTTTTAAAAGAACATAAAATTTAAACAATTTTTAGTTAGTTGCAATCTCTCTATTGTTATCTGCATGTTTATATTTTTCTATGCTTGTCAATCTATTGTAATTTGTTTGCTAGTGAAAGTTGCATTTTACTTTTCAATATTTTTACATCACAAGCTTAAACTCTGGAATTATTACTGTTTTATTATTGCAACCATTTTGTATGAGAATTATCTTTATTTAATACAATTATCAGATCTTGATATGGTGAGATGGGCTATGACCTAATATTTCAGGGGTTTTCTTTAACTGTTAAATTTTCTTAGATCAATGATTAAAAATGGCTTAAAGTCGGTAAATCCTTTAGTTCTTAAAGAACACAGTCCTTCATCAAGCTCTATAAACTGTTATTACAAAATTGCAAAGAGCTTTATTAGATAGTTGTTGATGGAACCTGCTTGCAGCCAATCATTGTGATCATCATCCTCTCTACTTATTCTCTTTCTCCCCTTTGGTGGTAGTGATGGAGATGGCCATGAAGGCCCAGACTACTCCTGAAGAGTCAAGAGCCGGAGTCATACAGGAGTGTGGGTGATGGATGTCACTGGGCAAGTTCGACCCTCCTGATAGCATGTTGCAGATCCTCTTCATATTGATGGTTGGACGAAAGTTTCAGTTGCCTCTCAGATAGTCCTATGCCAGGAACAAATAGTAAATACCATATAACTTGCAAACTTTCAGCAGCAGCAACAACAAAAATGGATAGCACATATTATTAAAAAAAAAGATAATGATATAATCAATATGTTGATTTTCTGAATTACCAAAAATTAGAAAGGATACTACTATTAATAGTAGAAAGGACATTAACAGTTAGTGAATTTAAAAAGTGTAATTTACTGGCTGTGTGTTGTGGTGCAGTGGATATTGGCTCAGAATGAGAAATTGGAGAGCCGTGTTCAAATTCTAGTTGAATTTGTTGCATTCATTGATGTTGAATTGTCAGGAAAGTGACTTCTTGATCTTATTGGTCTGAAAGAGGCAATATCAGCATGCAGCATATTTGGAAACCATCCCATGCCTTGGTAGTGAAACTGAATAGATGGAACCCTTTGGTAGCACAAAAGTCACTGATCAGTGTGATTGAGGGTTTGAGCATGCTAGCCTAGTTCAGACTGTTGAACATGCTAGATAAGTTTAGTTGCCATGTAAGCACAGATGGGCACTGTGTGTGTAGAACAAACACAAAATATGCCTGAGCAGAGATTAGCTAGCTGCCAGAGTAGATTGGCATGTTTGGATATGAGTAGCCAGTAATATATTATCAATAAGATTTTTGTGTCAGAAGTTCTTACTGCTTTTTAACTTTTAACAAATTAGCCCTTCTTTTTGATTAAAAAAGATTTATAGTTGAGTTATTATCTTCCTATCTAGATTTATGACATCTGTATGGTACCTTGATTATAATTAAAAAATGTTTATAACTGAGATATCATCACTAAATCTAGATATTTATGACATGTGCATGGTTCCTTGATTATAATTAAAAAAAGATTAAAAAAAATTAATAAAAGATTTTTAGCTGAGTTATCATTTCCTTATCTAGATTTATGACAAGTGTATGTTTAAAAAAAGATTTATAGGTGAATTAATCTCTCTCTATCTAGATTTATGATATACTAGCAGTATAACCCCGCATTGCTCGGGTGTAATGAAAGCTTTAAAACTAATCCATGGTCCTGGAGCTCAGACTCTTTGGATGTTGGCATGAAAGACTAAAAAGCAATAGTTGTTTCCAGTTAAAGCGAAATGGTAGACTGAAAGAAAAATGAATGGATATAAGTCAAATTTTGATTTTTTGGTATCGATATCAAATAAGTTTTTTTCATTGTAAACTGAATTTTGAAGGCTAAATAAGTCCTCTGAGTAAAAGGTATCATGGCTGAGACTAAGAACTACAATTATATCTACTTAGAGCCAAACCCGAAGCAAAAACTAAAATAAAAGGGCTGAAAAAAATAGTCATACAGGCAGATAAACACACACACACACACACACACACACACACACACACACACACACACACAAATATCTTGACTTTTATATATTATCGATTTTCTGCACTATTGTAAGAACTGCAACCTTGAAACTTCTGAATATCATTTCTTATGTCTTTGTCTATGAGTGTATCAAATTTGATTAAAATCGGACCACTCCTTCTATAACTCAATATTATCAATTTTCGATATTTATCGGGGGTACTTCGACACAAAACCTAGCTAAGAACACTCGCAGATGCTTATAGTACAACTGTGTAAATTTTCAAGAAAATTGATTCAGCCATTTCAGAGTCTTTAGGTAACACACACACACACACACACACAGACAAAGTTCCATTTATAAATAAGTTTAAATGTATGGTTAGTTATGTATATAAAAATTATGTTATTTTTTATTTTAAGACAAACACTGAGAGTTATGAATATGAATATCGAGGTATCAACCACAAAGAAGGCGGATGGCCAAAGGATATCAACCCGCAAGAAGTGGAACAAGTGATGAGATACAGAAAGAAAGTGGAGAAAGATGAAGGATATGTTGGCGCCATCATTAATTTGGGAACTGTGAGTAAATGAGCTTGCAATAACATCTTTTAAAGAATCAGAAATAATTTAAAAATATTCTTTATTATTGTCCTCATCTTTGTTGTTCTTTTTCTCCAGAAACCATTTTATTCCCAGAATAGTGAAAATATTCAGGGATGGAATGAGGAAAAAAGTTTTAGTTAGATTGTGTTTAATGGTCTCTCAACATCTTGTGGGTCAGTTAGAGCCAAATTGATTGTAATCATCTTGGGATATCTGGGAAGTTCATGCCAATTTTTTTTAATGGGAAATAAAAACATAAAATTATGCTATTAAATATTTATTTCAAATAAAGTTGAACCATTTTGTTGCACAAAAAAAAATTTTCTGTCAATTCCCATGTTGTGTAGTGTGTGTTATTCTCAGTCAATGTCTTGGTTTGGTCATCATCTGTAGTAGGATGTCTACCTGAATGTTCGTCGTTAATAGGGCTACAATCAACTTTATTTTATTTTTCCTTCAACTTTCTAGAATTTTGATAGTTTCTTAGCAAAGAACACATTAAGGTGTTTTTTGTCATCTAAAGTATTAAATTTTTACCATTGAGATTTATTTTGCAAAGACCTGAATAAGTAAAAATTCGAAGAAGTAATGTCTGGGGAATATGGCAGGTAGGGTAACACATCCTAGCCAAGCTGCAACAATTTTTACCAGGTCGGCAAAGAAATGTAAGGTTTGACATTTTCCTGATAGTAAACAACACCTTTCCTGTTCACTCATTCTGGATGTTTTTCCTGAATTTCTGCTTTTAATTTGTCTAGTTGTGATTAATACTTTTCAGGATCAATTGACTGGTTACTTGCAAGAAGCTAATAGTACAGGATTCCTTCCAATTCCACCAGATGCACTGCATGGCTTTCTGAAGATAGAAACCTGCTTTTGGGGTAGCTAAAGTTGACTCATGTTGCTTACTCCAGGATCTTTTTTGCTGAACATTGTTGTAAACAATCCACTTCTCATCAACCGTTATAAGTTGCTTACAAAGGGTGTATTTTCATTGGGTTTATATAGGAAATCATAGATAGAAATATGATCTAAAAAGTTCTTTTCATACAGATCATGTGGTACCCAAACATCATAGTGATTTGAGTACCCAAGTTTTACTAAGTTCTCATAGATAGTGTATTATGATAAATTTAGTGTTTTTGCTAATTTCCATATTGTGTAATACAGGTAATTCTCAATCAACATCTTGATTTGATCATCATCTGTAGTGGGGGATCTGCCTGAGCAGTCTTCATCAAGAAGGCTACAATCACCAACTCCAAATTTAGTGGACTGTTTCCATACAGTTCTATCAGCTAAAACACTTTCACCGTACACAGCGCCCATTGTTGCTTGCAACGCATTTTGCTTTATGGCAATAAAAAAGCATTAAGTATCTAAAATGCACCTTATAATCTTCTATTTTCACAGGGATGCAAAATTAATACAAAAAATAATTTTAAACTTTCTTTCTCAAGAGATAGTTTGAAGTGTGCTCAAAATCGTAAATGTGAGTATATTATATCTGTCAATAAATTCGATGTGTTCTAATGTATTGGAACATGAACATTGGCATGAACTTTCTGGATCACCCAATATTTTATAGTTGGTCAGGTATGGATTGGAGTAAATTTTGTAGTTCTTTAGATATGGTTGAAAGAAAATTTTATAGTTTGTTAGGTATGGTTGAAGGAAAATTTTTCACATGTATGAATGGTCAGGCACATATTGTTGGAATATTGCAGCTTTCTGGAAATCCAAAACAAATATTACAGAATGAACAAGCTTAGGAAATTTTTTTAAACATTAAATATATTATAATTTGTCAAAAAGATAGGGCTTTACAGTAAAATATTTAAAAAAAAGAAAATTTAGAAGTGTTTATGCAGACAAAAAAACTTGCCTTCAGTCATTCTTGACAAACAATAAAATTTGTTTTCAATTGTACCTGACAACAATAAAACTTCTCTACTAGTTAGTAAAAAAAAAAAGGGTTGTTAGAAAGAAGCAGGGTGGCAGTTTCTTTGTTTTTTACAAAATCTAGACAACAAAATTAGTTACATATACTTAAGTAACACATATACTTCACTGAAAATAAAATTAACAAAAATAATACATGAGTATATGCTTTTTTTATTTTATTTTATTATCTGAAGTTCAAGCATTTGTCTGTATCTTGGCACAACTTATCTGGGCACAACATGCCACATGTCAGCCAGATCAGACAGCCAACATTTCCAGAAATGAATGCTCTAAGTTTGTGAAATAGCTATAGCTGTTTGTCTGGCAACACTTTATCTAAGGACATATTAAAAAAGTTGAAATACATATGTGCATTTACAGTGTTGGATTAGTTGTTGTTTTGAATTTGCAGTATACCTAAAGAAGTGTTTTCATAGGGGAGTTGGAAGTGGGTGTTAAGGGTGTGGCATGAGAGCCAAGAGAGTGGCAGCTAGGAATTTTTAGGAATCACTACTGTAAGTCAAATTTTTGTCCAATGTAGAACCATGTTAAATTCTGTTTATAATCAGTTCTGTTTGTACAATATGTTATATTGCAATGTTAATGGTCAGCATAAAGTGTTTGTTCTGTTTTGTGATACTATGGACACTCACATAGAAAGGACAGAGATAGTTTTTATCTCAATCTAAATTGTTTCTGTTTGATGGACCAGCAGATGGTTCCTTTTGAAGCTGAAAATAGGGTATATTAAGGTGCTAGATAGATCAGAGAGAGTTCTGGTCTGCATTTGGTGAGAGATGGATTTCTATGGTGTGTGTTTCCAGTGGCATCCATTCATATTGCCACTCACCACATAGGGATGAGTAGATGGGTACAGATTTGGAAGAGGGAATAGCTGAACTCTTAGACCAACATAGCAAAAGTTGTCCTGATATTCAGGACAGGGTTCATGTTCTTGTTCCTCAATGTAGCATTTGTCTTTCATTTTGTTACCTTGTGAACAGCAACGGGCCTTTTCCCAGCTTTCAGTGTGCACTGACAATATTGAGAATTAAAATGCAATATAGGGTAATCATTAACTGGTTGGTGGAAAGTTTAGGTAAATGTTGTGCTGTATATTTACAATATTAGTAGTATGTAGTTTTGATTAGATTTATTGAAAAAGATTGCTTTTAATTTAATTTTTACTTTGACAGTCTGCATACATTTAAAGATATTTGTCAAAATTGGTATATTTTTGTTGAAAATGGAAGAAAATCAGCAACATTTTCAAATTATTATGCTTTTTATTTAAAGAAAGATAAAATGTGTCTTGAACACAGAAAATATTTGTGCTTCTCATGGAGAAGGTGTTACAAATGATTGAACAGGTCAAAAGTAGTTTGCAAAATTTTGGGCAGGAGATTTCTTGTAGAATGATGCTTCATTGTCAGGTGGATCAGCTGAAATTGATAACAATAAAACAATTATTTGAAAATAATTGATGTTATATTATGTGGGATACAGCCAACATGATCCATATATGCAAATGAAATGCTGAAAATTATTTGCATCATCTTGGTTATGTTAGTTGCTTTTATGTGTAGCTTCCATATAAGTTAAGGAAAAAAAACTACTGGACAATATTTAAATGTCTCATTTTGAAACAAATTGTGATAGGTAACAAAATATTGATACTTGATAACAATATGAAATTCTAGAGAAAAATGAATCACTGCTGATCAATCCAAAGACTGGTTTTCATTTAGAAGAGATGACACTGTATATTTGGTGGGAATGAAATAGAGTCCTCTCTTTTAACCTCTTTCTATGGCCAAATGACTGATTCAAACAAGTACTGCTATTTTTTATTTCAACATGCACAAACCTTTACAGCTAAGATCTGCTATGCTATGTCCATGGAATTGAACCACTCACATTCTTTCTATATATCAATTTTTAAGTAAAAGTTCCATTCAGACAGTTTTTTCCCCAAGAACTGCTGCTTTGTGGAACAGATTTCTGCATAGATGCTTCCTTCAACACTACTATCCGAACTTCTTCAAGTCAAGAGTCAATTGTTACCTATCTACATAATATTTTCTTCCTACTTCTAACTCTTACATTCATATCAAACACCACATTCAGTAATCCTCTAGACTGAGTGGCTCTTGAATCATGTATTGAATAAACAACAGTAAAAAAATTGAAGGCAGAAATCAATGAGAAGTGTCCAGAATTAGTTAAAAGAAAGATATAATAATTTATCAATACAAGATTGCATATTTCTTTGGAGAGCAGTTGCAAAAATGTTAAAGTTTGGTTGAAAATTTTCACTTGTCTGTTGTATTCAGTAAGTATTGTACTTTTGAATTGTCATTTATTTCAGTTGTTATGGAATTCACATAATGAAAAAGGTTTTCAATTCCTTGGTTGACTGCAAAAGAGACATGGAGCAATATTTTGCTGAAAAGTAGGAAAATTTGTATGAGGATAGAATTAAGGATGTCAACTGAAAGATTGGAGAAGATAGTAGAAAAAAATAATATTGAAAATAAAAAGAAATTTAAAAAGATGAATGAGCATTTTTGGCCATCCAATACTTTTTGCAGACTCATTGAGTTTTGTTGTGGCTGTGTTTCTACAAGTGGGTCGATTCTGTGACAGAACCCAGAGAGAGACTTCAAAATTGGTTCACTGCAAACTGTCTGCCTCTTCAAGTGAGTGCTTAAATACACAATGAAGTCCAGTGATAGTATTATAAGGATTGCACAAACTTTGAATGAAGTGGAATGGGAAATAAAGGAGTGAATGTGTGTTTTTAGAGATGAAGTGGCAATAAAACCGGAAATAAGGTATATCCAAGTGCCGGTCTATATTAAACAGCTATATGCATACAAAACATAGGGTTTGTTTTGTTTTATTAGTTTTGTGATTCTGGCTCATTTTTATGAGGACAGTAAAATAGAAAGAAAGAAAGACAACTTTGCATATTGTTAATACTTATTATTGTAAAGTATAATAATAAGACCCAAGATCAAATTAAGGGTGGGCAAAGATTGGTATTTCATAGATATTCATTTTATGATAAGTAATATTTATCATGAAACTTTTTTTTCTTTAGGTGATGGAGCATTGCATCAAACAGAACAATGCTATTGACATTTATGAAGAATATTTTGATGATGTTGAAATGCAAGACACAGATGACATACCTTCAGCCAAGACACTCAATCTTTTTCGGTAATAGCTGTGTTGAATTTAAAACCTTGTAAATTGAATCTGTATATGAATGTCTGTATATAGCTGTAAATCTCAATGAGAGATGTGGATTTTTTAAAGAGGGTAATTGAGACTGGCTTGGTTATAATGGCTTCTTGCAGCTTAGTGGTAAATACCCCTAACTTGAAGGAGATTTCTCAGAATAAATAGTTTGGTTCCTGTTGAGAGGCAAATTTTATTTAATATAACTCTGAATTTTTAGGATGGTAGATATTAAATTTCACAGTTGAAAAAACAAGGATGTTTACTCAACCATATATATCTAAAATATAATGGGAAACGTAATATTAACTTAAAAGGAAACATTTGGTATTCATTAACTGAGGAGATAGTACTTCTATTGGTTGAAATTTGTAAAATCTTTCTTTTTAAACAGTTTAAGAGAAAATTGTAACTGTTATTGCTCTTTTCGGTATTAATTATGGTTTCTTTTCTAACCTTTTGTTTGAAGTAGTGTGGAAAATCAATATTTGGATTATGTCATTATTTTCTCTTTGAGTTACCTGTGCTTTTAGTTTTTACTGCTGTTCAAAGTCCTTAAGTGATGTTGTTTTGTTATATGGTATAGTTCTGTGTTTGTGATTGTATAGCACCAGTTCACAATGTTCAAAGAAGGATGGTCTATGCCAAGATCCTCAAACTTTACTTGCCCGAAGCCATTTTTAACATTTGATCTGAGAAAGCAATTCCATATAGCTGACAGTTTAGATATTTCTGAATGGGTTTACAATTTTTAACCATTGATCTGAGAAAGCAGTTGTATACGACACACAGTTTAGATATTTCTGAACAAGTTTGACACTATAATAAGAGGGAGATAGAGAAGAAAGATTTATTCTTCTATTTACATTTCCCCAGTTATAGGTGTTGTTATATCTGTGATGTAATAACACCATAGTTCATAGATGGAACAGAATGACTGAAAGGAAAAGGAATGAAAATATGATTTGGTTATCAGAGAGACTTTTATATTACTAAGACATACATAAAACTATATATACTTATATATGATTGTCCCATACAGAGAAATAATATATCATATATTTCTACACAGCAAGAAGAGTGTAAGAAGAAACAAAAAGGAAGGGTTTTATATATAATATGGACATTCTTCTGTTTCTGGAGAAGCCATGTTTAAGACATCAGATTCAAATGGGCTGGATTCATCTACTATGACCCAGGTGAGGATATATTTCCTGAATAGGAAACAACATGTCTTTGGCTTTCTGAATTGAGGACTGTCTTTGCTGAAGTTTTTTTCTATATCTGGGAAACATATATTTACAAAGTGGAACAGCACCATGGATTTGTAAGCTACAGCATTTGTGAGAGGAGGCAGATTTAGCCTCAGCCAAGGCTGTTTAGCCTAGTCTAAAAAAGCAAGCACTCAGTTTGGCTGCTGTAAACAAACTGATATTGACTGCTGTTTTCATCACTGTATGGCATGATGTCACTATGCAGCTGTCATGTTACACAAGTGACTTGTCTCTACTAAAGGGAGATAATCGGTTACAGCACCATATATGATATCTATATGAAAGTCTTGATCTGACTGACTCAAGTTTTCAGCTTAATTTTGTAGCAATTTGCAGTGTTGGGAAAAACTACCAGTGCAGTCTATTCTATATTCAATTTTATTATCTCCTATACTAAATTTGTTAAAGCCAATTCATACACCAAGATATTTGAAGTGACTAATATTTACTAATTCCATATCGTGAATTTTTATGATGGGTTCAAGGTAGGTGCCATCATTGTTTTTATTCCAGTTCCAAATCAATTAGTGTTTTGTAAAAGTTTATCTTGAGTCCTAAATAGACAGATATAAACATATAAGTTAAATGTTTTTGATTATTTTTAGTTTATTTTTAAATTTTCAGTTGTGTATTTAGTCTATAATTTTAAAATATAGGTTGCTGGAGATTTTGCACACATATTATAATTATATATATATATACATATATGATGAGACATTGTAGTTTCAATGTCGAAACAAATGTGATATTTGTAGTGGATATATAAAAAAAATTCTGTACATGTTCTAAAATATAATTTTTAATATATATATATATATATACCGGCCATAATTATTAGGCTAGCCCAGTGTTTTAAAAAATGATGTATTTAATTTTATTTTTGAATGTTTATTGCCAAGTGAATTATTGTAAATGAAAATAAAACTGCTTGATTTGACTCGAGGTAGGGGGTTACTGTATTGTGTTGTATGAGCATGAAAATAGTTCATTTCATGATGTTATGAAGGAAAGATAACAGTTAAGAAAGAGTTCTGCCATGAACTCACCTCATCAGACTCTCTGCCTGGAGGCAGAGAGGAACCCAGATGAGGTTCAGCCAAAGGACAGAGCCTCATCTGGGGAAAATAGACAAGTGCCTAACCATTCCTTGTGCAGTAACTACTGGAAATTTTTACCTGTGTTAAAGGGCCTAAAGTTCCCACTATAAAATTGTGCTGCATCCAGCCTCAGTAGGGAGGCTGGTAGATACCAAGATAACAGTTAATCCTAGAATTGAAAAGGTCAAGATTATAGTGATTCAGAAAACATCCTGCTGGAAATCTGTTCTACAAAGCACCATTTCTTGAGAAGAAGCTGTCCAAGTGAAACTTCCTCCTCCTTACTAATGAAATACAAAGGGAAGGAGGATGATTCCTCCTTGCATACATAGCATGGCCAGTCTCAGTTGGAAAGGTCAGCACAAAAGAATGAAATTTACATAAGCAGGAAAAAAAAAATGATACCATTCTATTTCTTATGGATTATACATCTGATGAAATGCATAGGATGGATTGTCTGAAACATTATAGTAAAAATATCAACAATACAAAATAGTTACTTCGTTTGAATTAAACTTGAAAAACATTGTGTTTTGTTCAACAAAATAAAACCTATTGTATACAATTCACAAATTTATTATACTGTTACTTAAATTTTATGTGCTATTTGATGTGGGTGATCATAGTTCCCCACAACTTCCTGTCTTTTGTTTGTCTATGTTTGTCCCTTTATTATTCCTTCAAGTCCTTGTTTTATCATCCATTTAAACGAGCTTGTTATGTAGGTTAACCAATGTTTCCCCACTTCCCTTTTAGTCTTCAGTATATCCTAACGTTTATCATAATTGTAGATCATAAAGCTGACAGTAATACCCATAATCAACAGAGTTTTGGGAATGTTTCTACAGACTCTTGCAAAACTGAAAGAAATTGAAAATCTTAGGCAAAAAGAATGGAGCTTTTCTTATGTTATCAATATTTTAATTGACAAAAATACTGAAGACTTTGCTGGAGTTTTTAGACTTGTTGTTACTTGATCCCTAAAGAATGCTATCAAATGAAAAATCTTTGAATAATAATATTCTATTTTTGTAACTTTTTTCTTACATTTTCCTTCCACTCTGATCAAAAGCTATAGATTCATAGACGTATGATAGTTGCACTTAAGTAGATTCATAAATGATGTGTGAGTAGTGCAACAGTCACCAACCTGGGAAGAGAAATCAGCAAGTGAAGTTTAAATTCTGGTTGAGTTTGTTACATTCACTTTCACACAAACACCTTTGTGAACTGTATGAACATATTTCTCTAGGTATAGGTGAGGTTGCATGGCTAATATGGCTCTCTTATTATATTTCATGGTGGACTTTGAGAGTCCAGTATTATTGAGTGATTTTTTTGCTTTTAGTATTAAGCACCTTTGCCATTTATCTGTTGTTCACCATGTCATCATGCACTCTTTGGTATTCCGGTGAACCATTTCTGGTGCTTATTTTTTTGTTTTTTTAATAATTATGAATTTATGCCATTTTCATCCATGCCGGATGGGCATTTTTCTATCCCCTCCCTGGTGAATTTTGTTTGGTGTGGACATATAATGCGTTCATCTGCTACACTTTTACCATTTTGGACTTTTTTTTTAATCATATCACCCCGAGCAAGGCAGTAATGCCACTGATGTGCAGGGGGCTACATAAAAGTAAAATGATTAGATAGGAGGAGAGTAAAGAGAAAGACGAACCAGTTAGAAAGTGTGCTACTATATTTTCACGATACCAGGTTAGCCGATGGTTTTGTGATTACCACATGTTCCAGACTGGTTGTTGTCTGATTCCTTCTGCACCCACATTGTTTCTTAAGATCCGCAAAAGTGGGGATGGATACAATTCAGTCGATGGAGTGTTGAATTTGGTGTTGGAGTAGAAGAATAGTTGCCACACCATCAAAGAAATGACGAAAAGTGTTTGTTATAAACAGTAACAAACATTTATTTACACTGGTATACAATAATTTCTTATCAAGTTAAAACAAACACCGTGAAGTGAGGGGTGAATGTAATTGAGTGGCGGAAAAAATTTCCTTAGCTCGAAGAAATCTTAACTGCAATTAGGCAGTGTCAATGATGGAGTATGCAGTGGCAACGGATTCGGTTCTGGGTAGCGAAGAATGAACCGACTCGATTTTTGCTCTGGGTGCTCTCTATTTATGGGCCCAAATCCCGAATAATTAGCTCCTGAGTGGTCAGCCAATAGGGATCACCAGCCAATGGCTATCGTCATAACAACCCTCCTGGATTGCATCTGATTGGTTCAGATAATCAGCCAATTAGTCGCAGTCATCGGGGTGGGCTAACAAGAAGCAGGCCCTGTGGTTGGTTGATCAATGATTTATTACCTTGTGCCATACTTGCACTCAATCCCGGGGTGAGGTGACCCAACATGTGTGCCGTGCTCAAAATATTTTTATATTTTGAAATTGAAGTAATTTTTGACAGATCGTCACACCTGCAGAGTGTTTTGTTTTAGTAACAGTTTGTAGGTCAGCCTTCTGTTCAAGTCTAGATATCTTTATCCTTTATGACCTCGGTTTACTACACCTGGTTCTAAAAATGTTGGATACCCAGAATGAACTTATTTTTATAATGGTTTAATAAAATAATTATTATCATGATTTAATTAATTATCATTTAATTAATTTTCATTTTATTAATTTCGCCAGTCAACTTTTTGACACTTAAATGAAAGTGTCATAAAAGGAGCAAGAGAAGGATGGGAATACAGGTGTGATGACAATTGCAAAGGTAGAGAGAAAGAAAAAGATATACCAGGTGATGTAGAAAGAATTAGAGTCAAGTAGTTAAGAGATGGGTATTGACATTGCATTTAAATTCCTGGAGGTTCTATCAGGAAAGCAAGAATATGGAAGCGAGTTCCACAGGCGGCAAGTATGAGAAAAGAAACTGCTGGAGTAGGATTGTCGTCTACATTTGGTTGATGTAACTGTGAATGGGTGGGACCCAGTTGCCAGTCTGGTTGCACAAGTAAACACCTGTTGCAGGGGCACCAGTGACTTAAGTTCATTGGAGCAGAAGCCATGAAAATATTTATAGAACAGACATAGGGAAGCCACATCTCATTAGTGAGAAAGTGGCTGGAGTTGAGCAGCCAAGTCAGTACCTATCACATTACCGATTCTCCTTTGGAGCCTGTCAAGAACACTGAGATGAACAGTTGGTTTGCCTGACCATATATGACAGCAGTATTCCATGCACAGACAGATGATTGATTTGTGATATTCATGCAAAAAATATTAAAAAAATATATTAAGGCTCTTTCACTTAATATGGCATTGAGAACTTTTTTTTTTGGTGTGCCTGTATAGCAAGCTCTTTTAAAATCTTAGTTGTTTCTTGATAATGTGGTAAATATTAGATATACATTGTTGTTGGTTCACATATTTTTATAAACTTGTAAATATACAATTTTTTGTCTATATTTCTGAGATGAGGTATTGTAATTATTTACACTATTTGCATTGTTCGGACAATTGTACTCATTTTTGTTGTCATATTCACAACATTTTGGCCATTGTATGCTCTAGATTTCTTCAGGATCTGTCAATATTTCTGAGGTGAGTTATTGTAATTATTTACATTGTTCAGACTGTTGTCCTCATCTTTGTTGCCATGGTCATGACGTTTGTTTACCAAGGTACCCTCAGAGGAGGCACTATTGGTCATTGGAGACAGACTAGCCTTGGACTCATCCCAAGAAGAATGTACTAGTATACCAATAGATAACTTGATAGAGATACTGACTTTCTGTACACTAACAGGACACTTCAGAATGGAATCAAACATATATCAGCAGGATGAAGTCTAAGCACTGTGCTCACCATTATCACCAGTAATGGCTAACATATACATGGAATACTTTAAAGAGATGGCATTAGAATCCATATCACTAAAGCCATCTCTATGGTTGAGATATATAGATGACACCTTCATACTCTGGCTACACCAGCAAGAGGTTCAGTTACTACTGGACCATGTGAACTAAATAAGATCATGGATGCAGTTCACAATAGAGAAAGAAAAGAACAACAAACTAGCATTCTTGGATGTACTAATATCTTGAACAGAGCAAGAGTTCAAGACATCCATATATCACAAACCAACATTCATTGGACAATAGCTTAACTTTAACTCCTACCACCCCAACAGTGTAAAGAGAGAGAACGTCCACTGCTTACAACATTGAGCAAAAGTCATGTGGTAACCCCAAGATATATGAACAAGAAATGGTCTCCATAAGCAGTACCCTACGAAGTAACGACTACCCTGGGTACATGAAAGCAGCTTCAACAAACTGGAATAGAAGGGTGCAAGAAGATAACAACACTCAGAAAACAACCTATGTCTGCCTACCCTATGTGAAGGGATTATTTAAAGCATATAAAAGATCTGTGGTGCATATAACATCAGGATGACATTCAAATTTGGTTCAACACTTCACAGACATCTCTCATGAGTAAGACTTCTTATAGAGAAGAACATGATTAAGGACTGTGTATACACCATACTATGCAGCTGTGGTAAGACATATAAAGGAAAATGAAATGCTCCCTTAAGATAAGACTGCAAGAACACTATAAAGCCATAGCATGAGGGGAAATAGAAAAATCAGGTGTAGCTGACTACATATGGAGAGAAAGGATACTATGGGATAAAGTTGAAAAAATAGAGAACACCACTGGAAAATATTAAAACTTAAGGAATTAGCGCATATGCTAGGCTACAAAAATTTCCTAATTTAGCCAAGCATAGAAATGCATGCACTATGAGAGCCAGTAATAGGAAGTACTAGAGAAAAAACAATAACAAACAAAAGAATTGTAATATGAGCTCTGGTAAAAGAAAATGGTTACTGAGACATTAGGTTTATAAATACCCAAAATTCCCACAATGATGTCCTTATAGGCACATAGCCTGGTGGATAAAATCCAGTGACTTGATCCAAAGAATTGTGAGTTCAATACCTGGCAGCAGAGGTGAACAAACACTTTTGAGAGTTGAGTTAACTGAGACTGGGACAACTGAAAGAAGCATAACTTGTGGAAGTATAGCAATTTATCCCAGTGAACAAAATAAAGGGTTCAGCTTGGAATTCCAATCACCTGAAGAAGACTGGAGCATACAATGGCCAAGACAGGAATATGGCAACAAAGATGAGGACAACAATCTGAACAGGGTAAATAGTGTTAATAATAACATTTTTTCTTGTATATAAACAATTTTTCATGTAAATAAACAATCTTATAAAATAAATAGTGTTTAATTATTTTGTTTTCAATTCACAAGAGAAAAAAGAGTTCATAAATTTGGCTTCATATATTTGAATTTTATTAAAATTCTAAAAATAACCTTTTAAAACAATAAAAATTGCCAAAGGTGTATACAGTAATAGCAGTGTCAAGAGAAAAACATCCTCTTAGTGCATTATTTTTTGTGGGAATGTATGTTAAACTTTGCAAATATACATTTCATTGGTACATATTTACTACTTCGGTTACTAATAAATATTGAACACTGAAAGTTACTATAATATTTGAGTTCTTTTTGAGTTAATTATGATCTATAAGATTACTGACAGAAAGTTTGTTCATTTGTTTATCTTACAGAGATCCAAGTGAAGTGAAGCGTACAGCAGCTCACATTTCTTGGTACCCTGATGGGCCAAGCCGATTAGCTGTGGCCTACTGCAATCTTGAATTTGAGAGTTCCAATCCTAGGGCCTCCATGCAGTCATATATTTGGAACATTGGTAAGTTTATCATTGGAATTAATCTAAAATGAGGCCACTCTCAACGTTTTGTAAATATAAGTAAAGTGTTTGTTTATTTGTTTGTTTGTTTAGTGGCATATCAACTTCTTATGGTTCATTTAATGCCAAAAATTAATTTTTGTGGGAGCATTAGTAATTTTTTTACAAAAATGGTGTTTGCACGACTGATAATTTTTTTCATTTTTTATAAAAATGTATTGCTGATAACTTTTTACTATGAAAATGTTTTGCTGGTAATTTTATTATAAAAACTAGCAGTATAGCCCGGCATTGCTCAGGTGTAATGAAAGCTTTAAAACTAATCCATGGTCCTGGAGCTCAGACTCTTTGGACGTTGGCATGAAAGACTAAAAAGCAATAGTTGTTTCCAGTTAAAGTGAAACCAGAGACTGAAAGAAAAATGAATGGATGTAAGTCAAATTTTGATTTCCTGGTATTGATATCAAATAAGCTTTTTTTATCATAAACTGAATTTTGAAGGCTAAATAAGTCCTCTGAGTAAATGCTATCATGGCTGAGACTAAGAACCACAATTATGTCTACTTAGAGCCAAACCTGAAGCAAAAACTAAAATAAAAGAGCTGAAAAAAATACAGACATACTAGCAGATAAACAGACACACACACACACACACACACACAAACATCTTGCCTTTTATACATATATATTATCAATTTTCTGCACTATTGTAAGAACTGCAACTTTGAAACTTCTGAATATCATTTCTTATGTCTTTGTCTATGAGTGTATCAAATTTGATTAAAATCAGACCACTCCTTCTATAACCTGATTTTTTCGATTATCGGTTTTTTATATTTATCGGGGGTACCTCAACACAAAACCTAGCTAAGAAAAATTGGTTTCACCCGTTTCGGAGTCTATAGGTAATGGACACACACACACACACACACACACACACACACACACACACACACACAGAGTTCCATTTATAAATTATAAAAATAAAAATGCTTATGCTTTCATAGTGTTTTGACCCAATTTTGGGGGTTAACTATTTGTCCACAGCTGGGACCCTAACAGGTGCTATCACCCCAGGTCAGGGTGGACCTGGGAACAACAGCAATTAAGAAGTGGTTTCAAAATCTCCTGATTATAGGCCTTGCTACATAGATGTAGTTTATCCTCATATTCAAGATACCCAAGTAAAGTGATAAAGCCACTAAGTTGCAAAGGTTTACTGAGAGTGAAAGAAACTGAGAAAATGTTATTGAGGAAAGAATACAATAGAAGAACAGGATTCAAGGAGACAGAAGATAATGATGTTGCATTTAAATTTTTGAAGATTGTAATTGACAGGAAAGCAAGAAGCTTGCACTCTTCCACATGGAAGAAGTGTAAGAGAAGAAATTAATAGAAAAGAACTTAAAGTTACATCTAGCAATTTCAACAGCAAAATGATGAAACTTATCTGCCAATCTAGTCAGTTAAGTGCTATACGTGATACACGCTCTGGGTGATCATGTCTCAAAAGACTGGACAGAAGATTATCCTGCAGTTGGTTGCCATTGCTTTCCGTGGTAGACTGGTTGCCAGCCAAGGCTATAGAACCCAATCTATCCTATTATTTAACCCATAACTGGAGGGAAGAGATGGATTAATAATTTTTCCAAGGGTATTTGTGCATAAGTGAATGCAAGGAATTCAACTGGAACTCGAACTTGGCACCTTGATTTATCATTTCGAGTCAATGCACATCTGTGCTCAAATTCATGAAGCTGAGGTACCAAAGTAGAAAACTCATTTGAACACTTGCCATGAAAATGTTTATAGAAAAACCTTGGGGAAGCTATTATATAGTGATTGGAAAATGATTGAAGCTGAGATGCCAGGTCAGGACTGATAACATTGCAGTTTCATCATTGGATTTTGTCAAGAATCTCTAGATATATAGCAGAAGCATATAGGTGTAGTAACAAATTCAATAATAATATTCATAGATGAATAATAGATTTATAATGGTGCAAAATAGATTTTGGTGAGAAAACAGTGAACCAAATATTTTAGCAGCAGACTTAGCAATTGACTTGATATAATCATTCCAATTCATATCAATAGAATTTTTGATTGGGAAGGTGCAATGGGCTACAACTATTTTGATAGAAAACAAAAATGGTTCTCTAAGATGATTAAAAAAGAGCAGTTTAATTTTGGAGGTGTTAAAATTAACAATTATTTTTTTTCCTCCAGTTAGCAATAGATTTTTAGGTTAGCTACCAATTTCACTTTATCACACCTAATAACCCAGTGTTTCTCAACCAGTGCACCTTAAAAGGTGCCCAGGTGCACCCCAAGTTAACAGAAGAGTAATTTTTTAATTAATTTTATATTAAAAAAAATCCTTAATATTTAAAGAGTCAATAAATCTTTTCCATTTTGTCTTCCTAATGAATATAAATCAGTAACTATTGGCCTTTGTAAAAAGAAAAATGCAGATTCTTCATAAATCCCTTTAAATGAAAACTGTACCAATAATCTTCTTTGGGAATCTTCTTCTTCTATGTGCCTTGTCCTTTCAGGACATAGGCGATCATGGCCTTCCACGTCTCCCTATACCTGGTGGCTCTTAGCACGCTTTCTCCTGTTACACCACGCAAGCCCCGTCTACCATCCACCTGCTCAGGACAGTCAAGTACGTTACATGTTGTTTTCCCCTGTCTTTTTCCCTCTATTTGGCCTGTTAGTATCAGATTCTCTAAGCCCTCTTTTCTCATTGCATGTCCCAGGAACTTTAGCTGTCTCTTCCTGATGCTCAGTATTAATTTCCTTTTCGTTTCCATCTTTTTCAAAACCTCATCATTGCTCACACATTCATTCCATTATATCTGCAGCATCCTTTTGTAGAACCACATTTCAGTTACTCCAAGTTTTTCCTTTATCTTACATTGGTTACTGTTAACACTTAAGACTGTTTCTGGAAATTGTGCTCCTAGGCAGACAGCTATTTTCCCTGTTTCCATTCAAATTCCTTGATGTAAGATTCAAATAAATTCTAACTGCTTTCATTCAAGAGCTTTACATTTTTTCTTGGCTTAGCATGGTCTCAGAAACCCCTAATGGTTTGTGTATGAATAGCAGAACCTAGCTGTAGAAAATTATATGACCAACTGGCAATTATATACCAATAATGTTCACCACCATAAATAATAATTTAGGACATGAAACTATAAGATTAATGAGACTTAGTCTAGTGAATCCCCAACCAGAGACTCCTTACTACAAATATAACGTGAATATTATGATACTGTTTGATACTACTGAATTGAACAGCAGTTTATGAGTTGGCTAACATGATAATATTGTAATACCTTCCATCAGTATGGCTGATGCTAACCTTTAGGAGAGAGACTCATTGTGCATTCTTGAGCTAACATTTTCTGCTGATATGAAAAGAAAATATTATATTGAATCAATTGCTTGGTTTGAACCTAGGAAAGTTAGTTGACAGTTTTTCTCATCAGAATCTATCTTACATATCTATATGTTTACCATTCATCTTTGCCTTGAATATTGCTGCCACATCTGGTCTGGTGTTCCTGCTATGTATTTAGAGATTCTAGATAAAATACAAAGAAATATCTTCTAACCTGGCATCTCAGCTTCAGTCCCTTACCCATCACCATAATGAAGCTTCCCTGTGCCTTTTCTATAAATATCTTCCTGGTAATTGTTCTGATGAAATTTCTGCTATGATACCTTGACTTTATGAATTTAAGTAAAGTACTTGATTGGTGCCTTCACTTACATGCAAATACCCTTGGGAAAGGTATGAATGCATCTCTTCTCTCATTTATGGATCAAATAGCTAGACATATTTGGTTCTATATCCTTGGTTGGCAACCAGTCTACCGCAGAAAGAACCTACTGCAGAAAAATCTTTTGCCTAGTCAGGCATGGATTGAAAGAACCCAAGCTTGTATCATGTATGGCACTTAACTGACTGACTAGATTAGTGGCAATGTCTCATCATTTTACAGTTGAAATGGCTTGATGGAACCATAAATTCTATGTTAACAGCTTCATTTGAACTTCTTGTTTGTGGAACTCTCTTCTGGTTTCTTCCTTTCCAGTTAACCTTGATCTTCAAAAGTGTAAATGCAGAGTCAATTGTTATCCTCCGTCTTCTTAATTTTTGTTCTTTTATTGTTCTCCCTCCTTAATAATGTTTTTTTTCTCATATTTTTTCAAACTCTGTAACCCCTTATGTCTTTGTGGTTTTATTGCCTTGCTTGATGTGAAATGCTTAAAAAACATACAATACAAGATTAGCATACTAAGTAATGTACTTTTGCTATAATAACATGCAAAAACTAAAAATGATATTTTAATTCCTTTTATAAAAATAGGGGAAAAAGAGAAAGAGCTTTGTATTCTAATGCCATCTCTTCAAAGTATGCTTTGAAGAGATGGAATTAGAATCCACAGCTCTATAGCTAACATGATAATATGGTAATACTTTCTATCAGCATGGCTGATGCTAATCTTTAGGAGAGAGGCTCATTGTGCATTCTTAAGCTAACATTTTCAGCTGACATGAAGAGAAAATATGGGTGAGATACATTGATGATAACTTCATACTCTGGTCACATCAGGAAGCGGTTCAGACACTCAATAAGATCATCAATATAGTTTTCTATAGAAAAAGAGAACAACAACAAACTAGCATTCCTGGATGTACGAATAGTTTGTGAACAGAGAGGAGGTTCAACACATCCATATATTGCAAGCCAACATTTACTGGACAATACTTCAACTCCCACTACCCATATAATATGAAGAAAGGCATTACCTGCTGCCTGCAACATCAAGCAAAAGTCATAAGTGGCGACCCAGATACATATGAACAGGAATTGGTCAATGTAAGCAGTACCCTACAGTGTAACAATTATCCAGGGTACATGGCAACAATTCCAACAAACGTGGAAAAGAGGGTGCATAACAACTCTCAGAAAACAGCTTCGGTCTGTCTACCCAATGTAAAGAGGTTATCGGAGAAAATACAAAAGATCCGTGGTCCATATAACATCAGGATGACCTTCAGAAGTGGTTCTACACTTTTCAGGTACCTCTCCCAAGTAAAACCCCAACAAAGAAGGACTTGAATAAGGACTGTGTGTATGCCATTCCATGTAGCTGTGGAAAGTTATTTAAAGTCGAAACAGGCTGCTCCATTAAGGTAAGGCTACAAGAACATTGCAAGTCCAGAACACAAGAGGAGATAAAAAAAACAGGTGTAGCTGACCACATATGGAGGGAAAAAGGGGATCACCCATGGGATGAAGTTGAAATAATAGATAGAGAACACTACTAGAAACTACATAAACTTAAGGAATCAGCACATATGCTAAGCTACAAAAATCTCCTTAACCGACCAAGCATAGAGATGAACATAAAATGGGAACCACTAATATGGAGTACTGGACTTTATGTTGTTCAATCAAGATAAGGAAGATGAATAATTATTGACTCTTGGCATGAACATTGAAGTGTTCAAAGAAGTTCCCATGAAAAAGTGACTGTTCTTGGGTAAAGGTGTCTAAGTAGTGCTTTTTTCTGACAAGTAACAAGTGTGTTTTAATTGGTTATTTCTAACATTTGTTTCGCAACACTGCAGTAATTATTTAGAACTTAAAAAATAAAAAATAGCAGGATTCATTAATATTATAGTGAAAAATGAATACTTATTATCTTTGATCTTGAACTTTTTTTACTTTATGCTTACGGCCACATCACATTGAAACACCAATTCTTGTATGATCCCTGAAGTTAAGAAATGTTGAATCTGATCAGTACCTAGATGGGTGACCATTTGAGAATACCAGGTGCTGTAAGCTTGGATATGCAGGAAGTGTAATGGATAATGGTTTGAAATTGTTAATTGGAGAGCCAAATTCTAAGTCCCCTTGGGTTCATTATATTCACTTACATGCAGTTACCCTTGGGAAAGATATGAATCAATCTCTTCTCCCCCACCTATGAGTTAATTACTATGGCTTGTATCACTAAACCATTATTGTCTTCTAAATAGAAATACTTACAATCTAAAAAAAATCTGCCTTTAAATGACCTGCAAAGTGTTGATAAGCTATAAAAAATGAATCAGTTAATTAATTAGGACCCTGTATTCATTATTTCAATCATGCTAAAAAGTTCTATTGATAATGCCTAACCCAACTGCTAGACCAAATCTTTAACTTGTATCTTCCACTGGGAAAATGTTAGGTTGCTTGGAAAATAATGTCCAATTTTAGAATAAACTTTTTGTTCTAATATATTATGATAATAGTTACACTAATACATTATGATAATAGTTACACAAAAAAACTAATTTTTAATGATTAAAATGTACTCTTTCTAAATTATTTGTTAATTTCTTCCAAAATTTAACTTAAAACAATATATAAATCTCATCTTGAACATGAAAAAAAGAAGAGATGCATTTGCTTTTTTTGCATGAGTTTAAAACTTGATCATAATGCTTCTCAAATTACTGCCAACATTAACGGAGCATGGGGTGAATGATCCACTTGTGATCGGACAGTACAAAGCTACTTTCTGAAGTCTCACAGTGGGGATGCAAGTTTTGAACATTGAGGTGGTAGAGGACGTCCACCTCTATTTGACAATCAATATCTAAAGACACTGGTTGAACAAAATCTTTGTCAAAGTGTCTCAGATAATAGGTGTCAGCTTTTCAACAATATCGGACAATCTCAAGAAAATTAGCAAGGTGAAGAAACTTGATAACATGAACTCAGTGAAAGTGAAAGTTTGATCAATGCTGCATCTGTGACATTTGGATAGTCCATTTCTTGATTGAATAGTGACTTTTTATGAGAAATGAATTCTTTATGACAATTGTAAATGATTGGTGGATGTGTGTGGTGGTCCAGTGGATATCGGCTTGGAACAAGAAATTGGATAGCCGAGTTCAAATTCCAGTTGAATTCATTGCATTCACTTACGTGCAAATACCCTTGGGAAAGGTATTAATCTGTCTCTTCCTTCCAGTTATGGGTTAAATAACAGGACAGATTGGGTTCTATAGCCTTGGCTGGCAACCAGTCTACCGCAGAAAGCAATGGCAACCTACTGTGGGATAATCTTCTGCCCAGTCAGTCATGTCTCTTTCGAGACATGATCGCCCAAGCGTGTTTCACGTATGGCACTTAACTGAAATGATTGATACAATGGCTTGATCATAACTAAGGACTTTAACACTTTCCAAAAGCGGCAGAAAATTATGGTGGCTGTCTGCTGGTCCATTGGTATTATTCATGGTATTATCATCTAAATTATGCAAAAATGAAAATAATACTTACATCTCATTTTAACAGATATATTTACCAAAACTACAGAAAATATCTTGAAATACTAAAGAGAAAATTTATTCAATAAAATTCTCATTGGCTTCAACCATGGCCTCCAGACAACTTCAAAATCTTCTGCATCTCTTCTGGATGGTCCTCTTGTTTAAGTTGGTGAATGCTGCCATTATCCTTGCCTTGAAATCATCTTTGATATTACAAGGAGTTTTGTTGATCTGTTGCTCAACTGTACTCTGTACATAATAATCTTGCAATCTGCAGTGTTAGGTGGCCAGATGTAAGGGGTGAAGTGGTCACAGAAATTGTCTGACAGCCATGACTGGGTTCTCCTGCTTGGTACAGAGTCCTATTACCAGATATAAGGTCCTCCTGCAGCCAATCTCTTGATCCAGAGCAGCACTAACTCCTCAGGACACTTGATGTAGGCCTTCGTGTTGAGTCTGAGGCTCTCAACATCAAATTTTGGGAGTTCCTTTCTTATCAGAATGAAGAGAATGAGTTTTTTTGAAGCTGCTGTATCTTTGTAATTACCATTAGGCTCATCCAACTCTCATCCTCTGCACTGTCCTCAGATTGTTATTTACACTCTCTGAAATGTTCATATTGAAGCTTATGGTGTTAAACAGTATAGCATGCTATTCTCAAATTTTTGGCCAAGCAAATAGCAAATTGATTGTGCTTTTTTATGCAAAAATGAAAACAACACTGAAATCTCATTTTAACAGATATATTTACCAAAATTGCATAAAAATATCTTGAAATACTAAAGTGTAAATTCATTCAATAAAATTGGCTTCAACCACAGCTTCCAGAAAACTTTGGAATCTCCTGAAACTCTTCTGGATAGTTTTCTTGTTCAAGTTGGTGAATGTTGCCGTAATCAATGCCTTCTGTTCATCTTTGGTTTTACAAGGAGTTTTGTTGGTCTCTTGCTCAACTGTGCCCCACACATAATATTCAATGGGGTTGCAGCCTGGGGAGTTAGGTGGCCAGATTTAAAGAGTGATGTGGTTGCATAAAATTCTCAGACAGCCATGACTGGGTCTCCTGCTTGTAAAGCATGGTGTAGAGTCCTGTTGCCAGACATAGGGTCTTCCAGCAGCCACCCTCTTGACCTAGGGCAGCACTACCCCCTCAAGGTACTTGATGTAGGCTTCCATGTTGAATCTAAGACCCTGTGGGAAGATGATTAGAGACATAACGTTGCCATCACTAGTGATAACTCCAAATGCCTTCATAATCAACATTAGACTCATCCAACCCCTTCTGAATCTAATGCACTGTCCTCAGATCAACACTAAACACTCTGAAATGTTTGTATTGGAGCTTCCAGTGTGAATGCCAAGTAGTACAGAAAACTGTCTACAAATTTCTGGCAGAGTGAATTGTGTCATGGTGGTCTTTTTTCCCTGACGGTACCCAACTGACCCTACTATACTGTGCAGCTGACAAAATCAAAAATAAGCAATGCACATACATGAAATATAAAATTTACCCATTTCACCCTGTATAATATGGAAATCCTCTTGTCTTTGGAGAAGCCATTTTTAGGACTCCAGGTTCAAATAGGCTAGATTCATCTATGTCCCAGGTGAGGACATATTCTAGAAACAGAGAAACATCAAATCTTTGGTTTTCCTAAACTGAGAACTGTAAGCTGGAGTTTCTTTCTATATCTAGGGAAGATATATTCCCAAAGATAAAAAGCACCATCGACTTGTAAACTGCTAGAGAAGCAGATTTATCCTCTGCTCAAGCAATGGAGAGGCCTGGGCTAAAGAAAGCAACTTTTTAGTTTGGCTGAGGTAAAAAAAACTGAAAATTAAATGCTGCTTTTGTCACTGTATGAAGTGATGTCACTTAGTGGCCTGTCACATGACATATGTGACTTATGTCCAACAAAATGAGATAATCACTTTCTGTATCAATATAGTGGAGACAGACATTGCCATACGATAACTTCCACTACCCACTAATAATGTTAACAAAGCTGAGAGGTAAAATGACTGGCTCTATAAAAGTGTAGAGTACAAAAATACTAATTAGGAAAATATATTTAAAGACGCAGATATGAAAATTTAATAATAGTAAAGATTTAAAATATTAACATCACACATTCTGCAGCATGTATAAACTAATAAATAAATAAAAATCTGAAAATCAAAACCACTTTTTGGAAAGTTTGTTGTCATTTCATTGAAATTATATTGAAAGCATATGGATATTTTTCTTGTAAATATGAATTAATTGGTTTGAAACACTTTAACTTAATTAATTTTTCAATTTGAATAATTTTAGCTTAATTTTGTGAATTCATTTGAATTATATTGAAAGCATATGGATATTTTTCTTGTAAATATGAATTAATTGGTTTGAAACACTTTAACTTAATTCATTTTTCAATTTGAATAATTTTAGCTTAATTTTGTGAATTCATTTGAATTATATTGAAAACATATGGATATTTTTTTTGGAAATGTGAATTAATTGGTTTGAATTGCCTAAGCTTAATTAATTTTGTCAATTTGAATTATTTTAGCTTAATTAATTTGTCAATTTGAATAGTTTTAGCTTAATTAATTTTGTGAACACTTTTGAATTATATTGAAAGCATATAGATATTTTTCTTGTAAATGTGAAATATTTGGTTTGAATAGTTTTAACAGAATTAATTTTGTCAATTTGAATAGTTTTAGTTTAATCAATTTTGCGAATTTATTTAAATTACATTGAAAGCATATGAATATTTTCCCTGTAAATGTGAATAACTTGATCTGAATAGTTTAAGCATAGTTTTGTGAATTTAAATAATTTTAGTTTAATTGAACGAATCATTATTTCATAGAGATCATATTTGTCAACAAAATTAACTACTCAAGAAAATTACTTTCTGAATTTTTGGATGTTTTCAGTATTGCTGTCTTTTAAAATGTATGAAAAGTTTCTGTTGATTTGCTTTCTGAAAATAAAACCATTCAGTTTCTTACCTCAAACCAATAACCATGATTTATTGATTTTTGTGCATGGTTATATTTTATTCATTGATTGTCCAGCTGGCCCGCTGGGATTTGATTGAGAAAAAATCTTTTAATTTTCACTGCAGTTCACACCATTTTCTCTCTCATGAAAAGTTAATGAACTTAAAAATATTACTTCTTAAAGATTGCTAATTCAGTACTTGTCTGTCTATTTCAGAAAACACAAATAAACCAGAAATGGCTCTTCATCCCCCTTCTTCCTTGGTTTGTGTAGAATACAACCCCAAAGATTCACACATTCTTTTAGGAGGCTGTTATAATGGACAGGTTGGTAAGTAAGCTAGATGAAGTAATGTTATTGGTACTTCCCAACTAGTGCAAGAAAATAGATATTTTTCAGTATATTTTGGTTAAAAAAATAGAATATTATTATTTAAAGATTTTTCATCTGATAGCATTCTTTAGGGATCAAGTAACAACAAGTCTAAAAACTCCAGTAAAGTCTTCAGTATTTTTGTCAATTAAAATATTGATAAAATAAGAAAAGCTCTATTCTTTTTGCCTAAGATTTTCAATTTCTTTCAGTTTTGCAAGAGTCTGTAGAAACATTCCCAAAACTCTGTTGATTATGGGTATTACTGTTAGCTTTATGATCTACAATTATGATAAACATTAGGATATACTGAAGACTAGAAGGGAAGTGGGAAACATTGGTTAACCTACATAACAAGCTCGTTTAAATGGATGATAAAACAAGGACTTGAAGGAATAATAAAGGGATAAACATAGACAAACAAAAGACAGGAAGTTGTGGGGAACTATGATCACCCACATCAAATAGCACATAAAATTTAAGTAACAGTATAATAAATATGTGAATTGTATACAATAGGTTTTATTTTGTTGAACAAAACACAATGTTTTTCAAGTTTAATTCAAACGAAGTAACTATTTTGTATTGTTGATATTTTTACTATAATGTTTCAGACAATCCATCCTATGCATTTCATCAGATGTATAATCCATAAGAAATAGAATGGTATCATTTTTTTTTTCCTGCTTATGTAAATTTCATTCTTTTGTGCTGACCTTTCCAACTGAGACTGGCCATGCTATGTATGCAAGGAGGAATCATCCTCCTTCCCTTTGTATTTCATTAGTAAGGAGGAGGAAGTTTCACTTGGACAGCTTCTTCTCAAGAAATGGTGCTTTGTAGAACAGATTTCCAGCAGGATGTTTTCTGAAGCACTATAATCTTGACCTTTTCAATTCTAGGATTAACTGTTATCTTGGTATCTACCAGCCTCCCTACTGAGGCTGGATGCAGCACAATTTTATAGTGGGAACTTTAGGCCCTTTAACACAGGTAAAAATTTCCAGTAGTTACTGCACAAGGAATGGTTAGGCACTTGTCTATTTTCCCCAGATGAGGCTCTGTCCTTTGGCTGAACCTCATCTGAGTTCTTCTCTGCCTCCAGGCAGAGAGTCTGATGAGGTGAGTTCATGGCAGAACTCTTTCTTAACTGTTATCTTTCCTTTATAACATCATGAAATGAACTTTTTTATGCTCATACAACACAATACAGTAACCCCCTGCCTCGAGTTGCTCTAGGGCCTTGTACTGAATGAACATTAGTATTAAAAAGTCTATTATATGCCTAAATAAGACTGTTCAGTAGATTGGTTGAAACATTGTAGTCTAGGGATACCAAAGGGGATTATAACTCTCTTTGTTGAAGATTATATCATGTGAGACTTGTGATGGGTGCTTAGTGATGTCACTTTAAAGTGAGAAAAGTGACAGTCAGTCAGTCTTACAGTCAGTCAGCTTCCAGGAGTCAAATTGAGCAGAGGTTTTATTTTTTGAGTTGCTGAACCTTTCTGTAACAATAATATTGCCCATCCCATTCTGATATTTACTGTGATGGGAGATATGTTCTAAAACTGTATTTCATTAATCGATACATTGAGAAATTTGCTATTTAATATTTTGTTATTTTTCATGTCATGAATGCCATTTTATGGGTTTATGCTAGAAGGGGCTGACAAAAAATTCCCATGTTTTTGTCCCATTGCCATTTTTGAAATATATCAATGTATCTTGTTTTATGTGGAAGACATCTGGATTTTATCATGTTATGGGCATTGTGCAAAAAAACAAAAAAAAAACAAAAACATTTTGTATTTGCTTTTGTGCTCATATTGTGTCTTGATCATTAAAAGCTTGGAATGTTAATGATGCCTTTCAAAGTTGTACTCAATGCTATCATGTATTATTTGAGGACACCATTTTCAGATGTAAGTTTTACATTGAATAATGAGAATGGAGCCTTCCAAGAGATCTGTGCTATTCATGTCCTTTTAGATTGCAATAAACTATTATGATAATATCATTTTCAAACTAAAACTGTTTTTGTGAACATAATATTATTTGAATTTAGAAGCCATAAAAAAGATCTTAGGTTTACTCTTATTAATAACCAGCATCATAGCCAGTGTTGCTTGTGCAACTCAGAACATTTTAGTAGTAGAAGATGCCAATGAGAGGAGTAGATGGAAATCATTTATTGAAAGTTGGAAAGGAGAGATGAGGCTGTTAGTAACCATTTTCAGTATTAAGAAGAAGGCATTGAATGCATGTTGCTGTAGTATTCGAACAGAGTATAAAGTGTAGTTTTAGTGCCGGTCATACTTTTGTCTCCTTCTAAGGTGGGTGGGGGTTCTTTGATGTAGCTGTAGATAATGTCAACAAAGTGACAACCTGAAAAAGCAAAATTGTATGGGATTTAAATAAGACTATATAAAGTCTAAAATTTTTGACTGAAAAGACTAACAACTCTTGATGGCCTTTTCGTGTGTGTGAACTCTCTTTGGCTACTTTGCTTTTCCACACAACCATCATCATCGAAGAATAGAATAAAAAAATATAAAACTACATGTCTATATATACGTGTTCCTTCTTGTTTGTCCAGATCCAGCAGCAGTATACAACAAAATGACTAAAGCTAAATGAGCAGAGCATTTATACATCTCTTTATTTGCCATGTCCTTTCAGGACATGGGTGTTCATGGTTCGCCATAACTTCCTGTCTTGTTGCTTACATACTTTTTTTTAAAAATGTGATGTTCTTTCAGGATGTAGGTGTTTAATACTTTTCATAGTTTCTTCACATATAACATAAATAGTTTACCAGATGTGGACAAAATATGGTTAAAAAGAGTACCCTGAATCTTTTCTACCTTTCAATCAGAGATTGAAGAAACCTTGCCAGGCTTTGATTTTTCATCTCTGTTTTAACATTAATAAAAAGACAGAAGTTGAACTCAAGTGCTAAAAATTTCTCAAAATTCAAATTATTCACTGATGTCAATTTCACATAAATTGGACAGAAATCTTGAGAAAAAATATATATAAAAAAAGAAATGCATATTCACTTTTGAAGTGCTTTATATATCCTACCCATGACATCATAGGTTACATAAACAGCTATTATACTAGTTTTATAACCTGCTTTGGAGTGGATAGCTGATGCTATTTTGTGTGTGTGGATCAGTTTTGAACATGGAATAGGTCATGCTAGGGTTAGTTTTGTTAAAGACCACAAGATACTACAAACCATATCTCCATAAACTGTGTCTTTGACTTTGTAACCCTCTACCTTGAATGATTCTTGAGTCTTACACAGGGTGAAAATCATTGCAAAAAAAAAAAAAAAAGAATTAAGCACACAAGTAAGGAGTTAGATCTAGACTTTCCCATAGAGGTTATACATGGCACCAAATCTGTTCATAAATATCTAAACTGTCAATTATATTCAACTGCATTCTCAGATCAATGATTAAAAATATCTTTGAGAAAATGAATCTTGTAGGTTTTGTAGAGAACCATTCTTCTTCTGGTACTACAGAATCACAAAGAAGTGTACCAAATAACAGAAACCACATCATTTGTGGACTTACAATAGCAACAACAAGTAAAATGGATAGCACATGTAAAATAATGAGAAAATGACATAATTAAGATGTTGATGTTCCACACTTCTTTCAACAAAGGGTTAGGAAAGAAACCACTATCAGTACTGCAAAGAATGATACCACTTAATGGATTTGAGAAATTTGTTTTCCTGAAAAATTGTTTTAAGAGAAAGAATCTATGAATTTCAATTGATAGTAGCACTGACTAATCAGTCAATGAATGCCAAATATTTACATATGATGACATGGTTAATATTACCATTACCATTAACATTAGAGATGAGGAGAATAAATACTACACTTTATTCCCAGCCCAATGGCCAAGGAGTAAGAAAAAAGCATAACTTGAGTAGCACTTTCTGTTTGGTCAAGGAATACCAAATATTTGCATATAAGGAAATGGTTAATATTACCATTACCATTAACATTAGAGATGAGGAAAACAGATACTACACTTGATATTTACCCTACTCCCCCACTGGAGCAAGTTCTGATACAAGGTTAATTTTTAATGTGGGGAACTTGAGCGCATATGCTCAGGCCATTGGTCAAAGATTACCCAGCCCCCGCTTATGCAGTAACTGGGTACAAAGCTGGTCTTAGCTAGTCATGCTTGTCAAAACTTGTCAAAGCTAGTCAAAAACTAGACTTAGCTGGTCATTGCTTCCTGGCCGGTGAACAGACAGTGAGTATCTGAGAACAGATACTATATTTGATATTTACCCTACTCCCCCATTGGAGCGAGTTGTGACACAAGGTCAGTTTTTAATGTGGGGAACCTGAGCACATACACTCAGGCCATTGGTCAAATATTGCCCAGCCCCCGTTACGCGGTAAGTAGGTACAAAGCGGGTCTTAGCTTGTCAAAAGCTAGTCTTAGCTGCTCGGCCAGAACAGATACTACACTTTGATGACCAGGGAGTGCAGTAAAGCATAACTCAATACACTGGTCAATGAATGCTGAAAGTTCCCATATAATGAAATGGCTTATATTCTCATTACCATTAACATTATTGAAGGGTGACTGGAAGCAATGAAGAGGCATTCAGTACCTTTCAACTTTTCTGTGCTTTAAGAATGACTTATATCAAGTAGTAGTTATATAATTTCTGATTTCTTTGCTTCTGGCATACAAAAAATAGTTTGATATTTTTTTAAAGGTTACTGGGACACAAGAAAAGGAACAAGCCCAGTAGAGATGTCACCAGTGGCACAGAGTCATAGAGATCCTGTACACAAAGCCATCTGGGTCCAGTCGAAAACTGGTAATGAGTTTTTCTCTACATCTTCTGATGGCAAAGTACTTTGGTGGGACAACAGAAAACTGTCAGAACCCACAGAAAAACTGTTACTAGATCCTACCAAGAAACAGGACCCGACGAAAGTACAAGGCGCTATATGCTTAGAGTATGAACCAACTATTGTAAGTACTTGGTTTATAACAGTTTGGCATCAACATCATTTTTCTTGCTTCTTGAATTTTTTGCTGTTTTTAGCATTGACTTTTGTTTATTTTTTTAAACATATTTCCTGTGTTAATGAAAACATAAAGATTATTAAATTATAAGTGTGAAAACATTTGAACATTGGTAAACAGACTGTTTCTAATATTTCTGTCTGAATTTATAGGGAAGAGTTATCATTGTTTCAGCCATTGTGCTCTCCAACCTTCATCAGAAGCTTGTTAATCTGGGTGACTGTAATATAACAACAACTCTAAGTAGAAGCTTATGAAACATTATTTGACTAATTCAGCTTTACGACTGAAAACGTTTCTTTTATTATAGTGGATAATGAGAGGGAAGATGGAAGTGTTTATTTTTTTTACCACAGTGACCTTCAGGGTATTTTGAAATTAACTCTTTATCTCTGTGGAATGAACTAATGAACTAAAAACACTAAAGGGAGAACACTATAAAATCAGACATCTTAAGGAATCATTGCATATTGTAATACCATATAATTGTTATATCATATAATAATTATCACTGTGTATCTATGTATTTTCCATCCTAACTGTAGTGACAAGGGAGGTAAATCAACTATAGCGACAAGGGAGATAAATTAAGTTAGTAAATTTATGAGTGATTACTTCCCTTAATCATTTTAATAATCTATACCAAAAATATTTATCTGCATTTAGACAAAATTAGTTCCTGAGCAAAATGAATTTGTTTGATTAATTAGTTTCTGTACTCCTACATTTCTTAGATTGCAGTCTTATTTGTTCAAGCCTTTTATGTGAGGCACTCAGATATTTTTATCTATTAAGTGATCAACTTGCTTCAACTTTGTCTTGACATAGTTTGTTATTGCTATCTCTGTCATTTTGTTGCTAGGAGGTACTTCCATTTCCAAGCGGTATTTCCCTTTCATTGTTATATTAAACACAAAATTTTTTAACGTGAAAAGATATGAACCAAAGCAATTTATATATCAGGCATAATCAATGAATCATAGATACCATTGAACAAATATAAAGAGAATGGATTAATTAAATGGTTCATTAGCCTCTATTTTAGTTATTGAATCTCTATACATTGTTTTAAAACTTTTGTTTCATTGCATTTTACAATTTAAACTTTCTAACAGTTCTTGTCATTTTTAATGACATATGTACACTAGTTAATAAATAAATAGAAATGACAGCAAGGCTTCAACAGGAACAGCAGAAGCATCAGTAAGAAAAGAGAAGCCATGGTGAATGTAGTCAAGCAGGACTGCAGCAGTGGAAGCAGGAAGCAAGATAGAACATTAGGTTTAAGGCTCCAAGATTGTCCAATGGATTGAAGCATTGGTTCGTAAGTTTGGTGACATAGCAATTGTGAGTTCAATTCCTAGACTGGGCAGTGCAGACTTAGTTGAAACAGAGTGAACAACTTATAATAAAAACTAGATGAGATATTGCTAAATATGGTCAGTGGAACAAGAACAATCTACTCCTGGAGATTAAATAAGGGTTCACTTCAAAATTCTCTGAAAGTTACCTGGATGAACAAGTGCCTGAAAAAGGCCAGAGAGCACAAAAGCGAAAATATTTTGATAACAACAATGAAGGTGAAGATAATGGTATAAATCTGCAATATTCTCTAAAATACAATTTGTATAATAAATATTTTTTCTGTTTTATTTCTGGAGTAAATTATTTAAAATGTACTGTATTTTGTAATTTAAGAACCACATACTTTTCCCCTAAAAAACTATCTAATGTTTTTGTTTAATCCAATATGTTGGATGATGAAATATCCTAATATTAACTTTCTTGGAAAAAAATGCTATTGTAAAGCAAAGCATGCTTATTAGAAATGCATTCCTTATTGATTGTCCAATTTTTCATATTTTTATGACTCCAGTACATTTTTATACAAAATCACTTGTGATTTATTTTCAAAGTAAATTCATTGCAATGTGTATGGTGTGTCTGGAATATATATCCATCCATTTTGAATATTTTGAGAATTGGCTGTGTGGTTTTGATGTTATTTGGCAAACAATTAGAAGACATTTTACTGCAGGGACAGACACTCACTCATGGAGTTATTCAGTTTGTTGTGATATGCCATTGAGTAAACCATTGTACTGTATGCCCATCACACTCACAATGACTGAGAGAGTAGATTCTTTACTTCTTGTGCAGAGTTTTTGGCATTTTATCATCTAGAATTCATCATAAGAATTCAGGATGTGGAATTAGTAAATACTAAACACTTCAAATACCTAGGCGTATGGATCCATTATAACAGATTTAGCATAGGAAATTAGGAAGTTATGCACAGAACAGGCTGTGCTAAAAGTAGTTTTGCTTAACACCACAAATTGCTACAAAACTAAAACAATAACCTAAAAACTTGTTATGTACTGTACCAAATAAGAGAATCCACATCATTTGTGTACTTTAAACAGTAACAACTAAAATGGATATCACATGTAATTCAAAGAGAAAATAATGACATAATCAAGATGCTGGCATTCCACATTATTCTAATAAAAGGTCAGGAAGGAAACCCCTATCAGTACTGGAAAGAGCAATAATAGTTATTGGTCTTGATAAACCTATTTTCTTGAAAAATTGTTTAATATGAAAGTTTTGTAAATTTCAACCAGACATAGGACTGGCTGCTCAGTCAATAAATGCTGAATGTTTCTTTATAAAGAAATGGCTCAAATTTGTCCCCTTGCAACCTCTGCACCCCACAACATTTCTGACAGATTTAAAAAGAAAATGATCAGGCATTTTATAACAATCTCAAATGACTATATCGAAAAGTAGAAGGAATGCTGGGAGAAGTGTGTGGAGCATTTTGAGAATAAAGGCACTATTACACTAGGGAGGCTAAATTTTCATTAATAGTAAATGCCTGCATAATTTCTGAACAGACTATGTATTTCTAAATCAAATTATTTGTCATGAATTCTTGTGTGCAATAAAAATACCATGAATTATTATCAACATCATAAAAAGTATTTTTTCAATGGGAAATAATTGTAAATTTAGGGATTTTATTCAGATATTTATTTTATTTGATGCTGAAAATCATTAAAATATTGTGCAAAAAAGTTTTTCCTATATAAAAATCATTGACTAAATAATTACTAAATATTTTTAAAATTATTTAATTCTTTTTTGATATATAAATAATAAATGCTCTCTGTGAAATTTTTTTGTTTTTGTTTTAAGCCAACAAAATTTATGGTTGGTACAGAGCATGGAACTATTATTTCCTGCAACCGAAAAGCAAAAACTGATGCTGACAAAATCGTCACAGTCTATTCAGGCCATGCAGGACCTGTGAATGCTCTTCAGAGGAATCCTTTCTTCCCAAAGAACTTTCTAAGTGTGGCTGATTGGCAAGCCCAGGTAATTCAATTTCTTTACCGATTTGTTCAAAAAATTTCATAGATTTTTCACCAGTTTTGATTAGTTGAAAAATACATTTCATAATTTTGAAGCAAATTGATTGGTTGGAAAATATATTTGTTAATTTTGATATCAAATTTTGGCTGCTGTTCAAAAGTGATATCTGTGGCTCTATCATTGTTGTTGGGTAAATAACATACCCCCGAGGACATAAATGAACTAGTCTAGATGCTTAAATAAAGAACTCCAGTGAGTTTAAAAAAATTTTGTTGAAGTCAGTCTTCAGAGCATTTCTTACAGATGTCATGGCCTAAACAAGACTTTATATTATAACCACTAGAAAACAAGGTGTAATAATCATTGAACAAAAATTAAATTTTCATTCTTCATTTGATTTGTGAAAAATTGACATAGCCCTTTCAAAACTGTAGAAGATTTATTTCCCCCAATTACAAATGACTTATGGAAATATTTTTAACATCCAAATGTCTTTAAAACTATTTTCATTTGTGTGAATTTTTCAATATTCAATTTCCAATATTTTTTCTACTGTTTTTATAATTCCATTGGTTTTATATTTTTATTTTGTCTTATATCAGAAATTGTACATTTGTAATACTTCATTACAGTATTTGTATATAAATTGCTCAGTTTATGTAGATAAAAGTCCCTGAAACATATCACCTAATCAAAGTATAAATAAAATATAAATAATGACTCAAGAAATTTAAAATTGGTAGAAAGTACTCCAACTGTTTTTGGATTAAATCAATTTTATTTTTTGTTCTGTAGATTTGGTCTGAAGAAAGTAAAGAATCAAGTATTATGAAGACAAAGTAAGTCATGTTCATAATCTCTTTAATCATTTTTTCTTTGGTTTTGAGCAATTTTCCAGGCAATTTTTCTGTCAAATTAATCAAATCATTCATCATACACCTAAATCTAATATTTATAATTGCTTTACTAGTTCTTTTTAAAAACAAATAATTTTACTGCTCAAACTTAACTATCGCCCGGTTCACACTCCACCCATGTCTTTTGAACAGGTGAAGAGGCTCATCCCTTGTTTCCTGTTTAGGATGTGGTTCCCGGCTTTTTCTTTTCTTTTCTTTTTCCCACTCTTCTTGCACTTTTTTTTCTTTTCTCTTTTTTTGTTCTCAATTGGAGTAGATAGATTTAACTATCGCCCGGTTCACACTCCACTCACGTCTTTTGAACAGGTGAAGAGGCTCATCCCTTGTTTCCTGTTTAGGATGTGGTTTCCAGCCTTTTCTTTTCTTTTTTCCTAATCTTCTTTCACTTTTTTTCTTTTCTCTTTTTTTGTTCTCAATTGGAGTAGATAGACTTAACTATCGCCTGGTTCACACTCCACCCACGTCTTTTGAACAGGTGAAGAGGCTCATCCCTTGTCTCCTGTTTAGGATGTGGTTCCCGGCTTTCTTTTTTCGTATCATTCTACTCTTAAGTAGCCCCATGCACATTGGTGTCACCGCCTTGCTTGGGGTGATATGATTAAAAAAAAAAAAAACCTAATCATCATTTTAGTATAAAGTCTACAACTTACATTCACTCTGAATCATTGTTGCAGATCTGACATTCAGTATTGCTATATTTAACTGGTTTTTATGGTGTTTAACATTTTCACTTCTTTCCTTTGCTAGGTTGCTAATCTCGGATCATCTGTATAGTTTTATTAACATTTAATAGTTTGTGTCTTACTTCAGATCATGCCAGAATAGACTTTGCACTCAGTTTCTTTCAGAGAAGCCTGTCTCAGGGTTGACCTGAGAGATTAGATTCTAGCCAAGAGGTGAAGACCTGTACTTTACCCAATGTCAGTGACTGCCTTTGAATCATAAACATGTGATTGACCTAGCTGTACCTAGAATATGCACACATGGAAAAGAACAGTATATTAAATAAATATATAGCCACTCAAGAGTATGTTTGAAGAGGGCCACACATATGCACTGATAGAAACTGACAAAGTCCAGAGTTGAAGAAAATATAATGTTAAGTATAAGAGATTTAATCTCATTTTTAATCATTTCACTCCAAGCAAGGCAATAAAGCCACTAAGACACAAGAGGTTACTGAGTGTTGCAGAGTATGAGAAAAATATACTATTAAGGAGAAAAGACAATAAAAGAATAACTGTTATGAAAACAGAAGATAATGAATGACATAGCATTTAATTTTTGAAGATCAAAGTTGATAAGAAAGCAAGAAACTGGAAGAGAGTTTCACAAGTAATAAGTGCAAGAGAAGAAACTGTTAGCATAGAACTTATGGTTTCATTTAGCCATTTTAGTAAAATGATGAGACCTTTCCATCAATCTAGTACTTTCCTTCCCATGGCCTCTCATTCTTTCCCTTTTTTCATATTTTTCTTTCCTTTTATTCTCTTTGTTGTCATTCCATTTTTATTGCTGTTGCCATTTCAATTTTTTGTTGTTTTCATTCCTTTTCTTTTTTAGTTGTTATTTTCTATGTCTTTATCCCACTTTTTAAAAATCATTTCACCCTAGGCAAGGTAATAAAGCCACTAAAATGCAAGGGGTTATTGAGTGCTAGAGAATAAGAGAAAATTATACTATTGAGGACAGAAGACAATAAAATAACAACAATTAAGAAGACAGAAGATAACAATTGACATAGCATCTAAATTGTTGAAGATCAAACTTGACAGGAAAGCAAGAAGCCAGAGAGATTTTCACAAGAGAAAAATGCAAAAGAAGAAAACGTGAGCATAGAATTTACAATTAACTCTAGCCATTTCAACTGTAAAATGATGACAACTTGCTGCCAGTCTAGTACTGCACTTAAATTCATAAAGTCTAGCTACCATGGAAGAAAGTTCATCAGAAAAATTACCATGAAAGAAGAAGCTATAGTGGTAGAAATGTAACTGAAACTGATATGCCAGGTCAGGACTAAACAGGACTAATAACATTGCAGATTTTTCTTTGGATTTTATCAAGAATCTAAAAATATACAGCAGGAGCACTGGACCAGATGTGGCAACAATATTCAAAGCAAGGACAAATGATAGTCTTATAAATATATAAGATAGATTCTGGCAAGGAAAATTGTGAAGGAATTATGCTGGCCAAACAATTCTTCATCCGCTTTTAATGCAAACAGCTAGTTGGTCTTCTTTTGTGGTTCTTATTACCAATAACGGCATCATTGAAATCCACTTTGGAATATATCATCACCACTCCTTACCTAATTAATGGTTACCTGAGAAGCGAGGAAAAGGTATTTGTCTGTTTACTTACATGAGTACATTAAGACTCGCACCTTTTTGTGAGGTGCTAGATTGCTGGTCTTGTAAAGTTTCCTTACCACTTGTCTCATTTGAGGATAGTTTCGATTAGAGAGGACAGAATCAGTTTTCATCAGCAGTTTCATAGGTGCGTCTCTTCAGCTTTTAAGAATATGGGAACAAATATTTACCTAACAACACACTTCATCACTGTTTTTTGATTCTTCCAGTTTGTTAATATGTCATTAACTACTTATCTCGCTATCTATAAATGTCTATTCATAAGTGACTATTTTGGTGTGGCATATTACTGCCTGTGTTGTTGTGAACGGGTTTTGCTTGTTTTAGTTTGGTTCTTCTGACTGTATAAACAGGATTTTTTTTTTTGCCTACCTTAATTGGGGTTCTTTCCAGCTTAACTTCAAGTGTAGCTCTTTCCTGGTCTAATCTCGACACAGTGAACCAACTTTCCCAGCTGCAGACTTAGCAGTGGATTCAATATGTTCATGTTTTCATTAGTAATGTACAATGGTATTGTAGTGAAATATCCTGTCCTACCCAGGAATGGGTATGACCCGGGTTACAAAAGACCGGGACTAGAACGAACTAGAGAGTCTTTGTCATTATACGATAGTGATCATGATTATACGAGAGCCATCATCATTAGACAAGAGTTATATGTCATTAGACGGAAGCATTCTTCCCAAGATGGATGCATACATCCTATACAGAGACATTGCCTTCTTGATTGTTATTCTTGTTAACTGTTCGTTGGTGTATGTGTATTTGGTTTAATTTACAGAGGTATAATAAATCTCTAGTCATATATCCTCAGTGTTAAGAATTATTTTTTGTACTATTCTTTCTTTGTTTATCCCCTCCCGGGATATAACAGATGATAAGATTACAAAATGGTGTCCATTGTGTGTTACATTTATGAGGAAAGGATATGTTTGCTGCATTAAACTTCTCTTTTTGCGCATGATTATTAGTTCTTCAATAATGATTAAATCAACCATTTATTTAATGAGGCATCAAATTTGAGTGACACAGTATATTAAATCTGCCAATATTAGGTATTACTTAATAGCATTAAGTACTAACTTATTGTTAGTCTGATTCTTGTTATTAGAAGTGTCGTATGGTTTTAATCTTTTCATTTGTCAATTAATAGTGTAACTTGCTTATCACCCAGTCAAAGAATCAGGTGGTGTTGCTAACACTAACCAACCAAAATAATCACCCCACATCATACTCATTACACAGTACCATCCACTTGTTTTTTGCTTTTATGATTGTTGGAAAGTACATATGAATTATGAGGATATTCAGTCAGTTAAGTGCCATACATGATACATACTTTGGGTGATCATGTTTTGAAAGAGACATGACTGACTGGGCAGAAGATTACCCTGCAGTAAGTTGCCATTGCTTTCTGCAGTAGATTGGTTGACAGCCAAGGCTATAGAACTCAATCTGTCCTATTATTTATTCCATAACTGGAGGGAAGAGATGGATTAATACCTTTCCCAAGGGTATTTGTGTGTAGGTGAATGCAAGGAATTCAAATGGAATGAGGATATTACATTCTATTAAAATATAAAGGTGGAATTAACGTGGAATTTTTTGCTTTCAGTTTTTTTGTCTTTTTCAGTGTATCTACCTGGAAAATAATGAACAGAAGATATAAACTACTTCATTAATTCTTAAACTATGAGATAAATTTGCACGAAGATGAATGTGTACGCAAAATGAGAAAAAAATGAGAAAATTCACTTTTTTATAGAATAGTTTATGCTTATTTTTTTTTTTTTAGTTATATATTCTTATAAGCTGTGTTCCTTCAGGACATTAGTAATCATTGCTCTCCACAATTTCCTGTCCTTTATAGCTCTTAGTAAAGTTTGTTTTTTTACTATATTTCCTAATCCCTGTTCTGCCAACTATTTGTGTGTAACCTACTGCTTATACAATAGGTTACACACTTTTATCCTTTGTCCTTTTTGCCTTCAATATTTCCTGTGAGTATGAAATTTTCTAAGCTCTTTTTTCTCATTATGTACCCTAGAGATTTTAACTGACTCTTTCTGATGCAAAGTGTAAGTGTCCTTTTGTTTCTATTTTCTATTGATAAAGTTGCTTGTAAAATGAGTAAAAAACATGAACATTCATTTTTTTAAAAAGAGTATTAAGAGACAGGAAAATTTCACTATAAACAAAGAAAGGAGTACTGGATTGCTATGTGGTGCCAGTTCTTAAATAAAGCAGTAAATGCTGGACAATATCATCAAAGATGAAGAAAAAACTTGGAACAATTGAAATGTGGTTCTACAGAAGGATGCTGCGGATATCATGGATTGAGCATGTGAGCAATGATGAGGTTTAAGTTAACATATTTGAAGGGCCTGATCAGGTGGATGACAGAATGAGGGTTGTGTGGTGTAACAGGAGAAAGCGTGCTAAGAGCCACCAGGGATAGGGAGTCATGGAAAGTCATGATCGCCTACATTCTGAAAGGACAAAGAAGAAGAAGAAGAAGAAGATTTTATGCTTACTTTTGCTTTAATAACATACAAGAATTAAAAATTATATTTTAACTCCTTCTATCAAAATAAGAGTAAAAGAGAAATAAAACAAATATTAGCTTCCTAAATTTGATATTTTTAACAGATTAATATTCCTTGAAGCATTCCTTTTCTCTGCACCAAAATTGTCACCAAATTTTAACACTTTTATCTTTTTGAAGCATGCATAGAGAAATGGCATTGTATCTGGCCTGTTCTTCCAGTTTTATTCGCAGACAAATTCTTCAGAAAATAGCATAACCTCATTAGTTCTAGAGTTGCCAATTAATCATTTACACTTGAATCATAAACGAATGATACTTGTATTATTGGAAAAAATTTAAATTAATTGATTATATCCACTGATGTTCACTGAAGTATCAGTTGGTGGTACCTGCTGTTTAAGAGCTAAATTAATCAATAATTTTTCATTTTATGTATTTTGTGAGTCCCCAAAATCTCAGATGAAAGAAATTTTTTTCTTTTATTATAGACTCACTTAAAGACTGCTTAAGATGGTCATTAACTTAATGTTAAAACCCTTCCAATACTGCATCAAATATTATTAAGCATATTAATGCTTTCAAAATAAAATTGATATTGATGAAATATTATTGGTAAAATTTTCAGGATATATTATAAACAAATATGTTTATTATCCATATGAGTTTCAGCTTATAATATCTATATGTTGATGTGATTACACATGTACATGGAGAAGAGGGAATTTTTTTATTTCGTTAGATTTTCTAAAATTCTTCTAATATATAAAAATTATATGTTGTTTTCCCATCTACATGTACATAAAAATTGATAAAACCTTGTTTTGTGGGTGTCAGATTTTATGATGTAAATACACCAAGTGCAACATAAATTTATATTTACAAATAAATCCAAATGATACAAGCTATAAAGACATATATTTGGTTAAGATAATATGCCATGTACCAGAACAAATCATTATTTTATTATTTTACATGTTATGCTTCTTGACATTCTATAACCTTCATCACTCTTTCAATCAGTGATTTTACTGTTTTTACTTTAAAATTATTTATAGCAGTTTTGATTGCTTCCCAAAGTTCTTTGCTAGAATATTGTTTTCCATTTCCATATACATCTATTTTAATAATGGGCTACAAGTTGTCTATTGGATTGATAGCTGAAGAATTTTAATGGCAGCATTCCTTTAATTTGGTGTTATTAAAATCATTTTATTTTTGCAAGGTGAGCAATAGTCGAAAAATGCCTTATCTAAAAATGCATAAAAAATGCATAATAATTCTCTGCATTTATCTTGATAACAAAATCAACTTTGAGGAAACCTATAATTTTATTGCCTACAGTACTAATCCAAAGTATTAATCCACTACATCCTTTGTGCTTTTTCAATTTTGAAGGTGAGCAATAGTCAGCTTTGCAGAATATGAAAGTGCATTTCCTGCATGAATATAGTTTTTAGATTAAAGATTCTTGGTTGTAAACTACCAATCCAAAAATACCTTGTCTAAGAATGCATAATAATTCTCTGCATTTATCTTGATACCAAACTCAACTTTGAAGAAACCTATAATTTTATTGCCTACAGTACTAATCCAAAGCATTAATCCACTACATCCTTTGTGCTTTTTCAATTTTGAAGAGCATAGATTTCAATTTTATTTCTATTTTGCACTCAGAGAAAGATTTTTTGCTACAGTAATGTCCCATTTAAAATTCTTTTCTTTCAGGCAACATTCATCTTACCTGACTGATGGTTGCTGGAGTCATGTTCGTCCAGCTGTCTACTTCACAACCAAAATGGATGGGACCCTTGATATCTGGGATTTAATATTTAAACATAATGACCCGACTTTGACCATTCAGGTTAGTTACTTATTTTTAATGTTTTGTTATATTGAAGAAAAAGTTGAACAGCTCTCTTTTTATCAAAACCTATTCATTTTCTATCTATCTATCTATCTATCTATCTATCTATCTATCTATCTATCTATCATAATAATAATAATAATAATAATAGAATTGAATTCTCAGAACAGAATTTTGGCCATTAATAACCTTGCTATCCCAGTGGTCCAATATAGTTTCAACATCTAGAACTGGACACTAAATGGCATCAGACGAATACATTCTAAGACAAGAAAGCTTTCTAAGCATAAGATGCCATCATTCAAAGGCTGGTGTAGACTGTCTATACATATCTCATCTAGAGAGTCTAGCTTGTTTGAGAATTTTCCATTGTAACTGATGTCAATATCTGACTACAGTTCACTTCCAGCCAAAATTTAAACTTTCTCTCTCTTAGGAATTTTCATTGGCTCTTTCCTCTCTATATATTCTCACTTAGTTTCCTTTTCACTTTCTATTTCTTCTGTATCTTTCCAGTCTCTCTTTCTTTTCCTTTTCTTGATTTCTCATCTTATTTTCTGATCTTTTTTTCCCTCTTTCTTTTCCCCCTTTGTAAATATATTTTTTAAATTTACTTCATACAGAAAAGAAAATTTCAAAAATAAAAGAAAGTGTTGATTTAAAATTTTTTTTAAAAAAATTAAACATTTATTGCTATCATTATTAACTACCTGATAAGACACACACACACACACACACACACACACACACACACACACACACACACACACACACACATACTTTAAAAACAACTTTAGATATTGTACAATTTCATGGGTAATACGTATTTTGCAGCAAACCTGCTGGTCGTCAGATCCAAATGATACAACAGTTAATATTCAAAATAATGGAGAAAAGAATCACATACAGACACTCACATGCCCATCTCGAGTATAGATATTTGTAATGGTAATCTACAAAACATTTCCTTGCTTGTTCAAAAAAACAGAAGAAAGAAAAATAAAGATGTAGAAAAATCATAAACAGAAAAAAGAGAGAGAAAGAAAAAGAAAAGGAAAGGAGAACGAACAGTAAAAGGAGAAAGGAAGTTAAAGTTAACATCTTAGATTGACACCAGCATCGATTGCAATTCATCTACTTTCTTAGAAAAGCATGACATGGAAATTTAACATTAAATTTAGTTTTAAAGATAATGGGATGTATTTATGGTATAAAAATAAATGGTAAATCATACTTTTTAATACAAATTAAAATATAACTACAAATAGTATAATATTATAAATAAATATAGTTATAATAAAAAAAAAATGATGAATAAAATATTAAAAAACAATCTTCAAAAATGATCTTAAATAGTATTAATGATAATAATAATAATAATAAAAATATAAAATATAAATTAAAAATTTTAAAACAATAATAACACTATTATTAATAATAATATTATTATATAAAAAAAAACTAGTAAAGAAGCTAACATACACCAAAAATAAATATATAACACTGAAAAAAGAGGAAATAATAAAATTAAAATACATACTTACATACATACATACATACATACATACATACATACATACACATACCCATATATATATATATATATATATATATATATATACACACATATGTATTTATATGCACATACATCATCATACATCCAAATGCAAATATATACATATATATATGTATATAAATGCATGTGTGTATGTATGTATACATGTGTATATATTAATAAAAAGATATATATGGGATATGCTGCAAAATACATATTACCCATGAAATTGTAGAATATCTAAAATATTTTTCTAGATTATATTACTCAGTTAAATTAAATAAATTTAACATTGAGTTATTTTGAGTTTGTCTCTATTGGAATTTACCTGACTTAAATAAAAAATATTCTATGTTATATATATATATATATATATATATATATATATATATATATAATAAGTAAAAAACAAGTAAGAAAAGTGTCTTTAATCTAACATGTTTCATTTTAACAAACTTTTTTAGAGATTTGAAGAAGCTTGTTATAGTGAAACATGTTAGATTAAAAACACTTTTTCCTACTTTTTTATTCTATTTATCTTGTTGGATTTTGATCCATATATTCAACTTATATATATATATATATATATATATATGGATGTAAATAAGTATATATATGTGTATATGCGCAGATACACTTCAGTATATAGATATTTATTGGATGTTCTTAGGACAGCGCTCAATGTGATATAACAGAGCAAAAGGTATATATTAATAAATATGCATAATATTTTATGTTTTAAGCATGACTTGAAGTTTCATATATTATGCAATTATCAGGTACATATTATGAACTTAATTTCATGAGTTCATAATATGTACCTGGTGATTACATAATGCATGAAATTGAGTTGTGCTTAAAATGTAGGATATATATATATATATATATATATCAGACTTGCAGTCTAGCTTGGCATTGTTCGGGTGTAATGAAAGCTTTAAAACTAATCCATGGTCCTGGAGCTCAGAGTCTTTGGACATTGGCACGAAGGACTAAAAAGCAATAGTTGTTTCCAGTTAATGCAAAAGCGTAGACTAAAAGAAAAATGAATGGATGTAAGTCAAATTTTGATTTCCTGGTATCGATATAAAATTTTCTGTCTTATTGTAAGAACTGCAACCTCGAAACTTCTGAATATAGTTTCTTATGTCTTTGACTATGAGTGTATCAAATTTGATTAAAATCGGACCACTCCTTCTTTAACCTGATGTTTTTGATTATCGATTTTTGATATTTACCAGGGGTACCTTGACACAAAACCTGGCTAAGAACACTTGCAGATGCTTATAGTACAACTGTGTAAATTTTCAAGAAAATCGGTTCAGCTGTTTCGGAGTCTATAGGTAACGGACACACACATACAGAGACAAAGTTCCATTTATAAATAAGTTTAGATAACAATATATATTTTTATATATCAATAACAACTTGGGTAAATTGTATTTCAAAGTGGAAAATAATTACTTGTGATGTGAAGATTATATGAACACAAAAGAGACATTTCACGAAACAATATATCAAATGATTTGGTTGCCAACTGTAAAGAGACTGACCACAATTTTGACAGAAAAAATGCTACTCTGATCAAAGGAAAAAATAATGTAGTGCAATGTAAATGTTTGGAGAGTGCCTTGATTGCAAGCTCATCTGCAACAAATTTGTGTTCTGGCTCTTACAACATTTCCCCGTTCCTAGCAGGTCTTTCATTATTACAATGTGAGAAAACAAAACAAAAGTAATGGAAAGAGAAAAAACACTAAATAAATTTGACTAGATGTAAATAAAAATATTCAAAACATCACCAGCACCCTCTATTTGGGCATATATGTAGTTGTAGCAGCATAACAAATTTAGTCTGATGAAGTCCTGAAGGGTGAAACACATCACAAGTAAACTTTTTTCCACTCTGTCATACAATCTCCCCCCCCCCTATATATATATATATATATATATATATATATATATATATATGTCATTTTTAAACAAGTTATTTTGCTACCTTGGTTTCCATCATAAGTGGTTTCTTCAGGCAATTTTTAATAACAAAATCATTATTAAAATTCATGGTGGAAACCAAGGTAGCAAAATAACTCGTTTAAAAATGAAAAATATTCAAAAGTTCTACAATATAATTGTATAGAACACTTTTAATACAAATGTGTACTGGTCTAACCCTATTAGGACCAAAAACTAAGTATTAAACAGCCAATATATATATATATATATATATATATATATATATATAATGTAAATGCTTGGATATGTGGTGTGTGTGTTTTGTTAATTTGTTCTGGGTATGATGTTTTATTTTTTGTAGGTGTGTGATGAATCCTTACATAGCCTGCGAGTTGAAGAACATGGGAAGCTGGCTGCATGTGGCTCTCACAGTGGCACTACAACTCTGCTAGAACTCTCTAGCAGGTTCTACTGTATGCAAAAGAATGAGAAAAATATAATTACTGAGGTGAATAGATTTTGATTTTTGTCTTTATTTTGTAAATTTTAGCTTTCAAGAATTCTTGTTCAATCATATACTTTTTAATACATCAAAATTACATCTGCATTTTGTTTAACTTGACCATCAAGAGATGTTGCTCTTCTGATTCTTATTAAGTGCTGTTAAGTGTGATTGTAGGGGTAACAGCTTTATACAGGACCTACCTGAACAATGAGATTATTAAAGTAGGTTTTGCTTTTCTGCTTGTGTGGGTTATCCCACTTGGGTTTGCCAAAAGTGCTTATTAGAAGGCACTCTTTAAGTCTATAAATAGGCTGTAGGGAGTCCTGATAAAAATAAAATAGAAAAATAGAATATATATACAAAAATAAAAAGAATTAAAATTAAAATAAAGCATTTGCACTTTCTTTTAATACCCTTATTTTTTTCTATTCGTTCTCAACGAACAAGAAAGCAACTCTCAAATAAAAAAGGAAGAAAATGAAAAGATTGAACCTGGACGAAAAACACAGGTAGTTTGCAGGATAAGAGCTTACTAATTTATGACTAAAAATATAAAAAATTAGGGAAGTTCCATGCATAACTTTGGTTATTAAAAAGAAAGAAGTGCTGGAAAATAAAATAATTTTGAACAATAGAAGCAGAAGGACAACAGAAGCAGATGGAAAAAAAAAAAGAAACTAGCCATGCATGATGTGGGATGAAGTAGCTAAGAAGTCATCTGCTAATGATATTTCTGCCCTGCTTAGGGCTTAGAGAAACACAGTAGATTGACATTGACCAATTATAAACAAACATTTTACTACACCAAATATCAAAAGACTCACTCATCACTCTAAAGAAAATAAATAAAAATAATTTATTTTATACCATTGTGATCCAGACATTTTACCCCAGAAGTTCTGAATGGCACCAAGAAAATTTTACTACCTATCTACACTGACGTGAACACGTATATCTATAAGGCAATGATATTCTCACTCACACTCTTTTTGATCTTTTTAGCTCTAACTTTCAGGTGTGGTCACATGTTGATAAGAATGCTACCAACAAGGTGTGCTCACTTCTTTGGTCCTCCTTTGACTTTTGCACTCTCTCTCACACACACATATACACAAACAAGCACATTCTTCTAATAGCTAGTTTTAATGTATTTCCTTTTGTTACAATTGTCTAGACATGTAATTCCTTTTGTTAATAACATGCACTGGCATCTGTTTCATATTCATTTTTTTGTCACTCACAACTCTTACATATTTATTCTTTACTTTGTCAGCCATCATAGTAAACTAATAAGTAGTAATTTATTTTAATATATATTGCAATGGGTCAGAGCACATGGATAAGTGGATTCATGGCTTTCTCAAAAGCAACAGTGCTTAGTGAGCATGGCCAAAATTTGAACATAGCTGATTCTATTGTCTGTTCTTTTAATATTGATTTATTTTCTACAGCTTATCAAAACCTTTGCAGATTATTTGAAACCAGAAAATATTTTTTGATTGTAAGATTTTTTTTCTTTTTGGAGACTATGCACAAGTTACTTTTTCAAAGATTTGATGAAATAAGTACCTGTATAGATTAACTCCACCTCTAGATTGATTTTTTTATGGTTTATCAACCTTTTGTAGGTTATTTGAAAGAAAATATTTTTAGATTGTAAGAATTTTTTGTAAATAATAATGATTTACTGATACAAGTCCTACTAATTAAACCATATCTGGATAAGAGAATAAGTGAACATAAAAAACCCTAACTGAAATTGAGACTTGGCTCTCTGATTAACAATGTTGAGCCATTATCCATTACACTAAACACATATTTGAAATTACAGTAATCCAGATACTGACTGGGCTCAGTATTGCTTAACTTCAGTGATTGTATGGGAGCTGGTGTTTCAACATGATATGGCTATAAGCTCCATCATCAGTTCTGATAACTGGTATATGTTCTGTCTTCAGGAAGAAATTAATACCATTAATAAAATCTGGTATTAATTATAAAACAAAAACTAAAAATCCAGTATTAAAATACAGGTTATTAAAATAGAAATCCAGTATTAATTACAGGTTTCCAAAAGTACCCAGTATTATAAATTAATCTATAATTAATACTGGATGTTTTTTAAAAAAACATCCAGTAACATCAGTATAACATCTGATATAACTTACAGGTTTATGATAAATATATTAATTATATGTTTCTAAAAATTAATTTTTCATAAAAATTAATGCCTACATCTCAAAAATTAATATGTTATCTAATTACTCTAATTAATTTTTGTTTATAAAATGATTTTGTTTTCAGAGGTTGCAAAAGATCAAACAAAATTTTTTTCTCTATCCTGGGAAAATTTAATTTTGTTGGCTGGCTGAGAACAATTATGTGTGTTCATAACTCATTTTTAACTTCTATCTTCTGTTAACATACCTCATTTTAAAGTTTATCATTTTGCTTATTACAATCCAGTGTCACCTCACTCATTTTTTAATCTTTACGTAATATAGTCCAGACTGCTGACTATAGTCTATATATCTTTTCGATCATTGTTTATTATAATCCAAAATCACACTTACATTTCTACTCTGAAAAAAATAAAAAACCCACTGTGTTTGATAACATATAAGAATATTTTCCTCAATTTTTCTATCTAAAATAACTAAAAAAATCCTTTGGGTCTTATATGTAAAGTTGACATATTTGGTAGGCAAATGTTTACTCAAATCATGTAGTGTATCAGCAATAAGACACAGCTCCAATTAAGAATACTGTAATGTTAACTGTACATTGTTAGAAGTTTTTATATATAAGATATGGTATCTAAAAATGATTCATAAAATATAATTAACATGTAATAATAAAAAGAATATCATAAATCATAAAACAAGATTCATTTAAAAATATAAAATTCTATTTATAGAATATTGTCATTCTTAATATCTTCTTTTCACTGTTAAGAGAAATGCATAATTATTTGTTTTTACAAATATCTTGGATTCAGATATATTCAATTTATTCAAAACAGTAAATTATATATTTGTGCATTCCCGAACCCCGGCCTTCAAGTGGGGGAGAAGAGTAAATACCCTTCCGGCTGGGGATCGAAATGACCAAAAAAGACCAGTTTAGACCGGTTATGAACCTCTCCACTGCGGTGGATAGATAATATTTGACCAGTACCTAGGCGTACGCGCCCAGGATCCCCACATTAAAAAAGACCTTGTGTCACATCTCTCTCAAGTGGGGGAGAAGAGTAAATAAGTCAGTAACTTGAAGGCCGGGGTTCGGGAATGCACAAATATATAATTTACTGTTTTGAATAAATTGAATATATTTTGATAAATATATGACACAGGAACAAAATTGAAAATGAATTAATTCATTTTCAACTTAGAATCCAGTATTGATTATAAAAGCAAAAAAAAAAAAAACAGTGTTGATTATAAAAATTAAAAGATGGTATTAATTCAAAAACTAAAATAAACATTTGATATTAATTATAAAAATCTAAATGAAAATTTGATACAAAAATAGAAATTAAAAACTGGTCCTAATTATGAAAAATAAAAATAAAAATCTGGTATTAATTATAGAAATAAAAAAAAACTGGTATTAACTATGAAAAACAAACTGATATTAAATATAAAAATAAAAATCCCATATTAATTATAAAAATGAAAATTAAAACTGGTATTAATTATAAAAATAAAAATCTTGTATTAATTATAAAAATAAAAATGAAAAGCTGGTATTAATTATAGAAAATGGAATACATTATTAATTATAAAAATAGAAATAAAAATCCAGTATTAATTATAAAAATAAAAATTTGGTTTGAATTACAAAAATAAATATTAAAATCTGGTATTAATCATAAAAATAAAGATTTAGTGTTAATAATAGGTTTCTACTTCCATTGAGTTAAGCATATACATAAGAACAGACATTATAGCAATGAATGTTATGTTTTGTTTTGTTTTGATTGAAAAGTCTTCAAATGTTAGATAAATAAATTGGAACCTAATTTCTTTAAGTAGTCATAATCTATATTAAGAATTTCATATTTCCAAACAACAATACAGTATGTTATTTATTATCAACAAGTAGACTTTATTACTGCTTTATTTATGAAAGTGAATGATACTTTAGGTAACCCTTTCATCAAAAACATTATTTAAAATGCTCTGATTGACGTTGGGTTTTGTAGTTTACATAGAGTAAATAGCAATTCGACTGAATGGGAGTACCTCTGGTTATTGAGTTATCTCCCTTAGATCATAGTTAATCTGATATTACAGCAGTCAAAGCATTTATGATATTTCAAGTTAAGTTTGCAAATCACGGAACTAGCTGTGCACAGAATGTATAAAATATCCATTTTAAATCTAGAAAAACTTTCAAGCTTTTAAGCCAGTAATCATTTTTTAAAAATCTCAAGTGAAACTATTATTTACAATTCATTGCTCAAGATACTGGTAAAAAGGGTCAGCTTCTTCTTTCACTCCAGGCAATACCTGATCCTTTCTACCATGCTTTATTTTTACATGAGTCAGATTAGACTAAAGATGGAGTATTTATACCATGTCTGCAGCTATATTATGCTGATGGTAATTATATTATGATGGTAATTATATTATGATGGTAATTATATTATGATGGTAATTCTATTATGCTATATAGGCTCTTGTTCTTGTATGTTAAATTGTTTTTCCTTTAGGATTTTTAGTATATGTGTGGGTTGGTGTATGTATTCTTTAATTTTCATTTCATTTCCAGTACGATTCTGACTTCAGTGCTAAAATGTATACTCCTCTACACTTCACCTAACCTCAAAATTTCTTCTCTGTGCTAACTTAGATTTTTAAAAAAAATTCTGAGTTAAATTAAACTATTTGATTTTTTGGGTCTGATGAGGAAGCTTGTATTTTTACAACTGCCAAAATAAATTCTGTATTTATAACCATTTAACTATATGTTGAGTTTTATTTTCTATATATGATATTGCTCTGGATAATATTCATTGAGCTTCCTATTTTGAATTAGATAAATTTATTGGATTATCCTCTTCATTTTTCTGCATTTGTCATTATCCCCCCCCCCCAGGAAATAATGACAGAGTAACTTCATGTTCAAATCTTTACTTTAGTAGGTGAAAGTGCTCAATCATACAAGGGAGCTATTACACAAAAATAGTAAGAATGAAAGCTGAACTTTAAAATAAGATAAAAGCTTATATATATATATTAGTCATCCACATACAAGCCTGTTTCACTGTATCACAGCTCATCAGTGTGGCTAGACATATCTACTTGCTCCTGGCTGTGATCGAAATTTGACTGATTTGGTGTCAGTCAGAGTTGCTACCCCCTTAGTCATAGGAACATGGAATCAGAGAAGGGAAATTTTAACGTGTTGTATATAAGCAGTGTATACACACGCCAGTCACTGAAAGAACTCAATTCATTTCTGAAGAGTCACACATATTTGCAGAAGTAGAAACTGTTTTTACAATTTTCTTCTCCAGAGAGCTCAATCATAATGAGAGCACAATATATATATATATATATATATATATATATATATATCCTTAATTTTTTGTAACATATACCAAATGCCTGAGGATTGCATTTGATCTTTCAAGTAGTTGTTTCTAAAAAATTTCTAATGTAATGTAATGAATTGTATAAATATATTTTGTGTTATGCATATTTAAATTTATTCAATAATATTGTTATAATGTATTATGAATGTTTATTATTTTTCATACATAATAGTTGGAATATAATATGCAAGTTTTTTTTTTCATATATATGTGGATTGATATAAGAATGTGTATTGAAAAACAAATACTGAATTTCCTATAAAAAAAATGCCATAAAACAAAAATGACCAGCTCAAGAAGCCCCTTGTGTAATTGTCATGTAATTTGGTGCTACACTTGGCAGGGGTTCAAGGTACAATATGCTCCTAAATTGGTTGGGGTATTATGTATCATTTAAGCTGCATCTTGGGAACACATGTACATATGTACATACATACTCGATTAGAGTTTTAGTATTATATAAATTAAATATATAAGATTGTCTGTGTGATATCTTGTTATTTTAAAATGGCTAAACACACTTTAATGATAGTAAGCTTAAAGACAACATTCTATATTGGGATGATTAAAAGTATTATATTTGGCATGTGTGCATGCATATGAATAAATGTATATGCATGCAAAAGTATGAATGTATATATAGTGATGCCAACATTGGTGCTAATAATTGTAATGCATTGATCAGTAAATATTTATATTATTTCCAGATTTTTGATCGTGAAACAAAAAGAGAAAAGATTTTGGAAACTCGACACAAAGAAATGAAGTTGCGAGAGAAGACAAAAAGTTCAGGGGATAAAGATCATGTGAGTTAATACAGTTGTTTGAGTTAAGGTTGCTTGACCTTTAAAAGGGGAATTTATGAATTCAGGTTTGCTAGCATGTTTGAAGGTATGTTTTATTTGTGGTTGTTTTGGATTAATTTCTTTGTTTTTTTTCACATTTCAGTCATGTACTCTCTGACCTTCCTTGGGTGTCTGCTATGTTCTGGAATAATGTTGAAACTTTTTCTAAAAGAGTCCGCTTATCCCTTTTCATATGCATTCATTGCACTGAACCATAAAGCATCTGACTCCTTTTGCCATGCTTTATATTTACAGGAGCCAGATCAAACCAAAAATAGAATATTGCTGCCATATCTGGGCTGATACTTCTCAGTTCTCACTGTTCCACCATGACTGAGCTCAAAAGTCATAATGCAACCTTGTGGGGAATTAATTATTTTTCACCCTGTAATCCCTTTTCCAAAGATGAAACATTGCTAGCCTCTCACTACTTATCGCTATTTCCATGGCAAATGTTCAGATGAACTTCATTGCTTAGTTCCACCAGTTCAGACCTTCACAGCTAGGATCCACTATGTTACAAACATGGCACCAACTATCCTCATTCACATTGTATTTCTTTGGTAAGAAGGATGTTTCCATAACTTACTCCCAATAACTGTCACTTTGTGCAACAGATTCACAAGTGGATGCTTCTCCAAGTATTACAATCTTAACCTCTTCAAGTCTAGGATTAGCCATTATCAACCCTACATTTCCTCATAATATTCACATCTTACCGCATTCCTTTATGCCCTTACAACAATTTCATTCATTAGCCCTCTACTTTGAATGACTCTTAAGCCTTGTATTGTGTGGACATTAATTAAAAGCTCTAAGAACATCATATTTAGCACGTGTGTCTGTATGTTCTTGGGATTATCCTGTTCTCTGTGCTGAACATATGATCTTCTGTTGAACTTAGCAAATACTCCTATTTCTAAGGTCATGCTGATGGAATTCCAAGTTCATTGCTTGTTCTTTTAGGATTAATAATGTTCACAAAGGTGGCACTACACAGATACTACAACAAAGTAAACCCACAATGGAAGAAGACATGACCAAGAACTGCATTTACAATATTTCATGCAGTTGTACCAAATAGTACAAGAGTGAGATCAACCACTCACTAAAAATGGCTTGAGAAACACTGAAACAGAGACACTGAATGGGATCACTTTAAAATCAGATATAGCATTCCATGCAAGGATAGAGAAGGCTATGGAAGCAAAATATTAGTCAGGGAGTAGTACTAGAAAATAAGAAGGATAAAAGAATCTATCTATCTATCTATATATATATATATATATATTCTGTGTCGAGATAACTTAATTAGTAGACCAAGAATAGATACTAATAAAGTGCAGGAACTACAATCAGTAAAAAACAAGTGAATGTGGGATTGTACAGGTTGACCCAAGAAATGAGAATGCATGTCAAATTCAATAAGAAACCATGAGTTTAAGGTAGAATGAGCAACATTCCAGGACTGATCTCTCCTTTGACCTAGCTCTAACAACTCAGTGTTAAAATTGGATAGTTACATTCAATATCTCAAAAACTAAATGAGTGACTTCCTACCATCACTGATTGGATTTAGAACTTTCACTAATCATCATGAACATATGTTCTCTCAGGGAAGTGTGATGCCTTGAGTGCCTAGAGGGACTTAAATTCAACCCAGGCTGGAACTTCTACATGCAATTTATTGTTAAAGATGCTGGAAAAATGGTCAGTTCTCTGTATCCCTCCAGCAAGTACCTTACTCCTCCTGATATCCTTTACCTACACAAGAGCCAGATTAGACTTAAGATGGAGTAATGTTGCCATATACAGACAGGAGCCACCCAGGCTTCACTTTCCACTCTTGATTGAGTCCAAAAGCATCTCTGTGTCCTTGTAGGTGACAAATTATTTTCTACTCTCCAACCCATTTCTCACAGATGAAGCATTGCACGCTTCTCATTGCTCTAATGCTATTTCCATGGAGAGTGTTCAGATGAACTACACTCCTCAGTTCTTTAGTTCAACCAGTCCTAACATTCACGACTAAGACCTGCCATACCATGCACATTGAAGAAAACCATCCTCATTCCCTTCATATTTCCCTGTTGAGATGTAAGTTTTACTCAAGTAGCTTCTTTCCATTAACCATTGCCTTGTGGAACCTATTTCCAAAAGGTTGCATCCTTCATTACTACAATCTTAACCTGTTCAACTGTAAGGTTAGCTGTTATCTTTCTCACATATCTGCATAAGCTCTGCCTCGTAATCTGTAACCCTCTACCTTGAGTGGACCCTGAGCTTTGTACAGGGTGAACCACGTTATAAAAAAAGCAAAACCAAGCACCTATGGCTGGAGGATATACAATCAAAATGTGAAAAAAACAAATAATAAAGATAAACAAATGAGTTTAACTAAATCATATATAATGGAAAATCTATTGTTCATCTAAATCTTAAAAAATGAATGTTAATCTCAGTTTATTAAAAAAAATATTTTAAAAAGTAGGAGTTTTTCACAGTTGGAAACAGGAAGAAAAATGTAGAATGTGTAGGCTGGACAAAAATGGAAAATGATTATTGTAGTTAATCTCATTACAGACGCTGCCATACTGATTTGAACTTTGATCTAAAGTGATCCAAACTGAGTGGTTTAGTCCCTATGGATACGAAAATTGTGACAGTGGTGGAGTGTCTTTTTATTTAAATTCTCATATAAAACTGAAAAAATCTGTGAAAATAAACAGTATGATTGCATTAGTAGAGAAGTCAAGAGCTTTGATGCTTGGTTGATCCTTCGTCTCCCAGATTCTGTTGTTTATCCATGACTTCAGCTGGGAGAGATGTCATGCATGTGGTGAGGATAGTAGCTGGTTGCCTTGCTGACATCTGCTTTTCCCCTCTCTCGCTCACTTCTTTCAAATAATGATGCCTAATAATCCTTTCTAAAATAAATTGAGCAAAAAGATACCCAAAGAATTGTTTGTTATTAATTCAGTCTTTTGATACAGTATTGAAGTTCCTATTTGGGAGTTGACAACAGACTACCACAATCCAGGGATGAGCCAGAACACAACAATAGCATAATGTCTATTGACATGGAAATTGGAATTGGCAAGCAGGGTTCAAATTCCAGGCCAGTCTGTTGTGTTCACTTTGTACTAATGCCTTCTGGAAAAACATGAACTCAACTCTTTTTCCCTAGCAAAGTAGTCTAGGCCTTTTCGTTTTGGATGGTAGCCAGTTGAGGAAATGGACTATTTTAAAATTAAAGCTGTAGTGACACTCACAAATTAATATGCCTAATTTGCATAAATGCAAGAGAGAGCCTATATATAACTCATCACTGAGAATAAGTAAGGACAAGCTTAGCGACTGATTAGTGCTAAACCTCACATCACAGCAAAAACCTTGGAGAAGGCTACAAAAAAAAATTGAATTATCTTTGCTAAGAAGTCATGATAATGTGCAGGAAGCTGTGGAGAGCAGTGATCACTTATGTCCTGAATGAATATAGTATTAAAAAACATGAACCAGTTAGAAAGGAATATCCATTTGTTAGTTTGATAGGGGAGACAAGTGCCATCACATTAATGTTTTAGGAACATATATGTGAAAGGTAAGAAATATTGTTGGCCATATTTTATCTGACAGTATTTGGAAATAGTAAAATCTGGTAGGTGTTTAAAGCAAGCGTCTTTGAAGATAATACAAAAAGAGCTGAAAATGCATTAATAAATCATCTTTGAATATATTTGAAAAAGCCATTTATAAAGTATTTTTCTTTGTTTCCTTTTAGCATGAGGAGGAACATGATGACTCAGAAGGGGAAGAGGATTTGGTGGGAAAAGCAGAAGAGGAATTCTGGGAAAGCATCAAGAAGGACAAAAAGAAAAAAGAAGATATAGATACCAAAGAAAATGAAAAAATTGATGACACCATAACTGAAAAAACTGTGAGTTGTTGGAGAAAAGATTTGTGCTTGGTTTTGTCTGTCGTTTGTTATTGTCCTTCAACCATGAAAATAGTTAGTGAAACATTTAAATATATAGGTATATCTCACTTAATATAATTCATTTTAAGGAATATAAATGAGTTAATTGAATAGCCCAGTGTTGTTCTGGGTTTTTAATGGTTATGTTGAAATGGTAAGGTCAAGTGCTTAATCAAAAAGCTTTAGTATGAGGTTGCCATGATGCGTAAGTTAAAAAACGTGAAGTAAGAGTTGGTTTTTGTTGTATTTGTAAAACAAGATCTATGCTTGGTCAATTTTGTCAGTAAACAGGAATGATATATGTACAATTAGAAGAATTGGGCAGGTGTTACAGGAGCCTGTAAAGTGATGTGATGATGTTGTGGTGCAGAAGAAGTGGATGCATTGTTCCTGCAACATTAGAGGGGTTGGCACTTTGTAGAAAAACATTAAAATGTTATGGCATATGATAAGGTAGAAGTTAAAGAAAACTCGATTTTCATTGGAATATAACTAAGCATTTCAGAGAAATAAACAAGTGCAAAAAGCAACATTTTTTATTAATTTTTTTATGCACCCTGTGTGTCAACTTAAATTTTTGTTTGCATATCAAAATATCAGACCATGATCTACCAGTGACTTGATTTTCATTGAGTTTGAGTGAAGTGTCTTGGTAAATGCCTATAAGTGTGCAAAAAATCACTTGAAATTATATTCGTTGCTGATTTTTGACAATCCCTGTATATTGATTCAAAAGTTTTTTGTGCATATCAAAGATTCAGACCTTGATCTACAAATTACCTGATTTTGGTTGAATTTGGTTTGAATTTGCATAAGGTGTCTCAGAGGAGAAGAGTTCACAAATTTTAAGTGTTTTGGTGATTTCTGCTGTACCCTGTAAATTGATTCGAAAAATTTTTGCATATATCAAAGTTTCATGTCATGTTCCACCAGTGACCCAATTTAAGTTGAAATTGAACCAAGAGTTTCAAAGGAGTAGGGTTTGTTAGAATGGAGACACACAAATGCACACACAGACAGATATATCCATTTATATATATATAGATGAGTTTATCTGTACTTGTATAAGCCTGATTGTTAACAATCAAAGTTTGATCTTAAAATGTTAAGCAAACATTTGAAAGTACCTTTTCTGTTTATCCAATCTTAACCAGTTTTCAAAACAAAAGAATCAAAATGTCAGATTGTTGTAAACAGTAGCATTTCCACTAAAAATAGCTTTCTGTATGTGTTAGGGCGCAGCTCCTATTTTGACTACAAATGAACTGTTCCCATTGCTATATATAGCAATGGTGGATTCTCTATAGGAGAGTCGTAGAGAGTCACTAGACTGATGGCTCTACGACACTGTCAGCTCTCTGCCTTCGGGTAGAGGGCGCAATAACCCAGTCGTGGTTCCGCCGAAGGGTAGAACCACGACTGGGCAAAAATAGACAGACATTTTTTGGCCCGGCTATATGGCCGGGAATACCCACTATAAAATGACCATGTGTCACATCCAGCCTTGCGTGGGAAGGCTAGTAAATACAGTCGTAGAGAGTCACTTGAGAGTCTCTAATGAGTTACTGAAGAGTCAGTGCAAGTCAGTGAAGAGTTAGTCACACTTCCGGTGGCGTACCGGAAGTAATCACTTACGACGGATTGGACTCTTGTATCTTTCTATTGTAAATATTACTAATCACTTCTGTACATACTAACCGTCTTTCCGCGGAATACAACTTATATTCTGATTCTGTTGTTGAGTTATTCATTTATACTTGGCAACATAACAGTATGTGCATATAAAATTTTGCAAAAAATATTGTACCTCAATTTCAGTGTTTTTATAGACAATCTTGATGCAAATGGAAAGAATAGGTAAGTAACATTGGTGAAACTTAGAAATAGATGGAATAAGTATGTATGTTATGTTCATAGTTCAGCCTTTTCTTTTTTATCACTTTCTTGACAATATTAACAAGTTGTTTATGCTTTCACTAGTTAATTGAGCACTTTAGAGAGGGGTAGATTTCACATAAACAATGACTACTTATGTCTTTATGCTATGTTCTATAATTACCGAATTGAATGCAGTTTTGTTTGGCTATAAAATTGAATGCTCTCAATCATCAGGGTTTGTTTACATCATGTGAATAACCTACTGTGAAAGCTGCCTGTCTCTGCCATTACGCAGATAGCCCAGTAGTAAGATGTTTGTCTAATGACAAATTACAAATTAGTCGGATTTCAATCCCAGCTTGAAACTAAATGGATAATCAAGCTGAACTGAAGAGCTGTGATACAGAGAAACAGGCTTGTCTGCAGATGATTATATATATATATAAAATAAAATAAATTTCAATGTTCAAAACTGTTGAATGATCATTTCAACATGAAATCCCTAAGAGAGATTTCACATCTCATTGGCAACTACCACATTTCAGAAATTGCCAATGAGATGTGAAATCTCTTAGGGATTTCATGTTGAAATGATCATTCAAAAGTTTTGAACATCGAAATTTATTTTATTTTATAATTAGCTCTGTAATTTTAATTACACTGAGCTCTCCACCTGTATCATTTTTTAATATTAAAATTTTAACATTAATTAGGATCGGGTTTTTGGGATTTACCTTCCTACTTTTTCGTTTGGATTAAATTTTATATATATATATATATATATATATATATATGTGTGTGTGTGTGTGTGTGTGTGTGTGTGTATGTGTATGTGTGTGTATTTATTTTACTTCTACATCAGAATTAAGTGTAATATCTTTAATAGATTGCTTTAGGGAAATATATACTGTCTTAATTACTCTAAGATAGAATGAGGAAAAATAAACAGAAGAATCATCATCTGTTATAATCCAAATAATATCTTAAAAAATGTTTATATTTAATTTCTGTTTGAAGTGAATTTCCTTTGTCATTTATGTTTTATAGACATTAATTTGATCCTGTTATTTTTACTATTGCATTTTTTCTATATATTCTTTTCATTTTAACTCTTGCTAAATTTCTATTCTTTTTCTTCTCTTTCTTGATTTACTTATTTTCCAGAATTTTTTACTACTTTTATAAATGCTTTTTCTTTAAACACACCTTTTACATTTTTTGATAGTCGTTAACTTCTGTTTGAAGTTTGACTTAAAGCTCTTATTCTATTCAAATTTCCTTCATCATTTCCTTCTTCTATTCAAAAGTTCCATTCTCATTCACTTCTATAAGACATTTACTGATCTTATTTTATTCTAAATTTCTGTTTTCATTTTATTCTTCTTTTTCAAATCATCTTCCTCACTCATTTTTATTCTATATTTCCTCTCTTTATTCTCTTTTTCTATTGCATATTCAATTCCTCATTTTCTTCCTTTATTCAATATATACATTCTTATTATCTTCTTCTATTCCATATTTACATTCTTATTCTCATCATTTATTTAATATTTTTCATCATTATTCTCTACTATTCCTTATCCTTATTTTCTTATTCTATTCCATAATTACTTTCTGATTCTCATCTTCTATTCCATATTCCAATTCTCATTTACTTTTTCTCTTCCATGTTTCTTTTTTATACACTTCTTCTATTCCATATTTCCTCTTTCATTCTCTTTCCTTCCATGTTTTGTTCTTTCCATCTTTATTATCATGTTCTATTTCATGTTTTCATTCTTATTCTCTTCGCTTCTATGTTTTGTTCTTATTCTCTTTTTCTATTCCATATTTCCATTCTCATTCATGTTTTGTATTCCATGTTTTCATTCTTATTCTATTCTTCTATTCAATATTTTCATCCTTATTATCTTATCTATTCCATGTTTTCATTCTGATTCTCCTTTTCTACTTCATAATTACATTATTATTCTCTTCTATTCCTTGTTTCTATTCTTATTCTCTTCTATTCTATTTTCCATTCTTATTCTTGTCTTCTATTCCATATTTCCAGTCTTATTTTCTGCTTTTATTCAATATTTACATTTTTATTCTCTTCTTTCATTCCATGTTTACAATCTTATTCTCTTCTTCAGTTCCATGTATTCATTCTCAACCACTAATTTCATTCCAAATTTCTTTTCTTATTGTCTTCTTCTATTCCATATTTTTATTCTTATTCTCTTAACCAATTTCATATTTCTATCTTTATTCTCTTCTATTCAATATTTACATTTTTACTCTCTTGCTTTACTCAATATTTCCATTTTTATTCTCTTTTTGTATTTGATATTTCCAGGCCTAGTCACTTCTTCTATTCAATATTTCCATTCTTATTCTCACGCTCTATTTCATATTTTCCTTGGTATTCTCTTTTTCTATTCCATATTTCCTATCTTATTCTGTTTTTCTTTTCTATATTCCTATTCTCATTCATTTCTCCTCTTTTATATTTCCATTCTTATTCACTTCTATTCCATATTTCCAGTTTTATTCACTTCTTCTATTCCATAAAAAAAAAAAAAATTTCTTTTATTAACTTCTATTCTGTATCTTCTTTCTCAATCACATTTTCTCTTCATGTTTCCAGTTTTATTCTCTTCTTCTATTTAATATTTCCATTCTTATTCTCCTCTTCTATTTCAGATTTTTATTCTATTCTATTCTTCTATTCCATATTATGTTCCCCATTTAATTCTTGTATTAAATATTTTATACCACACTCTTTTTCTATTCCATATTTGCATTCTTCTTCTAATCCATACTTCCATTCTTATTCTGTTATTCTATTTCCTATTTCCTTTTTCATTCTCTTCTATTTTAGATTTCCATTCTTATTCTCTTCTTCTGTTTCATATTTTTTAATTCTCTTCTTATATTTCATAAACACTTCCTCATTCATTTCTTGTATTCCATATTTCCATTCTTATTCTCTTCTTCTGTTCCATATTTCCTTTTCTCATTTTCTTCTAATTCTCCTTCTCTTGTATTTACTGATTATTCTGTATCATTATTTTTCTCCTTTTTCAAATACTTTGCTTTTTTATTTTCTCTTATTTATAATATGATCTTTTTTCTGTCTTTAACTCACTCCTTGTACTCTCCTTTTAATTTCTTTTTTATTATCACTTTCTTCAATCCACTTCTTTCTTTCTTTCTTTTGAAGATTTTATCTTGTATTCCTCTCCCTATTTTCTTCAATATCCTCATGATTGTTGTCCTTTCTTTTATTTATTAACAGGAAGATGAAACTGAACAAATTTAGTGACCATCCAAAAACACATAATTGTGAGTTATATTTTGACTTAGTACATTTTTCTCTCTGGACGAGATCAGGAAAAACCAATGTTCATCTTTTCTCATTGATTTTTATTTTTAAGGAATTCTAGTTTTTGGGTTAACTTTTTTTTGCCTCAACATTGGCCATAAATTTGTATGGAAACTTTGAGCTTTTTGTAATGAAAAAAAATCAGATAATTGTCAGATTTAATGAAACTTTTAGAGTTTATTCAGAAATTACATTATTTTTAAACATTTCTTTTTTAGAGATTTTTTTTTAAATCTCTTAACTACACTTATTTAATTTTATGAACTTTTGAAAACTTCATTTTTGTATTGCTTAATGTTATATTAGTTAGAAAGAAAAGTCATTGGAGATTTTAAATCATCAAATTTATTTGATCAAACAGAACTCCCAGTTAAATAAAATTTGCTCAGTCATAATATAAAAAATATGATAAAATTAAGACATTATTCAATAAAAAATGTTTTTAATCACTTTTAATGAATAAAATGTATTATGGGCACTACTCTATTAAGAAAAAATCTTTTTTGATGAATAACTATGACAAGAATTGTTTTCCTTACTTTAAATTTGATTATAATAATTTATAACCTTTTCAAATTCTGTAATTATTCATGGTGGTCAAATGATATCATTATTTAAATGAATATGTATCTATTAATCATAAATAGAAATGCATACTACAATTCAATGACCTCTATATTTCAAAATGAATTTTGAATGTATTTTATGTCTATATAAACATGTTGATTATTGCAAATACAAACATCTATAAACAAAATTATCAGAAAATAACAGCAGTAATTATAGTAAATTTAAAGTTAATTGGTAGGTTTCTAACAGTTCCCCAACAAGTGTCTCATTAGTAAAACTGAAAAGCTAAAGTACCTAAAATTCAATAAAATATTTAAAAATTTAAAGATTACTGAGTAGTTAAAACTTATATAAAGAAGCATTTATGCTGTATTCATATAATTTTACTTTATTTATCTCCTCGTTACTCAAAATTTCTATACATCAGGCTATTGCTATATCATTCATCATGCAAAAAAAAAAAAAAAAAAAAAAAAAAAAACCCAACCACCCTGTTAAAATTGTTTTTCTGCAATATTTTAAACTAAAAGCTTATATATATATAAGCTCCTCATGAATAGCCAGCTTGGGAGTAAACAAAGGGCTGTTGGACGGCTGTGGTACAGCTAAAGAGTAACAACTTAATCTGTCAATGTGCCTGATACTAACTTCAAGTGAGTCGTCCTGGATAGAAATAACTGAATATATTCATGCCAGAATAGTATCATCAATTTTAAAATCAGTTGCATTGGTCAAATAAGAGATGAAAAACAACAGCAAATATTCCTGTTGTTATGTTCCAAGATCATTACTGTACTGTTGCACCATGTGGACTTGTATGCAGGTCACCAATAGAACTGAAGTATCACATATGACACAAACATAAAATCTGAATGAGGTTGTCAGATTCTCATATCTTGAAATAGACTGGAGAGCCTATATATATATATATATATATATATATATATATATTGAGAGGAAAACTTGTTATAAATCAGGATGTATTTTGACAATGTAAATTTACTTACATACATTGTCTCTTTCAGACTGTTCAATGATCTGAAAGAGACAATGTAAGTCAATTTACATTGTCGAAATAAATCCTGATTTATAACTGTCTAACTATGTGCTGAGTTTTTCTTTGAATATTTTGTAATGCCCTGGATAATATCCATTGAGCTCTCTATTTTTATCTATTTAATAATTTATATTGATTGGATAAAATCTTTTGTATTATCTTTTCTGTCTTTACAGGTCAACCATTCTCTTATATATATATATATATATATATATATATATATATATATATATATACGTGTGTAGATAGCTTTGTTTGTTTAAAGATATCATGTATGTATCTTACATAATTAGTGAGTTTATTTTATTCATTAAACATTTTGTTTTTGATTAATCTACAATTAAAAAAATTAATAGCTTGTATTCCATTTAATGACCATTTAAGTGATATCTGCTCTCAAAGTGATGGTTTTGCGATGGATAGCCCTTTAAATCCTTTATTTTGTAACTTTTACATGGCCCGTCTTGAAAACAATATGATAATATAAATAAACCCATTATTTATGAAAGTGCATATATGAGATTTTATACAAACAAAAACTGCTAATAATATTGTAGAACTTAAAGAATAAATGGATGAGAAAGAGAGAAAAGTTTATGTTCTTTACATATTGTGAATACATTAGTGTAACTTTGCTCTTATTGATTAGATTCAAATTTGCACTCCATACCTTGAAGGACTACAATTAGTTCACCGCAAACTTTTAGGTTTTCATGTGTAGTCTTTAAAGAAGAATAATTAATTGTTACTAATATTACAAGTGAACTTTTCGTATGTACTCTTGAATAAACTCTGGAAAAATCATTGTCAAGGTGATAAGCAAATAAAGAAAAGAGAGTTGACATTTTTCTTAAGAGCAACTTAATGATTTGCATAACAGAATAAAAATCTGAGGTATTAGTGGCATAAGTGTTTGTTACTTATATTGACAAATGTTCTTTTGGAGTTGATTGATTGATTTGTTATTTTATGGCTTATTAAATAAGAATGGTACTTACAATAACTGGTGTTTCCTTTTGGTGTTGAATAATGAATCATAATTGGTATCTTTTATTGCTAACATTTTAATTTTATGTTTTATATTAATAATCCACCATATAATTTAAAAGAGGATTTACAGAGAATAAGAAACATATGATTAAAGAAAACCAAAAAGCAATGTATTTTTTATAATGTTACATTGTTTGGATTGTTGTCTTCATCTTTATTCTATGCAGGTCACCAATAGGACTGAAGTATCACATATGACACAAACATAAATTCATTACAAATTGTCGGTTGCTTATAACCAAGTTTTGTTAAAATTTGTTAATTTCCGTAACATGTTTACATATATATATATATATATATATATATATATATATATATATATATAATTTCAAACATACGCACCATAATGGAGGTGCTAGAGGGTGTCGTCAGTGATGTCATCGCAAGGATCACTAGGGGGTTTTGGGTCTTTCAACATCATACCCCTCTCATCGCTCGACCTGACCAGAGATGATCAGTTTCTGGCCCACCCTCGATAAGCGCTTTTAGACACTGGAAAAATTACATTTAGGCCCAGTACGAAACCTTGCAAAAGGTTCTGATTGGCGACAGTCAGAGCCACTTTCCATTTTGAGGTGAACCGTACATGAGCTCGTCCAAAACATTAATTTAAACTTATTTGTGCATTTTATCTTATTTACAAGTACTAATAAAATGAAGAGAAATCAGAAATGCAGAATTTTGGGGAATTTATATATATTGAGGGGAATATATATATATTGAGGGGAATTCATGATGTTTTGGCCATTGTGTTTTCTGACCTTCTTCAGGGGTCTTGAATTTTTAACCCTGATGACAAACAACACATGGCCCAGTGGATAAAAGCATTGGTTAGATCCAGTGACTTGACCCAAAGAGTTGTGAGTTCAATATCTGGTGACTAGTGGTGAACAAAAACTTAGAGAGTTGAGTTAAAGGGAGATAACTAAGGCATCCAGAAGTGGCATAGCTCATGGAATGAGAACAATCTACTGCAGTGATCAAAATATGTGCATTGTGGTGCAGTGGATATCAACTTGGAATGACAAATCGGCGAGCAGAGTTCGAATTCCAGTGGAATTCTTTGTATTCATTTACGCACAAATACCCTTGGGAAAGGTATTAATCCATCTCTTCCTTCCAGTTATGGGTTAAATAACAGGACAGATTGGGTTCTATAGCCTTGGTCAGCAACCAGTCTACTGCAGAAAGCAATGGCAACCTACTGAGGGATAATCTTCTGCCCAGTCAGTCATGTCTCGAAAGAGATATGATCACCCAAACGTTCTCATCTTTATTGTCATATAAATGTAAATAATGTAATGTAAATAATGTAAATACTTCATCTCAGAAATATAGACAAATATTATAAATACATTATATTCAGGCAGTAATTCATTTAAACAAGTTTTATTTCATTCAACTGACAAGGTCTCTCTGTTTAAGTAGTAAATATATGGTTATTAGGTTATCTGTTAGTGTTATTAATGTGTTATCTTATGACAACACCTGTTTCCGCCATTTATCAGAATAATGATTTGGATCTATATTGGTCTTGTGTAATGATTAAAAGATAATGCATGCAAAATAAATGTTTATACATCACAATATAATAATGCAGAAGGATAAGATAAAACTTGAAGTTTTAAGTGTAAAAGTCTTGCGACATACAAGGGACAGAGAAAGAATCCAGTAGCAAGTATGTATACATATATATATATGCACACACACTCACACCCACACACATGTATGTATCCAAATCTAGTAGCCATCTCTTGACCATGTGGTGAAGAAAGTTATGTTTGTTTTAAATGTAGCAAGGTCACTAGCTATCCAGGCAAATGTATTTTGTCTCTGTGTATGCTAGTATAACAGAGCATCAGTGAATGTACAAAACTAATATATTGACACAGATTTTGGTTGATTCATATACACATCTGTATATCCACTTTGAAAAGTTTGCTTGCTTTTCATTGGCTCAGGGTCTTATATCCTAGTTGGGGAAGCTTTCTGATTGATTTGTCAAATTATTATATTTTTAGAAATGGGGAATTTTGGTCTCCTTCTATTTGTCTGTTTATTTCTTTTCTTCAGTTGTGTAAACTTTCTGACTGGTTGGTTGAATTATGGCTTTGTTTGCCTGGTTATTTATATTATCAGTGTATTTTAAGCAATGGTGAAATTTTGCTCTTCTTATTATTAATTTTTATTTATTTATTTCTTTATCATCACAAGTACTCAAACAAAAATAGAACAATAGCATAAAATTTGTACAGTATATCCATAATTTTGATTCAGATATGCAACAAGTAATTTGAAAATTAGAAAAATTTGGTAAGAAATTAAAGCGACAGAACTTGATGGTTAAATTTAACAAAACTTTATATATATATATTTATATATATATAAGACAAAAGACAAACTTAATTTAGCCAGTGTGTTTCATCCTCTAGAGGACATTTATTGTTATGGGGACTCACCCATATGACACATGAACTCATCCAAATCATATATAAGTAGCAGTACTACTTTGTAGAAACAGAGAGAGAGAGGGAGAGAGAGAGAGAGAGAGAGAGGAGGGGAAAGAGGAGGAGGAGCAAGAAGAAGAAGAAGAATCTATTCCAGCATAACTCTGACAGCTAATAATCATTTATTGGTTTATGTTTATACTACTGTCCTTGTAATATATTTGTTAATACTATTCCGTCTTTGTGTCTTTATTTCTGGCCCTAATGGACCACAATAACTTCGTCTCAAGGTCACAACATTTATTCAGGCAAATGTAAGGATTTTATTTTGCAATAAGTATTTATAAACAAGTAGAAATGTTAGATTTTCAGAATTGTTAAAGTTGAAAATGCTCCTGAATATACTTAGGTTAACTGAAAGTCAAGGTAAATTATGGGGGATGCTAAGTGATGTAATTTAAGGTCTAATAAACGAAAGTGATGTTGTTGCTGTTGAATATTTTTTATAACATAAATATTATTTACATTATTTTAGTTTGAGAATAATTTATATTTGAAATAATCAAAAGGTTTAAATTTAACCGTTTTTGCTTTTTTTTTAAATTTAAAAATTGCATGCATGTTGGCTTGGAAAAGAGTATTTCTTTTAAGAAAGGAGATATTTGAAAAATCCGTGGTGTAGATTTATATTTTGGTAAAATTCTATAGGAGAATTCTCAAGAATTTTTTGTCTATGATATATATATATATTGTATTTTTAAAATTTTAAATATCATGTTGTACATCTAAAACTGAGGCTAAACTGTGTTTAAAAGTTCATGTTTTTGTTCAAGTACTTTTGACCATCTCAGTCATTACCAAGAACTGAATGATGTCACAAAAGTAAAAATAAATATTGGTGATATCTTGGCATTTTTTGGAAATCTACATTTCAAATTCTAATATAAGAAAAACTGTATGAAACATCAAACAAACAAAACTTGGTTGAATTTAAGAAAGTTTGTTTAAATTCTTGTTTTCTTTCTCTGTCTCACTCTATCTCTTTCTTTTTCTGTGTGTGTGTGTGTGTGTGTGTGTGTGAAAAGAAAATTTGAAGCCGTTGATAAAATTAAGAAAGTTGATATTTTGATGGAAAAATGTTAAAGCATCATAACTTAAGTTCTAATTAGTCCAGCAAATTAAATTATTTTTGCAAAACATTATGCTATTTTTATTCTTTAAAACAATATCAGACATAATAGAAAACATGTACATTTATAATACAGGAAAGGCCTTTCAGAACATTATCATCTATGTGCCATGTTCCTTCAGACCTTAGGCGATCATGGCTCTCCACAATATCCTATCTATCATGGTTGTTAGCAGTGTTTCTCCCTTTGCCAAGCCTTCTGCCCACTTTTCTGACATCCATTAACACAAACTCATCAGGTAGCTGGTTCACTGCATTCCCTATCTCTCTTGCTCTCAATAGGCCCCGTGAGAGTTAAGTTTTTTTTTTTCACCCTCAGCAAGGCGGAAATGCCACTAATGTGCGGGGGGGGGGGGGCTACATAACTGTAAAAAGATTAATTAGAAGAGAGTGAGGAGTACCGACCAGTTAGAAAAGAGCAATAGAAAGATGAGAATGCAGGTGTGATGACAGTTACATAGGTGGAGGGAAAGGGAAGGATATACGGGGTGGGGAGGGAGCTAGAATCCAGTGGTTAATAGATGAGTATTGACATTGCATTTAAATTCTTGGAGGTTGTAGCCATCAGGAAAGCAAGAATATGGGAGAGAGTTCCACAGGCGGGAAGTGCGAGAGAAGAAGCTGCAGGAGTAGAATTGTCATCTGCATTTGGCTAACCTAACTGTGAATGGGTGGGACCCAGTTGCCAATCTGGTTTCACGAGTAAACACTTGTTGTGGAGGCACCAGTGACTTAAGTTCGTTGGAGCAGAAGCCATGAAAGTATTTATAGAACAGACAAAGGGAGGCCACATTTTGACGGTGGGGAAGTGGCTGCAGTTGAGCCGTCAAGTCAGTACCTATCACATTACAGACTCTCCTTTGGAGCCTGTCAAGAACACTGAGGTGAACGGCAGGGGTGCCTGACCATAAATGGCATCAGTACTCCATGCACAGATGGATGGTTGACTTGTATATATGCAGGATGGATTCAGGCGGAAAAAACATCCTGGATCGACATAATGACCCAACCTTCTTAGCAGTGGATTTAGCTATGGATTTGATATAGTGGTTCCATTTGAGGTCTGAAGAGAGGGTAAGGCTGAGGAGGCACAGTGTATTGCTCTCAGGGAGAATTGCTTGGTCCATACTTATGGGAGGCAGGATAGGTTGCCTGTGATGGTTGACAGACAACAGCTTGGTCTTAGACGCATTGAAGTTGACAAGCCACTTCTTGCCCCAATTCACCACAGAGTGTAGATCCTGTTCAAGGTCAGTAGCGAGATTATGTCTATTTGACGTGAGAGGTTTCTTACTGGTGCGGGAATATATTGTGGTGTCATCTGCGTAGATGCCTACATGGCCCTTGATCTCATCTGGGAGGTTGTTGATGAAAATAAGGAAGAGCGTCGGGCCCAGGATAGAACCCTGTGGGACACCAGCATTCGTGCTGTAGGATAAAGAGGCATGCCCATTCAAAACGACCTTCATTTTGCGGTGCGGTTATTTAAAAAAGATTGGATTAGGTCAAGCAGGTGGCCGGTAATACCGTAACCCCATAGTTTGCATAGAAGGCCAGAGTGCCAAACCCTGTCTTGGAGATTTCCAGAGCAACCGCGCGAGCCTCGTCAGACTCATCAAGGGTCTGGAGCATGTACTCTGTTATGGTTGTTAGCAAGTCGGCTGTGAACCTGGCAAAGCAGAAACCATATTGCCTGTCAGAGAAGAGTTTGTGGGCAGGAAGATGTTGAACTATTTCAGCATTGATTATGGCCTCGAACACTTTCCCGAATATCGGTAGAAGTCTGATAGGGCGATACTTGGATGGGTCCGAGGGTTCACCACAATTCTTAAATACAGGAACGACTGAAGAGAACTTCCAGCATGCAGGAAAACAGGAAGCAGAAATGCAGTAGTTAAACAGTTTAGAGAGGACAGGGGAGTGTTCAGGAGCACACCTCTTAAGGACTATCACCGGGATTCCATTGTCACTGCTCGCCTTATGGGGGTCAAGTTTTGAAATTACACGGGATACTACTGTCGGGGTAATATATACGTCGTCCAGTTTGGCCTTATGGGGGTCAAGTTTTGAAATTACACGGGATACTACTGTCGGGGTAATATATACGTCGTCCAGTTTGGCCTTATGGGGGTCAAGTTTTGAAATTACACGGGATACTACTGTTGGGGTAATATATACGTCGTTCAGTTTGGCCTCAGTTCTTCTAGGGAAGTCGGGAGGGTAAACTCCAGATGAGTCAAATGTGGAGTTGGATGAGAATCTGCAGGCAAAGCACTCAACTTTGTCCGCAGATGACGTGAGAACCTCAAATTCATGGATTAAAGGAGGTATTGAGGATTTTCTGTTGTTCAGCACTCGTTTGCAAATCCTCCAATAGTCCTTGGAGCCAAACTTGCAGTCAGTTATGCGCTGTCGCATTCTCTCAGCAAACAACCGTTTGGCATCATTTAGGGTTCTCTTGCACTCATTGCGAGCAGACGTGAATAGGCGCCTATTTTGGTCAGATGACTGTCTCTGGAATAGACGGAAGTAATTGTTCCTGTGGGCAATGGCGGCTGAGCAGGCAGGAGAGAACCACGGATAGGAATGAGGTTTTAGGCAATACTTCCTGGTGGGTATGAAGGCATCAATGCCAGCTTTCACCCATGACGAGACCTCGGAGGCACAGTCATCAACTAGTAGATCGAACACTTTTCCCCAGGGGACGTCGCAGAGGAAATCGTGAAAGGCATCCCAGTCAGCTTTTTGGTAGAGGTAGGAGGTCCTATAGGTAGGGGGCTCCTGGGGGAAGTGAGAGTGGAAAGAAATACTGAGAGAGACAACAGCATGGTCGGAGTTGCCGAGAGGGCAAAGCTGCGAGACTTGACAGACGTCAGGTGCAGAGGTGAAACATATATCTAGTAGTGAGGAATGACCCGAGAGAGTGCTTGGGAAGTGAGTGGGGAAGTCCACCACTTGCGTAAGAGATTGGGAAATAGCGAAGTTCATGGCGTGCATGCCTGCTGGATCAGTAACAGAGTTTTCAAGCCACTCAGAGTGATGGGCGTTGAGGTCTCCGAATACAAATATGTGGGCAAATGGGTGGAAGGAAATAGCCTTATCTATGTTGTCAGCAATGCTATCTAGAAGGGAGCAGTCAGGAGAGGAGGGAACAGTAAAGAAAGAATAGGTAACTAACCGAACTGAGGAGAGACAGACGGAGACATACATATTGGTGGTCAGTAGATTCGAGTGAAGTCACCCTAGCTATGGGGAGGTGTTCACTGACGTAGACCCACGGCCCATGCATGTGGACTGTGGAATCCTTCCTTAAGAGGGGAAGATAACCAGGGATGGAGGAGTCAGAGGAGGGAGTAGATGAGTTGAGGTTAGTTTCACAGAGTGTAAGGATGTCCGGGGACTTTTCATGCAGGAATGCTTCTACACTAGGAAAGTTAGTACGAATGCCACGGATATTAGTGAAGGAAAAATTTAGGGGTTTAGGTGGTTTGATTATTAGCTGGTTTAGGGTTGTTTCTGATTTTGTTCGTCATATGTTTTTGTTTATAGAAAGGGGCCTAGAGTATAGGATACAGGCGGTCATTATCCGCAATCTGTGCTGGGAGGGAAACTGGCTAGGGCTGCAACAAGGTGTGGCCTCAGGGTTGCCCACCAAAAGCGCTTGCAGAGACACCTATCCATGCGCGACATGGCACTACAAGAACCCCGATATTATACAACTGTTGATCAGAGCAGCTGCTCTTGATGCTACACAAGAGTTAGGGCTTCTAACTGCAAGTCAGAAGCAGCAACCAGGAAACTGCCAACCCGGTACCCTCACAGTGATGAGCCGTTGCCACCAACCGGCCAGATCGCAGGAAAATCACGGGAGCACCAATACCAAGGTCTGAAGAGAGAGAAGAGAAAGCCGGAAACTACATCCTAAACAGGAAACAAGGGGCAAGCCTCTACTCCTGTTCAATAGATGAGGGAGGAGTATGAACCGGGCGATAGTTGGGTCTATCTACTCCTATTAAAAAAATGTTAAGGGTGGTGAGTTAACTAAGTTTAAACTTAGTTAAAGTCCAAATGGAGCATAAACACCGAAAAAGATTAGTAAAAAAATACATAAATAAGAAACGATTACACTTACCACGTAGGTTAACCCAGGAAATTTGAATTAAGAAAGTTATATCTTCAACTCTTGTCTTTTCCCGAAAATTAAGATCTGGCTAAGCTGCCTGTCCGTGTACAAACCAAACGAACGAATTTGAATTTGAAGAACAGACCATCTACGAAACTTAGAGATTTCACAGGGTTGGGTGATAGAGGAGGGGTTGGTCAACTGTCCAGTAACGGCCACTATCTTGGGAGGAATGGCTTTGCTTTACAGAATAAATGATTAAAATAAATAAATAAATAAATAAAGAGAACCTCTGAACAGTAAAGCTAATTTTTTTTCCCAAATGGAGCATAAACGCCGAAAAAGATTAGTAAAAAAAAAAAAAAATACATAAATAAGAAACGATTACACATACCACAGAGGTTAACCCAGGAAATTTGAATTAAGAAAGTTATATCTTCAACTCTTGTCTTTTCTCGAAAATTAAGATCTGGCTAAGCTGTCTGTCCGTGTATGAGCTCAATTTCTTCATTATGTGTCCAAGGAACTTTAGCTGTCTTTTCCTGATTCTAAAAATAAGTGTTCTTCTTGAGACCATTATTCTTTAAGACTTCCTTGATGCTTACTTGCTTCGATCCATAGCATTCTCAGTATCCTTCTGTAGAACCACATTTCTGTCCTCATCATCTATGGGGAGATTGTCCAGCATTCCCTACCTGAATAAAAACAATTACTCAATTTCAGTTTTATTTCTTTGAAGTTTCAAATCTTGTTTGTATAATATTGTTTCTTTTTTCTTAAATCATCATGAAATTCATTTTTTTTTCAAGAATTTATACTATTTACAATCAAGACTAAAAAACCTAAAAACCTAAAAGAGTTTTATTACTTTTTAAAAATAAACTTTTTTTTAATCTTACAGCCAACCTGGCACTGAGGAAATCTTTTTCCCTGTGCCCCACCTTTTCTTGCTGGACTCAAACTGTTAGTCACTTCTTTTTATCAGGGTTTTCACCAGCTCAAAATTTAACTAAATTGTGCTGACTTCAGTTATAACTTGCACCAAACTTGCACCAAACTGTCAGACTTTACCTGATTGACCCACACGTCAACAGGTATCAAGGTGCAGTCACAGCGATACCTTAAAAAGCAATACACTTTAGGTCAGACTGATTTTTCATTTTGTTTTAGAAAATCGACATTGCATTCACTATGAAAATTGGGGTTTGATGTGATAAGTAGTGACATCAGAAATTAGTTTAATAGGTTTAATCAATTTTTGAGCATTTAATTTTAAAGTGTATCTGAGAAAATGTACAGAAATAACTAATATTTGCAGGTTTTTGCTTACAAACTGACTTTAAAATTTTACTATTTCCAGAATAAATCCAAATAATTCTAATTATGAATCACCATGAACAAAATATGTAACTTTTTTACTGTATTTCATAAGTAAAAACTGTGTAAAAAAATTGTAAAAGATTACCAAAAAGGTTTTTCAATAAATTATATTTGTTAGATCACAATCAATAAAAACAAAAATAAAAGTGTATGTAATACCATAATACTGCTGGGAATAAATTATAAGACAAAATGTTTTAAATTAACATTATTCATTGAAAATCCCACTAAAACTACTGCACTGTATAATATATTGTACCATAATGTAGCTAAATTGTTCTATATAATTTCCCTTTGGAGTAAATGAATGTTTTATTTGATGGCACAGTGGTTTAGTAATTATGTGCTTGTGCCATGCATCTTGTCTAAATATAATTTGTAAAACTTCAGTAAATTATAAATTTTGTCAGACTTTCACTGATCATCAGAATTAAAATTCCAACGCTACAATTTTAAACCTAAACATAAGCTTTTAAACACATTTCCTCAAAAAATGGTAATGATTTGGAAAACATATTTTGTTTCGTTATTTATATCAAACCCCAACTTTTAAATTGAGAGCAATGTCATGATTCCAGAATTGATTTCAAAATCCCTAATAAACAGATCTCTTCACTATTCTTTTAACTCTTACACTAGTAATTAGTTTATTAGACGTTAAATTATATCACTTAGCACCCTCCATTAAAAAAATGAATTGAAAAAAGCTTGTTGAATCTATTTCCAATATTTAGCAGTCTGTGAGTGTAACTCAACCATATTTTTCTTCTACGTGCTGTGTTCCTTTATGATGTGGGTGATTATATTTCTTCATAGTGAGTTTTGTCCTTTTACCATCTCTCCTGATACCTGCTCTTCCATCTCTTTACACAAGCTCATTAGGTAAGTTATTCACTATTTTCCTCTGTCCTTTTTCTCCTCAATATGCCCTGTGGGGTTAAAATTTTCCAAGTCCTCTTTCCTTCTTATGTGCCCAAGTATCATTTATCCATCACACCCAGATGGTGTATAGGGCAGCAGCTTTTTTTTTGTTGCTGTAACAAACTGTTTTTTTATGGGGCAGGGTTGTTAGCCATACACCTAACCTGGAGGACCGGTGGACCACTCTTAGTCCTTACGTTTACAGCACCTGGTATTCTCAAATGGTCACCCATTTAAGTACTGACCAGGCTTGATGTTGCTTAACTTCGGTGATCGGATGGGAACCGGTGTATTCAACACGATATAACCGTAGACATGTGCCCAAGTATGCATAAAAGAATTAAGACATACTCATCAATAGGATGCATAAAAAGGAAACACTCATATTAATAAAAGGAAAATACTCCAAAAATGGACCTAATATGCTGTAGAACTTGTTCACAACAAACAAGGGAAACCTGTAATATGCAAAAGTATAGAAGAACATGAAATAATAAAGTCTGAAGTATGACCAGAAACAAAGCAGCAACACTCAAACAAAATGTAATAGAAATGCTATTTGCCTTAAGTGATTTCGGTATCGATAAGATTCTTCTATGTGCTGACTCCCTTCAGGATGTGGGCGATCATGGCTCTCCACAGTTTACTTTCCTTTGTAAATCTTATTAAAATTTTGTCTTTTTGCTATTTCTCCCAATCCCTGTTCTCTCAACTTTTTAAACAAACTCGTTAAGTAGGTTATGCTTTGTTTTCTTTTTCTATCCTGTTTGCCTTCAATATGTCTTTCCACATTATGTGCCCTAGAAATTTCAACTGTCTCTTTTCCATTTTCTCTAACACTTTGTTGTTGCTTCCATGTTCAGACCATGGTATCCTCAACATCCTTCTGTAGAACCACAGTTCTGTTACTTCAAGTCTACGCTTCATCTGTGATGAGATTGTCTAGTATTTATTGCCATATAGGAGAACCGATATCACATAACAGTTCAGTACACTTTCATTGTTTTTAACAAAAAATTCCTGTTTCTTAATACTTTTCGTATATTTTGTTTTCCCAGCATGCATTTAGATTCTGGTGTTGTATTTTCCGTCCTCTGTTAAAACACCCCCTTTAAAGAAAAGAGGAAGAAAGAAAGAGCGAGTATCCTTGAACACATTTTTATATTCTACAGAGTAATACCACCGTTTTAGGTATCTGGGATTGAAATGCCCAATCCTCATTTTCCAGCCTTGATAAAATTCAAAAGCGCTTACGCAGCCTTGTGGGTGATGAATTATTATCCATCCTACAACCTTGACGAAATATTGTTTTTCTTTTCGCTACTCGATCGCTATTTTTATGGCAGATGTTCATAAAAGCAAAATTCCTTAGTACCACTAGTTCAGACCTTTACAGCCATGACATGTACACAGTTGACGTCTTCATTCCCTTCGTATTCCATTGGTAAGGAGGAACTTCTACCCAGACAGCTTCTTCCCAAGAACTGTTACTTTGTGAAACAGATTTTAGAGACGATTCTTCACCGAGTACTACAATTTTAAATCTAGAGTCAACAGTTATCTATCCTACATCTCTTCATAATATGTACTTCTTACCCCTTCTCTTAACCCTTAACACCAGCCTCATTCAATAGCTCATTAGCTTGAATGGCGCTTAGGGTTGGTAGTTTATGAACAACAGTATAAAACATTTTACCATTCCCAAGTAATGCCAAATATAGCTATGATTTAATAGAAATCATAACTACCGATTTGTGCTCCAGAAAGATGTTGGCAACGGTTATAAAAGTTAAAAAAATAATGAAGAGATATGTTTATTGCTTTTGAAGGTATCACCGTGACTGCACCTTGATAACAGGGTTCACGGCGTTAGTTCACTTGTGGGTCGATCAGGTGAGGTCTGAAAGTTTAGTGCAAGTTATGAGGTCAGCACAACGCAGTGAAAATTTGAGCTGGTGAAAACCCCGATAAAAAGAACTAACAGTTTGAGTCCAGTGAGAAAAGGATTGGTACAGAGAAAAGTATTTCCTCAGCATCAGACTGGCTGTGTGATAAGATCCTTTTAAAAAGTAATAAAACTCTTTTAGGATCGTCAGTGAGTCAGTTAAGTGCTATACGTGATATACGCTTAGGTGATCATGTCTCGAAAGAGACATGACTTACTGGGCAGAAGATTATTCCGCAGTAGGTTGCCATTACTTTCTGTGGTACACTGATTGCCAACCAATGCTAGAGAATGCAAACTGTCCTGCTATTTAACCCATAGCTGGAGGAAGAAACAACGGATTAATACTTTTCTCAGGGGTATTTGCTCGTAAGTGAATGCAATGAATTCAAGTAGAATTCACTTAATTTTTAAGTGTAGATATTAAAAATTTTTGCGACAAACTTAATTTTTAGAGAATTGGCAACCCATTTAAGACCAAGAAAACTCCGAACAACAACCCGCAACTCAAGGTGCTAATCGTGCCAAGAAGCGAATGGCGTTATGTGGTCGCGAACGATTCCCTACAGGCTTCGGAACCCGGTTTGTAAAATACCGTTACCCAACGTGCCGGGTAACTTTGGGTGAACTTTTGGACCCGTGCGTCACTCGTATGAATAATATGAGAATTAAAATACAAACAAAAAGTCCAGTATGGCTCTTCCAGTGGATAAACAGGGAGCCCATTCCTCAGGAGGGAACCTACCTGAAGTCGAAAAATCTGCCATAGGAAAAAACTCCGACACAAAAAATGAATCATCAGGTCTTCACAACCAGGATAATTCCAATACTGGCTCTGCAAATTCTCCAGCTAGATCTATAACCGTACATTTAAAGAAAGCAAAAATAAAATGGTCTCGCGAAGAGTACAAAGTCGTTATGACTATATTCTATGAAGCGTTAAACAAACTTCAGAAAAATATCACTCGCCAAACATATGGCATTTGGCGAGAAAAGGTTGAACAAAAATTAGAAAGTACTTTGACGAAAATAAACTAGCCAATGTAATAAGGCACATCATGCGAAATAACCGCTTGACAGAAGTTGAAATTAAAGAAATAAAAAGAATTGCAACCAGAATAGACGAATCAACAAAACATGAAAGGGAATCGAAATCGGAAATCAAAAGTAATAACATCTCACAAACCACAGATCATAATGAAGAAACTGAGATACACGCCAATAACCGTGAAGATAATGCTGAAAGTTTAGAAGAGTTGGAAAGGCGTGACCTTAGTCGGATACAAGACGGCAATAAAACGAATTCAAAACACATTGAACAGAATTATTTTACGGAAAACAAGAATAGTATACAAGAAGACAAGGAAGAAATCATGAGACATATAAGTCAGACACAAAATATTGAAATGGCGGAATGAGAACAACTTCAAAAATTACAACCAACAAAGCATAGCCTTAAAACTATTAAACTACAATGCAGCAGTCAAATTAATTCCGGATGAAAAAGACACTTATATAAATATCAATGGAGCAATAGCTGCTGCTGCTGCTGTTGCTCCATTGATATCATCATCATCATCATCATCATCATCATCATCAACAACAACAACAACAACAACAACAACGTAAAAAAAAGTCAGTTTCACAGACATGAAGATTCACCTTGGAAAAGAAAAACAGAAAAAAAAAAAAATTGAACAACTTACAAGTGAATTATCAGTACTTAATGAACTGGCAAGAGGGAAAATGTAAGAACTAGAGAAAGAAGAAGAGTCGAACGAATGAATATTAAGAATAAAAATGAAGTTCTAGCAACTAAAGAAAAATAAAGCAAAAAATACAACTGAAGGGTCAAAACATAAGATGCTATGAAAAATGATCAAGATTCTACAGACAAAACAAGACATTTTTTTCAAACCGATGAAAAGAAATTTTACAGAGAAATAGGTAAACAAAGAAATGAAGTGACAGCGTCACTCCCCCGCCCCATAAAAATGGAAGAGGTTATACAGTTCTGGGAAAAAATATGGTCTTGCCCTAAAGAACATAACAAAGAAGCAGATTGGATTTCGCAAGAGATAGAATGGATGAAAATTAAACCAGAACATGAACGAGAATCACAGAAGAGGATGTTGAGCGTGCACTGAAAAAAGCACACAACTTGAAATCTCCAGGAATAGTTAAGATTTCTAACTTTTGGCTATATTATTTAAATACAGCATACAATAAACTAGCCAAAGTACTTTAAGAAATGATTGAATGATCCTACTAAAATTCCGGCATGGATAACGAAAGAAATTACCTTTCTTCTACCCAAGGATGGTCATGCAAATATCCCGAAGAACTGAAGACCAATTGCATGTCTTCCCACAACTTACAAACTGTTGACATCTATTTTGACAAAACAGACATATTTTTTCTTGAAAAAAAAAGCGACATAAAAAAACAAAAATGGTGTAAACGTGGCTCTTACAGCTGTAAAGACCAATTACTTATTAATAGAATGATTTTGGGAAATTGTTTCAATGAAAAGAAAAATCTTAGTACTGCTGGGATAGATTATCGTAAAACATTCGATAGTGTACCGCTTTCCTGGATCTTAAAGTCTTTAAATGTATGCTAGGTATTACTTGTTGTCATCAGTTTCATCAAACAAGGTATGTCCATACGAAAAAAAAAAAAACACTTTACCTCAACCATATATTAATGGAACCTATAAATCTGGTGAAATAAACAACAACAGAAGAATATTTCAAAGTGACTCTTTGTCTCACTTACTATTTTGTATATCACTAATAGCATTAACCAGCCAACCTAACAGGACGGAATATTGTTATAAAATGCTCAAAAAGAAAATAAGCCGTCTATTTTACATGGATGTATGATAGGAATGACAATGAGCTGGAAGGTTTTCTGCAAGCTGTAAAATGCTTCAGTGATGACATTGGAATGAAATTCAATGTAGATAAATGTGCTGAAGCCACAATTGTACAAGGACTGCTACAACAAACGTCCTCTATTAGCTTAGACCCTGGTGTAACAATAAAATATTTAGAGCAAGGAGAAGGTACGTAGGTGTAAATGAGAGTGAAGGATTTCATCATAGGAAAATGAAAGAAATAGTGCGTAAAGAGTACTATAGAAGGATATGAATGATATTAATTGAATTGAATTCTCAGAATAGAATTAAGCCTTGCCATCCCAGTGGTTCAATATAGTTCCAACATCTTGAACTGGACTCTAAATGGCATCAAATGAATGAATTCTAAGATAGGAAAGCTTCTTTCTAATGTAAGGTGCATAATCCAAAGTCTGATGTAGACCGTCTATACATACCCCATAAAGAAGATGGAAGAGGTCTTATTCAGTTAGAATTGAAAACAACAATAGTACTAGTGATAATAGGTGCGCTTGGATGGATAAAAAAATGGGACAGAACAATACACTGAAAGAATTCCTGGAAATCCCAGCTTAAGAGATATACAAAAAATTGTCTTGATAGGTACAGCCAAGAAGAACTTTATTCGTGTAATGCTAGTGATGTTATGGGAGATAAAAAACAAACAAACAAATGAAATGTAGCAATAACAACACACCACTACCTGCTTCTGGTCTTTCCACAGACTTGGAAGGTAGTGCAACTATAGAAAAAATCGGATAATAATAATAATAATAATAATAATAATAATAATAATAATGGGATTACACCATCTACACAGACAGAAAAATTGAAGCAAACAGGCCAGACATTATTGTTAAAAACCAGAAGGAGAAAACTTGTCTATTAATTGATATGGCTTGTCCAGCGGATTGTAACATAGCAATCAAGGAATTTGAAAAACTGTCAAAATATAAAGACCTGGAAATTGAAATAGAAAAAATGTGGAAATTGAAAACAAGAGTTGTGCCAGTGATAGTAGGTGCACTTGGAATGATAAAAAATGGAACAAAACAACACATTGAAAGAATCCCTGGAAACCCCAGCTTAAGAGACATACAAAAAATTGTCTTATTAAGTACAGCCCACACACTAAGGAAAACTTTATCTATGTAATGCTGAGGATGATAGGGAAGATAGAAAAACATGAAATGGAGCCATAACAACACGCCACTACCTGCCTTAGGTCTCCCCGCAGACTTGGTTGGTAGTGAGACCAAAGCAGAAATCGAAATATGATGAAAAATGACATAATAATAATAATAATAACAACAACAACGAAACAAAAACAGAAAAAGAAAATGAAATGGAATTCAAATTTTAAATTGTTGGTTGATCCATTAATGTGCGATTTTTAAATCATTTCTCTTCAAGCCAACCACAAAGATGCAAGAGAGTTTCTGAGTGTGAAAGAGTATAAGGAAAGGAAAAACAGTATTAAGAATAACTTAGCGAGTTGAGTTAAACTAAGACAACTACATGGCATCCGGAACTAGCATTGCACATGGAATGAGAATTATATACCCCAGTAATGGAAATAAAGAGTTTGGTTTAAACTTCCTAGCACCTGAAGAAGGCCGGAGTGTATAACGGCCGAAACGTCGTAAACCTGGCAATAAAAATGAGAACAACAGCTCGAACAATGTAAATAATGTAATTTTGATCCTTCTTTGGATTTTATCAAGGATTTTTAAATATACAACAGGAGCACCGACCATACATGGCAGCAGTATTCAAGGCATGGGCGAATAAGTTGATAAGAAAACTTATCTATTTTCAAGAAGTTTACAAAAGACAAATTATGAAAAGCATTTCTCTATTTCTCTCTTAAACTATTACTTTAACTATTTTATCTTTTAATTTCTTTGGTCTCAAAAGTGGAACTGATTGTAATTCTGAAAAACCCAATCTCAAACGTCACAATTTTTAATAATGAAATCCTTAAAGATCAAAATCAAAGATCGGATGTGCATTGTGGTGCAGTGGATATCGGCTCAGAACGAGAAATCGGAAAGCCGAGTTCGTATTCCAGTCGAATTCCTTGCATTCACTTGCGCGCAAATACCCTTGGGAAAGGTATTAATCCATCACTTCCTTCCAGTTATGGGTTAAATAATGGGACAGATTGGGTTCTGTAGCCTTGGTCAGCAACCAGTCTACCGCAGAAAGCAATGGCAACCTACTGCGGGATAATCTTCTGCCTAGTCAGTCATGTCTCTTTCGGTACATGATCGCCCAATCGTGTATCACGTATGGCACTTAACTGACTGAAAGATCAAAATCCCCTCAGCTTAAAATAAAAAAAAAAATACAGTTTTGAAGCATCAGAATCCTGTAAGGATAATATATATATATATATATATATATATATATATATATAGAGAGAGAGAGAGAGCCGAATTCGTAATTAGTAGCCCTTTCTGGTTGTCTATACATTTAGGGTTTCGGATCAAAATAGAATTACTTATTTAGCAACTCGCATGTATTCGGTTGTTATAATACTATTTATTACTTTTTAGTTTTAAGTAAATAAGTTTTATTTTTATTGGTCTCTCTGTTTGTAAGCGCTATGTCGTAGAGTAATGGTTGAGCATTACTACTGAGTAGTGAGTTCGATCCTTACTGGGTATCCCAGGCAAAAATTCGGCATTAAATAACCGAATAAGAGTTAACATAATTTATTCTGAATTTCTGGAATGATGATTTATCCCGATTTACATTATGACTAATGTCCTCATCTTTGTTGCTGTTATCACTACGTTTCGGTCATTTTGCCCTCTGGCCTTCTTCAGGTATCTGTCAATGTAGTTAACGTTCAAGGAATCTAGAACTGAACGTTTATTAAATTTATGGGGGTAGGTTATCCGCATAACCATGTCTAGAAGTATCTCGTCTTATTTCTTTTATTCCGCAGAACAACACTTTAGTATAAAAAAGTGTCGGTTTGTGAATTTGGTGGTACGGTAATTGTGAGTTCGATTCCTGTGCTGGGTAATAAAGACTCAATTGAAACAGGATGATCAGTACGTGTGCAGTATTAAAAACGAGATATTAATAGACATGTACAGCGGAACGAGAACAATATATATGTATTTCTGTAGATTAAATAAAGGTCTTAGTTCGAAATTTCCTAAATCTTCTAGGATCGATAAACATCTGAAGAAGACCGAGGGTTTACTACGGTCGAAACATTGTGATAATAGCAACAAAAATGTGAACATTAGTCCAAATGAAAATAAGGCTTGACATGTCATTAAATAATTTAAACTAAACTCAAATCTATTTTTAAACCCGTAAATATAGGGTTGTTAAGAATTTAAAATCTTTTTTTTAATTATATTTTTGGCATAAAGGTTGAAATTCAAAATGTTCAAAATCATTGTGATAATAGCAACAAAAATGTGAACATTAGTCCAAATAAAAATAAGGCTTGACATGTCATTAAACTTCTTGAATTTCAACTTTTAAAGATTTTGAGATTTCGATATTTTGTAGTAGATAAGTTCGTCTATTGTCCGGTTCACACTTCTTTCTGGTTTTTTGAACAGGAGTTGAAGTTTATCTCTTGTTTCATGTTTAAGATTGGGTTTCTGCTTCCATCTAAAGTCTTCACATTCTCTTTCACTTCCAGTAAATCCTTGTGTCTTAGTAGCATTATCGCCTTGCTTGGGGCGAATTGATAAATAAAGGATGTTTTGAGTTCGTGTTTTCCGGAATTATGGCACAAACTCCTGTAAAGGCAACATAAAACCATCTGTAAGGCTTATGACCATATCACATTGAAACACCGGTTCCCGTACGATCATTAAAGTTAATCAACGGCGAATCTGGTAATACCAAGTACTGTAAGATTGGATGTGCGGGTGATGTAATGGATAATGGCTTGGAATTGTTAATCAGAGGCGAGTTCCAATTCCCGTCGGGTTAATTATATTCATTTACGCAGAAATACATTTAGGAAAGGTATGAATCCACCTCTCCTCTTTCCAGCTATGGGTTAATTAGTAACACTTGTATCACTAAATCATTATCATAAAAAATCTCACTATCTAAAATAAAATATTTTCTGGCTTTAAATAATTTGCAAAGGGTTGATAAGACGTAGAAAACGAATCAATCAATCAAGCCATCTGTGATTAAATACAATTAATAGCAAATGTATTTAAACTTTAAAAACATTTTGGCTTCAATTTTACTTATTGTCATTAAACGGCATTTTTACAACCCAACAAATCTCTGGATAGTAAGTGATTACAAAATCAGTTTTAAGAGAGGGTGTCAGAAAGTGCACTATTGGTATTTCAGTACAGGCGTATTATAGATAGTTTATTTTATGTGATTATCGAAAATAGTTATTATTCAATAATTTAATAAAACAAATAAAGTTAATTTGAAACTAGTTTAAATAGAATACTGCGATATTTATAAAACTTTTTGATCGCTGTAATTGTTACTTTTTTCATTCAATTCTGCTCACAGAACGTACCTCTCCTTGACTGTAGAGGCAGAATAATAAAATAAAATAAAATAAAATAAAATAAGCACATAAAACTCAAAATGAACATGTCGTTAAATTATTTCATTTAAATGTTTTCATGCCAAGTAATTATTAGTAGGAGCAGGGCCGATGAGAGGAATCTGCAGAGGATACATTGTGTTTGATCCCGGGAGCCCAGTGAGTCAAAATAGATCCAGGAATTTCCTAAAGTCTCATTTGTTTATATGGAAGATTAGTTGCCATCTTTTGTGTGAGTTTTACAGCTCATGATTTAAAACTCAGAGTAGATAAAGAATCAAGATGATTAATGAATGAGGGAAAGGGGTGTTAAAGAAAACTTTGTATCCCTGATAAACATCCTCTCACAGACTCTGGACACAAAACATAATCTTCTTTTTGTTTATTAAGTTCATTTATTTTAGTTTTTTCTTCTTTTTTTTTTTTTACAGGAATTAAAAAATATATTGGATAAAAGAATGCTGACACGCCGCTTTAACGATTTTCTTATATACAGAACGTTTAATTTTAATGATATAATAAAAGTAAAAAACGCACAGGATTATTTTAGTCATTTTTCTATATTTTCTAAGAAACCAACTTTATACCTGGAATTCTAAATAAAAGGAAATTGATATAATTAACATTTCTTCTTTATTTTTCTTTACATGTTTAACATGAGAAGTAAGTACAAATAAATAATTGTTATATCTCATGTTGCATGTGATAAAAAACCTTTGGACCACTGTACTGTATAACTAACAAGTCAGGATTCATAAACTCGGCGCACTCTTCGTTGAAAGCACTGTCATTACCGTGTTTCATTTACCTGTGTAAACCTTCATTAGCTCTCGGAGAAATGACGAATGGTGAATGCTACCACATCAGTTGTTATCTATTCCTGCTGTTTCAACTAGCAACACTGCAATCTATTTTCTTCTATGTTGCAACTGGTGTTGTATTTAGCTTTTGAATTGAATATCCGACTGGCCTTTGGTAACCCTTTTAGCTGCAAATAAATTCAAATCACAGCCCGTTCTGATAATAGCAACAAAATACATTTACAGTTAGACAATTCCATCTTTTTGTTCGTAGATGGAGCGAACTTTAGTCTCCACAAAAAAAAAAAGAAGAAAAACTCCCTTTCTTTCAGGACATTTACATACTCACTTCCATAAAATTGCTGGCATATTTTTAAGAAATATAAGTCTAAGAATGGTAGGGAACTTTTCTTTTGTCTCCGTTATTGCTTTTAAATCAGTTTCTTCCCTTGTAACTCAAACCCGTTCTTCTAATTCCAACGGAAAGCCCCTCCTCTATCTCTAGCGGCCAAGGAAGTTGTCATGTAATCCTTTTTGTCAGAAAAAGAAGATTCTTTTTATAAAAACCAGGTGGCCTTAACTGGGTAGCTGAAGTCTCTAGATAAACCCATAAAAAAGATTTAATTATTTTCTGAAGTGTGATCGAGCGACGAAAATACACGTATTTTGAAGGAATTTAATGGATGTAATTTTAACGAGTGATATATTTGCATATTAAGAAATTAATATGTAATGAAAAAGATGTTGAAGATTTAAAGAAAATTGCTTCTATGTTTTCAAGAAATCTAGCATATTATTATTGCTGTATTGAGCATTGTGCGTTGTGGTGCAATGGATCTCAGCTCGGAATGAGAAATCGGAGATCCGAGTTCGAATTCCAGTTGATATTCGTTACATTCAAACAGAAAATGATGCCAAGACATGGAATGGAATACAGTAAAATACACAAGGAAATTTGGAACAAATGCGGACAGGCTAAAGAGGAATGGCTCAACGACAAATGTGCAGAGGTAGAGAGATTGAGCAGGACTAATAAAGCAGACATGCATAAAGAAATAAGAGAACTGACAGGACAAAAACCTACTCGTCAACAGGATGTATAAAATCCAAAGATGGAACAATAATATTGGAGAAAGAGGAAATACTCCAGCGATGGGAAGAATATATAAAAGATCTTTTCCACAACAAGAGAGAGCAACCAACAATACACAAAGATGAGGACGGACCTGAAATATTAAAGTCCGAAGTGGAAGCTACAATGGCCAAACTGAACATAAACAAAGCAGCTGGTTCAGACGGCATTGTAATAGAGCTGCTGACAGCCCTGAAAGAATTCGACATAAAGAAAATTACAGAAATAATAAATTAAATTTATAATAGTGGTGTAATACGAGACGACCTATGCAAGTCGATTTTTATAGCACTGCCTTAGAAGCCAGGTGCAAACGAGTGCGAACTTCACCGAACTATCAACTTAAACTGATTGCCCGAATCCTGATGAATAGAGCAAGAAGCAGAATCAGGCCAGAGATAGGACAGGAACAGTGCGGATTCGTCAAAGACACTGGAACAAGGAACGCCATATTTATGATTAGGATGCTCTCCGAAAGGGCAATACAAATGAAGAAAGACTTGTATCTATGTTTTATTGATTATGCAAATGCGTTCGACAAAATACGCCACAAAGAATTGATGGAGATGCTCAGCAGACTCGACATATTTAGCAAAGACATAAGAGTAATTAAGAATCTCTACTGGCAGCAAACTGCCTGCAAACGGACAGGTAACGAATTCAGCAGATATACAAAGATAGAAAGGGGCGTAAGACAAGGATGCGTCTTTTCACCGGATCTGTTCAACTTGTACAGCGAGACTATTTTGAGGATCCTAGATGTTATGCAAGGATTTGTAATCGAAGGCCACAATTTGAATAACATAAGGTACGCAGATGATACAGTGCTGATTGCAGCCACGGAAAGAAAACTACAAGACCTCCTAAAAAGGATAGCTGAAGAGATTGACAAGAAAGGACTGCAAATAAACTGCAAGAAAACCGAATGCATGGTCATCAGCAAAAAGAGCAACCCAAAATGTTAAATACAGGTGGGGGATACTAAAATCGCCCAGCTACAAAAATTTAAATACCTAAAAAGTGTTCTAACAGAAGATGGAAAGTGCGACGCAGAGATACGAAGGCGAATTGGCATGACGAAGGACGCGTTCCAGAAGCTGAGTAAAGTATTAAGAGACAGGAAACTTTCACTAGAAACAAAGAGATTACTAGATTGCTATTTGATGTCAGTTCTTCAATATGGCAATAAATGCTGGACAATATCATCAAAAATGAAGGAAAAACTTGAAGTATTGTAATGTGGTTCTACAGAAAGATGCTACGGATATCATGGACCGAGCATGTGAGCAATGATGAGGTGTTGGAAAGAATGAAAACAAAAAGGAAATGAATATTGAGCATTAAGAAGAGACAACAAAATTCCTGGGACATGCAACGAGGAAGGAGAGCTTGGAGAACCTGATACTAACAGGCCAGATAGAGGGAAAAAGAAACAGAGTAAAGCAGTGGATGACATATTTGAAGGGCCCGAGCAGGTGGATGACAGAACGGGAGCTGCGAAATGTTACAGGAGAAAGTGTGCTAAGAGCCACCAGGGATAGGGAGACGTGGAAGGCCATTATAGCCTATGTCCAGAAAGGACAAGGCACACAAAAGAAGAAGAGAAGATTCGTTATATTCACTTACGAGCAATTAACTTTGGGTAAAGGTATTAATTCGTCTTTTCTCCAGTCTACGGAAAAATCTTCTGCCTAGTCAGACATGAATCGAAAGAGACATGATCACCTAAGCGTATATCATGTATGGCACTTAAATGACTGGCGCGGTGTTCATTGAATTTCCCCATCAATAGTACATTTTTTAAAGCCACTAGAAATAAAGTCATTAAAATACAAGGTGCTACTGAGTGTGAAAGAATGTTAGAAAAAGGAGAAACATTGCGAAGAGAGAGCAAAAAAGCAGGAATTAAGAAGGCAGAAGGTAACAATTGATATTGCATTTAAGTTTTTGAAGGTCAAAACTGATTGGAAAGCAAGAAACCGGAAGAGAGCACCACAAGCGAGAACTGGTTAAATATAGCAATTTAAACTGTAAAGTAATGAGAATCAGCTGCTAATCTAGTAATGTGCTTAGATTAAAGTCTTGGTACTCATAAAGAATAATTACCATAAAAATATTTGTAGAAAAGCTACTTAAAAGCTACGTTACGGCGTTAGGAAAGTGACCATGAATCGAGATGCTAGGTCAAGACCGATAATATTACAAATTCTTCTTTGAATTCTAGCAACAATCTCTAAATACATAGCAGAAGCACCAGACCAAATGTAACAGCAATATTCAATGCATTGACGAATGGTAGACTTATAAATATGTAAGATAGATTCTGGCAAGAAAAATTGTCGAGCACAACACAGTGAACCAACTTTCTTAGTAGCAAACCTAACAATTAATTCAATATAATCGATTAGTTAGGTTTAGCGTAAAACGTTATCCCACGATGGCGTAATGAATCATACTCTTGGAGGTTAGCATCAATCATGCTGATGGAAGGTAAGAAAGGTTCGATTAAAAGAGAGCAACTTCTTTTGGAGGAGTTAAAATTAACAAGCCATTCCTTGCTTCTGTTAACATCAGATTGTATATTAATTTTGAGATCAGCTGTTAATTTGGCCGTATGAAACCGATAAGAATTATCATTAAGACAGGAGTAAATAGATGCTTCATTAAAATCGAGAATTCTCTTTTGGAGACGTTGAAATTAACAATTCATTTCTTGTTCCAATTAACAACAGATTGCAGGTCACTTTTGAGATCAGCTGCCAATTTGACCATGTAACGCCCCCTTCAGTCTTCAAATTACCCAATTAATACGGCTGGATCGATAAATCGATCACTTCGGTCTACCCGATATTTCCGTAGCTGGATCGCTAAATCAATCACCTCGGTCTACTGTCTAATCCCACGTTGTGATTTGATTTGATCATAAGACGGGTGAAATCGAATAACCTTCAGGAACCGCTGTAAGTAAATCCTTCAGGTTGAGCAAGTCCCAAGAAGAAAAAAAATATCTTCATAAATTTTATATCTTCGATTTTCGGTACAGGATTTAGTTGTTTCAACAGTCAAATTCTATCTACTTTCATGCAGACAGCTATCGTCCCAACCTACGTATTAAGTTGAAATATAATACTTCGGCTGGTTCTATTAAGTTTGGCATAGGGTTCGAGTTCTTAGGCAGACAGTCGCGTGATATCAGGCGGTGTGTTTTCTCGTATAAACTGCAATTCTAACCGGATTCTCTCCAACTCTCAGATCTACTTTCTTTTTGGTCCCTTCGGACTCTCGGGTGAGGAATGATCGGTATGGGGAAATCGGTAAGTCCTCTAATTTTAATAAAAGTTTCTTCGTCGAAGATTAATTATCTTTTTCAATTCGGGATTTTTCCCTTTTCGTGAGTAGCCGTCACAGACATCAATCCGCTCAATCGACTCATTCCTGCCTTCAATGGTATCCCACACCAACTATATTCAAGGAGTGAGAACGAATTCTCCCCCTTCTTTAGTTTTCTACCTCTGCCCACTAATTCAGTCCTCCTTCGACTGATTAGTAGTGAAAATTCACTTGCTGTCATTAATTGAATTTTGATTATTTAAAATTTCTCCTACGCAAAGAAAATTCTGGTTCCTACTTAGAGATTTGCCAGATGACTTCCTCAATTTCTTTTCAGGGTCATTAATTTTCTAGTTCACAAACAAATCCTCATATTCTGACCCTGTTTATAGTACAGTCTCGTCTGTTATCTGCTCGGCTAGTCATTAAAATTTTTTATCATTTCAAAATTCGCTTATATAAGATTCTCTATCCGGTCCTGTGTTTTGATAACTTGTACTTAAAGGGACATTAATTCTTCTTGTTCTTCTATGTGCTGTGTCTCTTCAGGACTGAAAGCGATCATGGTATTCCACGTCTCCCTAACCCTGGTGGCTCTTTAAACTCTTTCTCCTGTTTCCCCACCCAAACGCCGCTCTAATATACACTTGCTCAAGGCAGTCAAGAATGTTACACGCTGCTTTCCCCTCTCTCTTTCCCTTTATCTAATCTGTGAGTATCAGATTTTCCAATCCCTCTTTCCTCATTATATATCGCAGGAACTTCAGCTGTCTTTTCCTGATGCTCAGTGTTAGTTTCCTTTTCGTTTTCATCCTTTCCAAAAGCACATCATTTCTCACATGCTCGGTCCATGATATTCGCAGCATCCTTCTGTAGAAACACATTTCAGTTGCTTCAAATTTTTCTTTCATCTTTGATAAAATTGTTCAGCATTCACTACCATATTGAAGAACAGACATTACATAGCAATCCAGTATTCTCTTCTTTGTTTCTAGCGAAATTTTCCTGTCTCTGAATACTTTACTCAGCTTCTGGAATGCATTCTTGGTCATACCAATTCGTTATTGGATCTCAGAGACGCACGTTCCATTTTCTGTTAGAATGCTTCCCAGATATTTATTTAAATTTTTATACCTGCTTGATTTCAGTATGCCCACCTGTAGTTGATATTTTGAGCTCCTATTTTTGTTGATGACCATGCATTCGGTTTTCTTGTAGTTTATTTGTAGTCCTTTCTTTCCGTTTTCGTTAGCTACCTTTTGTAAGAAGTCCTGTAGTTTCCTTTTTGTGTCTGCTATCAGCTCTCTATCATCTGCGTATCTTATATTGTTCAGATTGCGGCCGCCGATGATTAATCCTGGCATGACATCGAGGGCCCTCAGAATAATCTCTCTTTACAAGTTGAATAGATCTGGTGAAAAGACACATCCTTGTCTTACGTCCCTTTCTATCTTTGTATATCTGCTGAATTTGTTTCCTGTCCATATGCAGGTGGTTTGTTGTCAGTAGAGGTTCTTGATTGCTCTCAAGTCTTTTCCAAACATGTCGAAGTTGCTGAGCATTTCTATCAATTCTTTGATGCGTTTTTTGTCGAACGCTTTTGCGTAATCTATAAAACAAAGGTACACGTCCTTCTTCATTTGTATTTCCCTTTCTGATAGCATTCTAAGCATAAATATCGCGTTCCTTGTTCCAGTGTCCTTGACCGAGCCGTACTGTTCTTGTCCTATCTCTGGCCTGATTCTGTTTCGCGCTTTGTTCATCAGGATTCGGATGATGAGCTTTGTTATTGTTATGGTGACTTACACATATGACACATGAACTCTCCCAAGCAGCAGTTCTGCTTTGTAGAGAGGATGGAGTGAGAGCGGAATCTATTCCAGCAGGTAACTCTGACAGTCGGACTAACAGTCACGCTAATAATCTCTCATCGGTATATGTTTGTACTACTGACTTTATAATATATTTGTTTAACACTATTCCATCTTTGTGTATTTATTTCTTGCCGTAACAAGGCCACAATAACTTGGCGACGAGGACTCTTAAGGACCAAAACGACTTGGCGACAACGATTCTTATGGACCACAACAACTTGGCTACGAGAACACAACAGTTATGTGGCTCATTAAGCTGATTGTTCAGTGGAATTCACACTCGTTTGCACCTGGCTTCTTAGGCAGTGCTATGAAAATCGATCTGCTTAGGTTGTCCTATAGATTTCATTTATTATTTCTGTAATTTTCTCTATGCTGAAATCGTCTAAGGCTGTCAGCATCTCTATTACAATACCGTCTAGTCCAGCTGCTTTGTTTCTATTCAATTTGTCCATTGCAGATTCCACTTAGGATTTTAATATTTCCGGTCCGTCAGTATCTTTGTGTATTGTCGATTGCTCTCTCCTGTCGTGGAAGAGATCTTTTGTCCTTGGATTTTATAAATCTTGTTGAGGAGCATATTCTTTGTTCCGTTAGCATTATTTAACTGTCCAAACTCACAACATGGCTTCTTTTGCATTTTGCCTCTCACTGTGAGAAATCTCTTTAAGTTTTGAAGATTTACTTTTCTCAAAAAAAAAAAAAAAAAAAAAATTAAAAAATTAAAAATCAAAACAGAAAAATCTTTATTTAGGTTATCGGTGCGTCTTTCTTTTTATCTCTTAACCCTCCAGCGCCAAATACTGTTACAGCCATATCGAACTGATAAGACTCACCATTAAGATAGGCGTAAATAGTTGTAACATCAGCATATATAAGTGACGACATCTGGAAGGTCGTTGTTGAAAATTTGGGACAATGTAAGTTCATGGATATCGTTTTTGAATGTTGTCTTAGCACATTTTTCTAGACCCAATTTCATGGTGATATCAGCACTGAATTTTTGTTTTATTGTTGCTAACCAATCCTCTAATTGATTATCACTTTCCGAAAACAGTTTTAAGCTGGATATGTAAAATAAGTGATCAATTAATTTTTTCACAATGATACAATCAGACGCCACTTGTGGTAGAGGGTTACAGAGGCACGTTTTAGGCGGCTATGTGGGGAAGATCAGCGTTAACGATAGACATGAACAGGTTAAGATTATGGTGATTGAGAAAACACCCTCTTAGGAGTCTGTTCCATGGTGCAGCCTTTCACGGGAGGAAGCTGCTGGAGTGGTACAAATGGGATACAGAAAAAAAAAAAAAGGGTGGTTTACTACAGTGTGCCTATCGTGACGGATCTTAGCCGTGAAGGTTAGCACTGGAATGTTGTTCGTCTGAGCACTTTCCATGGAAATAGCGATAGGGCAGCGAGAGGGTTGTGACATTTCGTCTTTGAGAAAGGGGTTATAGGGTGGAAAATATTTTGACACTTACAAGGACGTAGAGACACTTTTAGACACTATCAAAACTGGAAAATAGAGACTGGGCAGCTCCTGACCATATAAGGCAGCAGTATTCCAATTTTGGTCTGATCTGGCTCTTGTAAAGGTAGAGAATAGTAAGAGGAGTCAGATACTTACTAAAGCCGTACAGGGAACTAAGTATTTTCCCAACATCTTTAGCAATGGATCATATGAACGAGCCCCACGAAGTCTGGTTTGAGTTTAAAGCCCAAGAGGCGCTCAAGGCACGTGGACTCCTCGAGGAACATTTATTCACCGTGACTGGTGATAGTTCAGGGTCCAATCAGCGACGATGGAATGTAACTAGTTTGATTTTCAAGGCACTGAATGTGACCAGCCATTTCCCCTCCCCACAATGAGCTGTTAGAGCTACATATTTAGCGAATGATCGTATATACGATCTCCACTTGAGGTTCGGGTTGAGTTTAAGGCCCAATACACGAGACCTCGCTAAGGGAACATCTATTCATTGTGATTGGTGATAGTTCCGGCTCCAATCGGTGATGATGGAATGTAACTAGTTTGATTTTCGAGGCATTGAATGTAACAAGATAGTTTTTTCTCCATTGAGATTATAGAGCTTGATAATTGTGTTTGACGCCAAATAGTCGCTCAAGGCACGGGGTTTCCCTGAGAAAACATCCATTCATCATGACTAGTAATAGTTCCCGGTCCAATCCAATCGGTTCCAAATGCACAGGGAATACTGGAAGGGTGTAGTGAGTTCTATCTCGGCCGAGGCCGCAGGACGACGACGAAACCTAAGGCAAGGAAGGAAGCCCCTATCAGTACCGGAAAGAGCAATACAGGACTTGAGAAACGTATTTTCTTGACAAGTTGTTTTAGGAAAATTTTATAAATTTCAGTCGAAAGCAGCACTGACTCCTCGGTCAATGAATGCGGAATGTTTCCTTATAAGAAAACGAATAATATTATTATTATCATTATGATTACCATTACCACACGCTGGGGTATCTAAACTTGGTGTAATGGATTACAAGTTTGTCTCCCTCGAACAATTACGACTGAGTAGTGAGTTCGATCTTCACTGGCTGCCACGTACTTTCGGGCTTTTGCTACATCTAAACTACGCTTAGAAAATCAGCATTAGCATTTGCAACTATAAGAACCGGTTTTGCTTTTCAGGGAGAGTGCTATTTCTGACAAAGGACTTTCAGTTTAAATTGATGCTAATCTAAACTTATTTATAAATGGAACTGTGTGTGTGTGTGTGTGTGTGTGTGTGTGTGTGTCCGTTACCTATAGACTCCGAAACGGCCGAACTCATAGACAAAGACATAAGAAATGATATTCAGAAGTTTCAAGGTTGCAGTTCTTACAATAGTGCAGAAAATCGATAATATATATATATATATATATATATATATATATATATATATATATATATATATATAAAAGGGAAGATGTTTGTGTGTGTGTCTGTTTATCTGTCTGTATGTCCTTTATACAAATCCACAATTTTTATCCGGTTTTCACCAAACTATTCTTTAGGCTGAGTCTGAGCTCCAGGACAATGGATTAGTTTTAAAGCTTTCATTACACCCGAGCAACGCCGGACTATACTGCTAGTACTTTATAGGTCGTAAATAAGCAAGTAATTTATCAATCGATACTTCTTGAGGCTTGCAGCGTTATCAGTTTTCGGTATTAAGTATATAATACCTTCGGTCAGTGATTCCATATTGCTGATGACGTCAGAGAACATATTTGCTAATGATTTTCGTTTGCATATAGATTAATTTAAATAAAAGTATCTATTATTTTATCTATTTCCGGGACTTTCATTTTTAATTTTGTGCGAGGTTGTTGTACATCCTTGTAGCCTATGTTCCTCTATTCTCGTTCCTCTATTTCTTTCTATTTCTTTTCCTTGTTTGAATTCTATTTCGCATCCTTATTATAATTCTGTTCATTTACCATATCTGTTTTTCTTTGAATTATTCACGTATTTTTTAAAGTTTTGATATATGTCTTTCTGTATGGGAGTGCGTGCTCTCCTCGAAGATTAAGAGGAACCTTGGGGCAACAAACATATGGTTCTACAGAAGGATGCTGAGGATAGACACCTCCTATCAATTATTCTCAGAACACTCTCATCTACCCAACCCTCATTCTCGGTATCCTTACCCGCCTATCACTCACCCTCTGACATTTCCTATATTTAATCATCCTTTCTCCACTCTATGTAGCCCCCTGCGCAGTAGTGGCAGTGACATGCCTTGCTCGGGGTGAAACGCTCATAAAAAAAAATGCCGTGGACCGAATATGTGAACCACGACGAAGTTTTGGTGAAAATGAAAACAAAAAGAAATCTAATACTTAACATCAGGAAGAGGCAGTTGAGGTTTGTAAAGCATATAACGAGGAAAGAGGGCTTAGAAAATCAAATACTCACCGGACAGATAGAGAACAAGAGGGACAGAGGAAGATAAAGCATAACATACTTGATGAACTTGAGTAAATGGATGGCGGAATAGAGCGTAGGAGAAATAACAGAAATACGAAGTTTATTAAAGACTACTGGCAGCAGGAAGTTGTAGAAAGCCTTAATCGTCTACGTCCTGAAAAAATATGCTTCGTTATTTTTCAATCATTATGAATTTTTTTATGTTATATTTGACAAAGATGTTTTGTTTGTAAAGTATTCTTCTTTTCTCATGCCTTTGGATGCGTTACTTAAAAATAATCCCAAGCAAGGCATTAAAGCCAATAAGATACAAGGAGTTACAGAATGTGAAAGATTAAGAAAAAAGGGAGGTATTATTAAGGATAAAAAAAAGAATAAGAATCAAGAAAACAGAAGATAACCATTGACATTGCATTTAAATGTTTCAAGATTAAAGTTGGCTAGAAAGTATGCAGTCAGAAAAGAGTTCAACCGGCGAGATCTGAAAGAGAAGAAACTGTTACTATAGAACTTACGGTTGCATATAACCAATTCAACGGTAAATTGATGAAACCTTGTTGCTAATCTAGTACTGCGATTAAATTCATAAAGTCTTGGTACCTTAGTGGAAAGTGATAATTATTTTATCCAAAATACAAAAATGTGGTACAAGGCCAAAATGATGGGATTGGGGAAGTCTTGATCTTCAATCTGTCTTATCTTAAACTTAGTTAGCCACAAACACTAATCCAAACAAACTATAATATTCCTTGCACCAAAACAACACACTTTTACTCACTACAGCCACCACAATACCTCGTAGTCTCTATGAAGTAATAACTAGTCCCCATATATAAAACTATAGGGACTTAATGGAAAGTTAATCCGAACAATAACTATTTATAGAAAAAGCATGGGGACGGTACATTACAGCAGTAGGAAAGTGACCGAAGCCGAGATGCCAGGTCAGGACCAATAACATTACGGATTCTTCTTTGGACGCTATCAAGAATATATATATATATATATATATATATATATATATATATATATGTGTGTGTGTGTGTGTGTGTGTGTGTGTGTGTGTGTGTGTGTGTCAGAAACGCCAGACCAGATGTGGCAGCAATATTCAATGCACTAACGAATGGTAGACTTATAAATATGTAAGATAGATTCTGGCGAGAAAATTTGTTTAGCACGACGCAGTGAACCAACTTTCCTAGCAGCAGACCGTGGATATCGCTGGTGTTAGCCTTTCAATTGTAAGTCGTGTCAGATTGACAATTGAAAGGCTAATACCAACGATATCCATCAAGGCGAAGAAACAAACTGGATCCATCAGTCAAAAATGTAAAGGAAAATGCGGTCGAAAGAGAAGTAACGCCAAGAGACGACGTATACGTGATCAGAAAAATTGAGAAAGATCCTAGGAAGACATTATTTGTTTTGTTTCAATTAATTTGCACAAGGGTGCATATTATGTTATTAACCTTAATCATTTTAAGTTTAGTATCATTTATTATTTAAATTATTTCTTTGTTTTCTGTTTTAAAATATTTTCCATTTATTTCATATGTATTTTTGTCCACTTTCCCCTTTCTTCAATTTTAGTGTGTTTTTTAAATTAATTCTTTAAATTTCTTAAGCTATCTCGTTATCTGCATCGTTTTTCTTCATACTGTAATCGGTTTAACTGTTCTTGATTTTTTTTATTATCCTTTTTTAAATATATCTTTTTTCATTGGACTTAATATAGCATTTATCTGTAGTGCGTTCGTGACAAAATTTCCCAAATCTTTGAAACAAATGTGATTGTAAAGCAATGCATAAAAAAATCCTTATTACAACTTGTAAAATCTATAGTATTATAGAAAATGAAATTTACTTTTAAATCTTACCAATCTACAGTTGAGCTGATTAGATGTAATCGTAAATTCTATGCTAGCAGATTCTTTTCTAGCACTTCTCGTTTGTGGAACCCTTCCGGCTTCATGCTTTCCAGCTAAATTTAATCAGCGAAAATTTAAATGCAATGTCAATCACTATCTACTGACCTTCTGCTTACCCTTTCCACTTCCCGCCCCTCATTAACGTTTCTGTTTCTAATTCATTCACACCCTGTAACTGTTGGATATTACCTGCTGATTCTCTGGTCAAACAACAATCGCCTTCACAGACAAAGAGGAACAAGAATACGTATATATAAAAATATAAACGTACATTTTTATTCTTCATCGGTGACGGTTGGGTTGTGCGGAGAAGGATGGTAGCCAGAGAGATATCGCGCACACGCAGGGATTGTCGGGGAATCATTAACCGGCGGTAGTTTTCCTTTTTCTCTCCCTCTCTTCTGTCTTCTTCTGTCTTTTTTGTTCAGTTTTCGGCCAGAAGCCTCACACATATGTAACCCCAAATCTCTACGCATTTTTACTTTTTCGGGTTGTCGCTTATATGACGTCATTCATATCTTTGTCGGCTATTACCTTTCAAGCCTTTGTTGTCGCCTGTGTTTTCTGCCGCTGATGTCAATCATATCTTTGTCGGCTGTTGCCTGTATTTCTGTATTTGATGTTGTGCCCCGTTGCCACCATCAACAGCCGGAATATATTTTTGTCAATCGTATTTTTGTCGGCCAAGTCAATATATTACATAAACTTTCGTGTCTTAGTGGTTTTACTGTCTTGCATGGGGGGGTCATGCTGATTAAAAAAGTCCTTAAATGTAACCGTAACTTCTATGCTAAGAGTTTCTTTTTTCGCACTTTTCGCTTGTGGAACTCCCTTCCGGCTCTATGCTTTGCAGACAACTTTAATCTGCGCAAATTTAAATGTAGTATCAAGCCCTATCTATTCTCATTCTGATTACTCTTTTCTCTTTCCGCTCTTTATTAATGTCTATGTTCCTAATTCTTCCACATCCTGTAACCTCTTGTGTCTTAGTGCATTTACTGCTTTATAAGTGCCAAACATCTGATGGGAACATGCAAATAATAATAAAGGATACTGAGGAAGGTGCTAGAAATTTGAGGAGACTTGCTGTCACTCAATCACTCGACATGTAATGTTACCATGAAAATGCCTGAAATGTTTGATTATTAATAATAATAATAGTCTTATCGATGTGGCTATTGCTAGTGATGATGTTATGGAAGTCAAATATTCCACGAAAACTTTGTGTGAATGAAGTACTATAATTCATGACGTGGACCGAACGATTACAAAAATGTTCGTCTACGAACGTCTGGAATCAGGATTCATTGAAAAAGGTTCTAATAGAATTATTGAAGAGGTTCCTGGTAGTCCATGCCTTAAAGAAATACAAAATATTGTACTCACAAGAAACAGCTCCCACATTAAGAAGAGCTTTATCTATGTAAAATGTGCGTGATTTTATTTTTTAGCAAAAAATGATCATCGGGAAGCGTCTTAAAGTCATTTCTGATTTTATATCTCTGGTTGGAATCCGGAAGGAAATATATATACAACAGAAATCAAAGAAAGTAATAATAATAATAATAATAATAATAATAATAATAATAATAATAATAATAAAGCCAAAGATAAAGCTCTTGAACAGATGAAACAGCGCTGGCAAGACAAACCTCTGCATGGCCAATATCCAGTACGTGCCAATAAATCCAATGTTGACAAAGTTAATACTCATCGATGGTTACGTGCATCTGGATTAAAGTCCGAAACTGAAGGCTTTATTCTTGCAGCACAAGACCAAAGTCTTTTCACAAGAAACTTTCAGGCAAATATTATGCATAATAATATGGATCCAAAATGCAGGTTTTGTGATAAACACCAAGAAACAATAGACCACCTAATCTCAGGCTGTTCTGTGCTTGCCCCAAATGAATATAAAAATCGCCACGATAGAGTTGGGCAATATTTACATTGGGCAATATGCAAACATTATGGAAAAGCTGTAGGCAAACACTGGTATGAACATCACCCAGCACCGGTTACAGAAATAGAAGATGTAACCATTCTATGGGATTACACCATCTACACAGACAGAAAAATTGAAGCAAACAGGCCAGACATTATTGTTAAAAACCAGAAGGAGAAAACTTGTCTATTAATTGATATGGCTTGTCCAGCGGATTGTAACATAGCAATCAAGGAATTTGAAAAACTGTCAAAATATAAAGACCTGGAAATTGAAATAGAAAAAATGTGGAAATTGAAAACAAGAGTTGTGCCAGTGATAGTAGGTGCACTTGGAATGATAAAAAATGGAACAAAACAACACATTGAAAGAATCCCTGGAAACCCCAGCTTAAGAGATATACAAAAAATTGTCTTATTAAGTACAGCCCACACACTAAGGAAAACTTTATCTATGTAATGCTGGGGATGATAGGGAAGATAGAAAAACATGAAATGGAGCCATAACAACACGCCACTACCTGCCTTAGGTCTCCCCGCAGACTTGGTTGGTAGTGAGACCAAAGCAGAAATCGAAATATGATGAAAAATGACATAATAATAATAATAATAATACGACTCGTTAGAAGTCCTGTTTACAATACAACTCAGGAAGATCACTTTCAACTGATTACTATACTAGCGAAATAATAATAATAATAATAATAATAATAATAATAATAATAATAATAATAATAATACGTACCGTTCTCTGGAGTGAAGTTGTCAGAATGTGTGACGTTTAGCCAACTATTGTTTCCCCAGTTATCATTGGGGCGTTGAGGTTTATACCACAGAACTTTGCTCTCCACTAACGAAATCAGAATAAAACCTAGTGTCCCATCGCGTCAGAATTTCACGTTGCTTGTCACTTCAAATATTCGTGAAAGATGCTAAGTGTTTTAGGTCGTACGATTTGATGGAGAACACCCATAATTCAAGAACTAAATTTGAAAACGAAAAACTGTGCGACAGGAAATAATATCAACAGTAGTAATAACCAGTACACCACTTTAAACATGTTGATTGATTCATTAATTTTCTACGGCTTATCAACCCTTTGCCTGATATTTAAGCCAGAAAATAATTTTATATTGTAAGAATTACTTTTTGAGATAATAAAGATTTTAGTGATACAAGTCTTACTAATTAACCCAGTATATTTAGGGCACCTCGACGTGTTGTAATGGTTAGCAAGCTAGGATCATTACAGTTGAGTAATGAATTCGATCCTCACTGGGTGCCTCATACGCTTAGCTTTGTGTTACATCTAAGCTGCGCTTAGAAAATCACCTTACTAATTAACCCAAAGCTGGGAGAAAAGAGATGGATTCATACTTCCCCTAAGGGTATTTGTGTGTAAGTGAAGAAAACGATCCCAATGGGAATTCGAACACGGTCCTCCGACTAATGTTTTCGAGTCATTATTTATTACAACACCAGCTTCCAGTACTTGGCATTTCCAAGCGGTCACTTATCTAGGTACTGATCAGGCTATCAGTTAAGTGCCATACGTGATACACACCTGGGTGAACATGTCTCGAAAAAGTAGAAAATTTTCCTGCTATAGACTGGCTATAAAATCCAATCTGTCCTGTTATTTGACCCATAGCTGGAGGTAAAAGATAGATTAATACTTTTCTCAATTGCATCTGCGAGTAAGTAAGGACGGATTAATACCTTTCTGAATGGTATATGCGAGTAAGTGAATGCAAGGAATATCAACTGAAATTCGAACTTGGCTCTTTGATTTCTCATTCCGAGTCGATAGCCACTGCACCACAATGCACATCCTAATATATCAGGCTATACATTGTTCAATTTCGGTGATCGTACGGGAACTGATGTTTCAACTTGATGTAGCCGGAGGTCCAGTGCAAATATTGTAAACATTATAAATGAAAAACAGTAAAAATTTACTCATTTTAATATTAGATTTTTTGAATAGAAGTAATGTCGTACAAGTAGACGACTGTCACTGCAATTTGAAATTACATTAATCTTGCTTCAATAATTAAAATATAGAAAGATCAGAAACAGCATGCAAATTCTTTCTAGCTGAAAACGGCTCAAAAGATAACTCATAGCAAACTCTAAGTAAGCTGGCATCACAAATGTCAGCCAGAATTAAACTTTTGGGACATTTATTGGTTTAAGGGTCATTGCCAATTTTGGTGCAAATATCAGTAACTCTTTCTATTCTAGTCGAGAGTAAAAAAATCATTAAACTGACTTTAGCGACTATCTAACCTATCTTGTACTTCGGTATTTAAAATGAATTTTGCATAGATCTTGGGATTCTCAAGAGTGACCTTTTCTTTTCAAAATGTCAAGTGGTTATAGACACGGTCAGTCTGTGTTGCCTTTCGTTATTAAAATTCACTGTAAAAGAGGCAATTTTATTATCTTATATCTTATTTTTATGATTAAGCTGTAATAACCACGTATTTTTTTTTACCATACACAATGTATTCCTTCATATTCATCCATGAATTTATTTAAAAAAATATCTCAGCAAACATTGACTTTCGTGTCCCCCCCCCCCCCCCCAAAAAAAAAACAGTATATATACATATTCCCCTTCTGTCATGCTCAGGGGGATGACCTGTAAGGAAACTGCTAATAATTCTCTCAGATATTTTTCCGTCATAGTTTTGAAGTTAATGGGCGGTTAAAACATTTAGTTTAGTTCATTCACAATACTGTATTGAATAAGTATTAATATGTTTTTTAATCATCAGAATTTTATCTTTGAAATTTTCCAATAATTTTAAAACAGAATTTTTGTTATTTATATTTGAAATAATTTTAGAAATGAATGGCCTAATTTATGCATAGTTCCTTCAGGTTAGTTCAAACGTTAACACACGGTTAACATAGAACAAGTGGATAACGTTTGAGGAAACAGATAGAAATCCTCTTAAATATTTTGCCGTCAGTTTTGACGGCAGAGGTACACTCATAATAATAATAATAATAATAATAATAATAATAATAATAATAATGAATTAAGTAGGTGCAAAGAAAATAAAAAAATCACATACTTTGATATTCATATATATATATATATATTGATTATTACTCGGTATGTTATTTTAAAACAAATGCAGTTAAAAAAACAAAGTTTTAATTATAATATACCGTCTATATCACTTAGACATCCGATTGCTTCTAACCAGAATTGAAACCCGACCCAATTGTCATCAGTTGGCGATTCTACCTCCGAGCTATGGGCAACTCTAGGAGAGCGATTTTAGCATCTTATATACAATGTAAACATACGCCAGTATCTGAGCGTATTCAACTTCATTACTGAATGAAGGTAGAAACGTGAGTAGCTACTGTTTTTATAAAGTATACCATTCCTTCATAGTGCTCAATCGGGGTGTGAGAGCGTAAATAGTCATCCGCATACAGATCTGTTTCGCTGCATTACAGCTCATCAATACGGTTAGACATCCGATTGCTTCTAGCCAGGATTGAAACCTGACCGAATTGACATCAGTCGGCGGTTCTACCTTTGAGCTATGGGCGCTCGAACTTTAGCGTGTTATATACAATGTAAACATACGTTAGTAACTGAGTGTTCAAATTCGATACTGATTGAACGATGCGTATATATATCTAAACTTATTTATAAATGGATCTTTGTCTGTGTGCGTGTGTGTCTGTGTGTGTCCGTTACCTATAGACACCGAAACGGCTGAACCGATTTTCTTGAAAATTTACACAGTTGTACTATAAGCGTCTGCGAGTGTTCTTAGCTAGGTTTTGTGTCGAGGTACTCCCGATGAATATCGAAAATCGATAATCGAAAAAAATCGGGTTATAGAAGGAGTGGTCCGATTTTAATCAAATTTGATACACTCATAGACAAAGACGTAAGAAACGATATTCAGACGTTTCAAGGTTGCAGTTCTTACAATAGCGCAAATATATATATATATATATATATATATATATATATATATATATATATATAAAAGGCAAGATGTTTGTGTGTGTCTGTTTATCTGCCTGTATGCCTGTATTTTTTTCAGCCCTTTTATTTTAGTTTTTGCTTCGGGTTTGGCTCTAAGTAGGTATAATTGTAGTTCTTAGTCTCAGTCATGATACCATTTACTCAGGGGACTTATTTAGCCTTCAAAATTCAGTTTACGACGAACAAAACTTATTTGATATCGATACCAGGAAATCAAAATTTGACTTACATCCACTCATTTTTCTTTCAGTCTATGGTTTCGCTTTAACTGGAAACAACTATTGCTTTTTAGTCTTTCGTGCCAACGTCCAAAGAGTCTGAGCTCCAGGACCATGGATTAGTTTTAAAGCTTTCATTACACATGAGCAACGCCGGGCTATACTGCTAGCCTGTAATAAATGTCAAACTTGCCAAAATAACAAAATTCAAAGACATACCAAATCTGCTATTAACCCTATTGTCTACTACTCGCTTTAATACGATTCACTTCAATATAATTGGTTCAATCCCTGTTACTTGAAGATGTTATGAAACATACAATACTCCTTACAGATACATGTTAACTGACCGTACAACTAAATGGATCGAAGCAGAAACATTACCAGATATAACAGCACATACTGTGGCCAATGCGTTAGTTCACGTGTGGGTCACACGTTGGAATATTCCACTTCACGTGATGAGCGAATTGGTTTTAAAGATACCCTCAATGGTTGGCTTCTATAGATTGCACACGACTAGTTACCATCCGCAAATGAACGGGGTGATCAAATGTTCACATAGAACAATTAATAGAGCATTAATAGCTACAAAGGAATTATAGCTGGACGCCCTTCCAATAATACTTATGGGCATCCGTGCCACATCTAAATCTTTCAATATGTCACCATTATTTACAGGAACGCATATAATGATACCTCAGCGGCTAGCATATGATACTAACAATAACATAAATAATCAGAAGCTTGCTAAGGAGTAACAATGCACCTTACATTCATCAGACAAAGATTCAGTCAGTTAAGTGCCATACGGGATACACGCTTGGGCGATCATGCCTCAGAGACATGACTGACGGGGCAGAAGATTATCCCGCAGTAGGTTCCCATTATTTTATGCTGTAGACTGGTTGCCAGCCAAGGCTATAGAACCCAATCTGTCCTGTTATTTAACCCATAACTTTCCCAAAGGTATTTGCGCGTAAGTAAATGCGAGGAATAGAACTGGAATTCAAACTCAGCTCCCCGATTTCTCGTTCCGACCCGATATCCACTGCACCACAACGCAAAGATTATACATCTGTAAATAAATAATGTCAAGCTTTCTAACAAGCTTAAGACATCTAAAAGTGTACGGTTAAGAATAGACAGAGTTCTCAAGTTTCTGGAAGTCCCTTACATTGGTCTCTTTTAAATGTTACTTACAACTGACAAATATTTTGTAATTAGAATAATCAATTAGCTTACAGTCAACAGTAACAATAAACAGATTAAAACCACACGTTGAACCTAAATGTGTTAAGCAAGTAATAAGGGAAAAGCAACCTCAAAATAATGATACAAAAAACATAGATATATATATATAGTAAGCCTAATCATACCAAAGCAGGTATAAAGGTTTTTTGGAAAAGAAACAACCAATATTACTATGTTAGATTGTGCTGCTAGGTGAGTAGATTTGTAGCGAGTGACAAAAATTATCCCCCCTTGATAAAAACATAAAATAAGAATAAAAATTATTATAAATATTCACGAAAACAGAAAACAGTCACATAATCTGACGAGACCCTCACGAAACATCGTTAGACGGGAAAATCAATCTTCCTCTTTTGGCTCCATGAAATTACAGTAACAAGACGCACAATTTTAGGCTGGTAACAACAAGAAAGAAAAGTACAAAATTTATATCGTTTATGGTACCCAGTCTTTTACAAGCAGATATAGGTAGACCGTGTATTAAGAATATATATATATATATATGGCGTTGCTCGGGTGTAATGAAAGCTTTAAAACTAATCCATGGTCCTGGAGCTCAGACTCTTTGGACGTTGGCACGAAAGACTAAAAAGCAATAGTTGTTTCCAGTTAAAGCGAAACCGTAGACCGAAAGAAAAATGAATGGATGTAAGTCAAATTTTGATTTCCTGGTATCGATATCAAATAAGTTTTGTTCGTCGTAAACTGAATTTTGAAGGCTAAATAAGTCCTCTGAGTAAATGGTATCATGGCTGAGACTAAGAACTACAATTATACCTACTTAGAGCCAAACCCGAAGCAAAACTAAAATAAAAGGGCTGAAAAATACAGACATACAGAGCCACCAGGGATTGGGAAAAGCGGAAGGCCATGATTGTCTACGTCCTGAAGGGACAAGGCACATAGAAGAAGAAGAAGAATCACAATGCACATCCATCTCGCTGTGGTCACCAATGGATGTGCGTTGTGGAGCAGTGGATATAGGCTCGGAACGAGAAAGCAGGGAGCCGAATTCAAATTCCAGTTGAATTCATTGCATTCACTTACGCACAAATACCATTATTAATTCTTCTCTTCCATCCAGTTATGGGTTAAATAACAGGGTAGATTGGGTTATATAGCCTTAGCTGATAACCAGTCTACCGAAGAAAGCAATGGCAACCTTCTGCCCAGTCACTTATGTCTCTTTCGAGACATGATCACCCAAGCGTATATCACGTATGACACTTAATTGACTGACTGAATATATTAAATGATGTAGATACGCGTTGTAGTTGTAGTGTAGTATCTATCGGCTTGGAATGAGAAATCAGAGAGCCGAGTTCGAATTCCAGTTGAATTATACGCAAATACTTATTCTCACTGGGTTAAATAGCAGGGCAGATCGGGTTCTATAGCCTAGGTTGGCAACCAGTCTACCACAGAAAGTAATGAAAACCTACTGTAGAAAAAATCTTCTGCTCTGTCAGTCATGTTTCTTTCGAGACATGATCACCCAAGCATCTATCACTTATGTCTCTTAACTGAATGCATTAAAATTGACTTTTCTAAAGTAATTTTTACGAACAAATCTCAGGTGACACTCAATAGATCTAATGAATGGGCTAAAGGATAGATTTTATCATCTGTAAATGGGCTTGTGAGTAAAAGAGGAGGTGGAAGTGTGATGCTATGTGATGGAATTGTCAACCAAATTATTATTGAACCATTCAAACTTGATGAAGGAGTTAAACTGAACAGTGCTATTGTGATGTCATAGAAAATAATTTCTATGTATGGTACAAGTTCAAGCCTCGCAGTTTCAAAGTGAAGTGCGTATATTATGCACGCCAATGGTCCTTCTTGTGTATCTAAGGTTACCCATGAATTTTTTGAGCGTAAAGGGTTTACAGGAGAAAAGATAATGAAATTAAGTGGCGATCTGAATCCGAATTCAAATCTATGGTCATTTGTGAAGATGAATTTATAAGAAGATATTGTGGATAGCTGACACGGAAAGAAAACTACAAGACCTCCTAAAAAGTTAGATGAAGAAAGTCGAAAGAAAGGACTACAAATAAACTACAAGAAAACCAAATGTATGGTCATAAGAAAGAGAGGAGCCCAAAATGCGAAGGTATACTAAAAGCAAGCAAGTATAAAAATTTAGGTACTTGGGAAGTGTTCTCACGGAAGACAGAAAGTGCGACACTGAGATCCGAAGACGAATTGTCATAGTCCGCATTCCAGAAGCTGAGCAGAGTATTAAGAGACAAGAAAATTTCTCTAGAAACAAAGAGGAGAGTACTGGATTAGTATGTGACGCCCGTTCTTCAATATAGCAGTGAATGCTGGACAATATCATCAAAGATGAACGAAAAACTTGAAGCAACTAAAAAATGTTGCTACAGGATATATATATATATATATCATGGACCGAGCATGTGAGCAATGATGAGGTTTTAGAAAGGACGGAAACGAAAAGGAAATTAATACTGAGCATCAGGAAAAGACATCTGAAGTTCTTGGGACTTGTGATGAGGAAGGAAGGCTTGGAGAATCTGATGCTCACAGGTCAGATAGAGGAAAAAAGAGACAGGGAAAAGCAGTGGATAACGTATTTGAAGGGCGTGAACAGGTAGGTTGCAGAGCGAAAATAGGGTTACAAACTACTGTTGTTCCCAGTTTCACCCTGACCCAAGGCGGTAGCACCTGTTAGGGTCCCAGCTATAAGCAAATAGTTTACCCCTAAACTCGGGTCAAACACTCAGTCAGTCATACGTGATACATGCTTGGGTGATGATGTTTCGAAAGAGACATGACTGACTGTGAAGAAGATTTTCTCGCAGAAGGTTGTCATTAGTTTCTGCATTAGACTGGTTGCCAACCAGTGCTATAGAATCCAATCTGTCTTGCTAATTAACCCTTAGCTGGAGGAAGAAGAGACCGATTAATAACTATCCCAAGGGTATTTTCGCGTAAGTGAATGCAGCGAATTCAACTGGAATTTGAACTCCGTTCTCAGATTTCTTGTTCCGAGCCAATATCCACTGCATCACAACGGACATCCTGGTCGCTATGCAAATATGAAAATATATTTTTGTAATAAAAATATCATCAATCAATGTTTGAAGAAAAAAATATTACCAGCAGTGCATTTGACTATCAATAAAAATCCTCTTTAGAAAAATACATCAATAAAACCTTATCTGCAAAGTCATTTCTTGCAAATACACATTCTACTCATACGAACCTCTCCTAAAAAAACTTGTCGGCATTAAATAACCCACCGAGGTTGATATTTTGCAAAACAAAATAAACCAAGCCAAACCTAAACTAGGAAAGTGATGCGAGAATAACCTACAACAGAATCCACCCTGATCGTTGTAAACGATCCATACTTAAGTTTCGAAGCTTCTCACAATACAAAAACCCAAATCGGCACTTGAAAACGTGTCAAAAGTAGAAATTTATTTTACATTTCTAGAAGCGTCACACCAAGAAGAACCGTCATATTTTTCTCCTGTCTAACTGTGTGGTTCATAGACACAATAAGCCTGGGTGACAGAATGATGCTAAGGATACCATAGACCAAACATGTGAGCAACGACGAGTTTTTGGAAACGATACTTAACATCAGGAAAAGACAGCTGAAGCTTCTGGTACATATAGTGAAGAAGGAAGGTTTGGAGAATTTGATACTCACAGGACATATTCAGAAACAGGGGAAAGCAACGCATAACATACTTGATGGGCTTGACCAAATAGATGGCAGAGTAGGATTTGGGAGGAGTAACAAGAGAAAGGGTGTTAAGAGCTACAAGGGATAGGGAGATGTGGAAAGCCATAATCGCTAAGAGACACAGCACATAGAAGAAGAAGAAGAAGAAGAAGAAGAAGAAGAAGAAGAAGAAGAAGAAATAAATCTAAAAGACATGCCTGGTAGCTAATCAGTATTGTAAAGAGGTGGATTCATACCTAATTAGAATTTGATAAGCAAATGAGAAATTATAATGTGGATATAAAATAGGGGATCAATTCTCTATTATAATCAATATATAAACTGATCCCTCACTGTGGCCATGCTGCTTTCTATACATTTATATTCTAGATTTATGGCTTATGCAAATGGATGTCAGAGCAAAGTTTGGGGGGAGTAACAAGAGAAAGGCCGTTAAGAGCTACAAGAGATAGGGAGATAGGGGAAGCCATAATCGCCTACGTCCTGAAGAGACACGGCACATAGAAGAAGAAAAGGAAGAAGAAGATTACACCCCAAAGACTTGATAGAGATGTTAAGCAACCTAGGCATATTCGGGAAAGATATTAGAATAATCAAGAAGCTATACTGGCAGCAAAGCGCGTGCATACAGACAGGAAATGGATTCGGTAAATATAAAAATATAAATTATGTTTTCTTACCTGATCTATTCGACCTGTGCAGGACAGCAATTTTGATAGAACTGGAAGTCCTGTTAGGATTCGTCATATTCCGACCACCATTTTATCAATATAAGATCCGCAAATGGTAGAGTGCTGATAACAGACACGGAAAGGAAAATACAGGACCTCCTACATAAGGTAACAAGGGAAAGCGAGAAGAAAGGACTAAATATAAACTACAAGAAAACCGGTCATCAGAAAAACCAGAAACTCAAAATGCTAACTACGTGTCGGGGATACTTAAATGAAGCAGGTGCAGAAATTTAATTACCTGGGAAATGTTCTAACAGAGGATGGAAAGTGCAATACTGAGATCCGAAGGCGTAATTGGCATAGCCAAGGACGCATTTCAAAAGCTAAGCAGAATAATGAGAGACAGAAAGATTTCGTTGGAAATAAAGAAAAGAGTACTTGACTGTTATGTGATATCTGTCCTCCTATATGGCAGCGAATGCTGGACAATCTCTTCAAAGATGAAGAAAAACTCGAAGCAACAGAAATGTGGTTCTACAGTAGGAAGTTAACCCTCTAGGGCCATTCGTATCATATTTGATACAGTATTTCCCTATAAGGAAACATTTGGTATTTCCCTATAAGGAAACATTTGGTATTCATTGACTGAGCAGTCAGTACTGCTTTCATTTGAAATTTATAAAATATTTCTCTTAAAAATTTTTTCAGGAAAATATTTCTTTCAAGGCTTGTTTTCATACTGTATCAAATATGATAAGAATGGCCCTAGAGGGTTAAGAATACCATGAACCAAACAAGTGAGCAACGACAATATTTTGGAGAGGATGTAAACAAAAAGGAAACTGATACTTAACATCAGGAAAAGACAACTGAAGTTTCTGGGACACGTACTGAGGAAGAAGGGCTTGAAGAATTTAATACTCACGGGACGGATAGAGGGAAATAGAAACAAGGACAAGCAACGCGAGATATACTTGATGGGCTAGAGTAAGTAAATGGTGGAGCAAGGTTTGGGAGAGATACCAAGAGAAAAAAAGTCTTAACAGCAACAAGGGATAGGGGTAAGTGGAGGTCCATGATCGCCTTCGTCCTGAAGGAACACCGCACATAAAAGAAAGAAGTTTGTAAATGAACAAACCTTTCTCTTCAAAATGACAATCAAAATAATGCTGTCTACATAGGAAATCTCATTAACTATATAATTTTTACCGCCACAAGCATGGTTTTGCCGAAAGAAGAAAAATTGACTTATTTTTCTGTGTTCTGCTAAAGAAGAAGGTGTACTCAATGAAATTTACATATGCAACACATTTTATTGAACACATAAAGAATGAATGTGCTAAAATTGACTGCAATGTGGAGTTTTTTTTTATCGAGTTCACGTGAATCACATTAACTTATGCATCACAATTCTTTTAATATTCCAATTCAATAAAACGAAAAGTAGAGCTGTGTTGTATCTACTCTCCTCTACAGATCTGAGTGCTGGAGAATGACTAAGGCGGATCTCACCAAACTTCGATCCTTTCACACCATATGCCTCCGACGAATACTGAGAATATTTTGACCAGAGAAGGTCTCCAATGAAGACCTGTTGAAGAAATGCGATCAAGAGAACATGGGCACCATCATTACAAGAAGGCAGTGGAGATGGATTGGGCATGTGCTCCGGAAAGATCCACAGTCAATCACAAAAACAGCCCTGCACTGGACCCCAGATGGTAAAAGAAAGAGGGGAAGACCAAGAACGACATGGAGAAGTACGGTGGAGAATGAGATGAAAGCCATGCAGTACTCTTGAGGTTCATTGACTAGTCTGGCCCAAGATAGGCAGAGGTGGAGAAACTTTGTTGCTGCTCTACACACCATTGGGTGTAACGGATGATGAACGAAAAAAAAAAATTCAATAAAATGTTGAAAATTTAATTTCTTGAAAATATGCATATTTGCCTGTGACCATATCATGCAACAGTGAGGATCTCAGTACATAGCCACAAGAATATTTACAAATGCTTTTCGCCGTTGTCTTTCGTCTCTTGGGCGGTCAATACGACTGATTTCGGAAATTTCTGATACAACTCTGGCACAAATATCTCCTGATGTTTTCTCAGGCATCTCGAAGTTAGTATGACGGGTTACTCTTTAGCTTGTGTTTATATACAAGCCACAGCCGTCCACTTTCAAACTGGCTGAGGAGGTTACTCTTTAGCTTGTGTTTATATACAAGCCACAGCCGTCCACTTTCAAACTGGCTGAAGAGGTTACTCTTTAGCTTGTGTTTATATACAAGCCACAGCCGTCCACTTTCAAACTGGCTGAGGAGGTTACTCTTTAGCTTGTGTTTATATACAAGCCACAGCCGTCCACTTTCAAACTGGCTGAAGAGGTTACTCTTTAGCTTGTGTTTATATACAAGCCACAGTCGTCCACTTCAAACTGGCTACACATGAGGATCTTAGGTATTTTACTGTTACTCATCCTTGCAACCGAAGACCAGACTGCATCAGGAAAGTCTCCATTCTATCAATGTTGTATTTTGCAAGAAGATCAGCATTGGACACCATCTCGTAAAAGTTTAGCTACAGATCGCTCGCAACCAACTTTTGTGAAAGACATCCAACTGATTGATATGGGACCCATAAAGAGACCACGATTCTGAGTCGGACAACAATGTTGTCAAAACGGCTGCTCTATCAACCCGTATGTTGGTGTCCAGTCTGGTACCTCTCTCATTACATAGGCAAAGGCAAAGCTTCGCAAATGCACTTGTAACTTTGGCGATTTGATTTGATAATTCATCAAGGGGTACATTTGCATTCATCTTGATTCATAAATATGTAAATAATTTCACATACTTGAAGTTCTTCCCATCAATCTGCATAAGAGTGCCTGGGAATTGATGAACTGGTGGAGGTTGTCTGATACCCAGAATCTACTTTGGACGAGGAGACGGCTGATGGATTACCTCCGTGTTCTTTACGGTAATGGTAAGTCTAAAAGCTTAATATATATATAATGAAAATTAGTTGATGTTTTTTTATAAATCCATTGGTAATAGTTTATTTCGAAGAGCACTTACAGACCGCTCATCAGACCAAAATTCCTACAACAATGAATGGGTTAGATTTATCCAGTCAAAAAGAATCATGGTAGAAAGAAAAAAAAATGATTCTTGTTGGCTGGATAAATCTGTCCCATTCATTATTGTAGGAATTTTGGTCTGATGAGCGGTCTGTAAGTGCTCTTCGAAATAAACTATTACCAATGGATTTATAAAAACATCCAACTCATTTTCATTATAATACTCTGTTAAATTCTAACATTGAGCTCTCATCAGATTTAATTCCCCTGTTTAATTAACCTTGCCAAATACCAAGGATACTACTTTATATATATATATATATATATATATATATATATATATATATATATATATATAGTGTGTCGAGGCAGCAAATAATTTTCTAAACATATGCTGTTAAATATAAGAGATAATGAATGTCTATTATGTTTAATCATAAGCCGTTCTAAACGTCGTATTTTGGCTTTAATTTCAGTTGAAAATAAAGACAGAAATTCTCCAACATTTGGATAATTTTTTTCTTAATTTGGTTCTAAGCTTTCGGCTCACATGAGCCATCTTCAGAGAGGTTATTAAGACGGTAGCACAATAACATCCACCATCACCGACGATTTTATTTTGTGTTGACATAAAACTCCGTTACGCAAAGTTTAGAACGGCTCATGATTAAACATAATAGACATTAATCGTCTCTTATATATATATATATATATATATATATATATATATATATATATATATATATATATATATATATATATTAATCAGGAGTAGACATCCCTACTTTTAGCGTTAACTTCAGTGATAAACTCAGTGGACACTGAGGTCAACAAGCAATAGCAGTAGTCTGTTTTAATGCTTGAACCCAGTCATAAAGATATGACCTGAAGATTGCGTTCAAGTATGATACAGACTAAGATCCATCGGTGTCCTCTTTTATATTTTCATACGCTCTAACATATAGACCATTTAAAACCATAGATATAGTATATCTTAAAACTATACGTTTATTATATATATATATATATATATATATATATATATATATATATATATATATATATATAGGAAAGAATATTAATAAAAAGTTTTGAATTTAAAAATGTACTTTTTTTAACAGTATTTGTTTATTTTTATTATATTTTATATTTCAGACCGCCCTCGGTCCTTCATCAGAAACAACTGATTTTTAAATTTGAATTAGAAACGTATTTCACGATAGCGTTCGAATATTTTTTTGTTTACATCACGTGATGTGTTTGTTCACAACATGCGGCATGTCCGTAGAGAAAGTCTGTTTGTTTTAGATAAAAAGTTCTTGGAATATCTGAAAAAAATTTTTTAACTATTGAAATATTTGTAAAGATTCAAATTTAAATATTTGTTAGAAGTCCTCACTTCTAACAAATATTTAAATAATATTTAAATAATACAAACCTATCAGGGAATTTAAAATGTGGGAAGCCTCGCTGTTTAATTTGTAAACATTTAATAACAGACAAAACATTCTCTGTACCCAACACCAAAATAAAATTACACCCACCAAACCTTACTTGTGACAGCAAAAACATCATCTACTTTCTCTTCTGCTCAATTTGCCCCAACAGTGGATATATCGGCGAATCCGGTAATAGCTTTAGATTTCGCTTCAATAATCACAAACTAAATATACGACAAAAAAATGTATACTCCCCAATTGCAGCCCATTTTAATCAACCTGATCATACTTTAGAAAATTGCAAATGTTTACTAATAGACTCCAATTTTAGTTCTACATACACACGCAGAAAGAAAGAAACATACTGGATTTTAAAATTAAATACACACAAGCTAGGGTTAAATAGGGACTTAGGTGTGTTGAATCTTTACAAATATTTCAATAGGTAAAAAAATTTTTTCAGATATTCCAAGAAATTTTTATTTAAAACAAACAGACTTTCTCTACGGACATGCCGCATGTTGTGAACAAACACACCACGTGATGTAAACAAAAAAATATTCGAACGCTATCGTGAAATACGTTTCTAATTCAAATTTAAAAATCAGTTGTTTCTGATGAAGGTCCGAGGGCGGTCTGAAATATAAAATATAATAAAAATAAACAAATACTGTTAAAAAAAAGTACATTTTTAAATTCAAAACTTTTTATTAATATTCTTTCCTATACATATTAAGACTGTATACGTGGATGATCATCACTATATATATATATATATATATATATATATATATATATATAAGCGTTTAATCCCGAGCAAGGCATGTCACTGCCACTACTGCGCAGGGGGTTCCATAGAGTGGAGAAAGGATGATTAAATATAGGAAATGTCAGAGGGTGGGTGATAGGCGGGTAGGGATACCGAGAATGGTTAAATATAGGAAATGTCAGAGGGTGGGTGATAGGCGGGTAAGGATACCGAGAATGAGGATTGGGTAGATGAGAGTGTTCTGAGAATAATTAGGAGTTAGAGTGATAGGAGATGTCTATGACCCTACATTTAAACACCTGGAGATTGTAGCTGTCGGGAAAGAAGACTTATATATAATATTTATTCAGAAATTATAACATGGATAAGTTACAATATCACTACAAAAGTAGCGATTTTGTTTCGACACTTCTTGTGTCTTGTCAAGTGTCGAAACAAAATCGCTACTTTTGTAGTGATATTGTAACTTATCGATGTTATAATTTCTGAATAAATATTATATATATATATATATAAACATTATTAATAAAAAAACAGCACTCAATAAGATCAACTATGAAGTTGGCCAAAATGTGCTGCGTTTGTAAAAAATTTTTATAACTCTAGATACATAGATGAAAGAATCTATATATTTTGTTAAAAGTAAAATAAAATTAATCCTTGATGATGGCTAAAAACATAGCCTAAAGCGCTTAGATAAATAAAACACTCAGACAATTTTTATATAATTTATCTGCTGAAAAGAAAAAATATAAGATCACGCGAATAAAAAAAAAAATTAATCCTTGATGATGGCTAAAAACATAGCCTAAAGCGCTTAGATAAATAAAACACTCAGACAATTTTTATATAATTTATCTGCTGAAAAGAAAAAATATAAGATCACGCGAATAAAAATTATACTACAGAAATTTGTCTGTCATTTTTCACCGAGCTTGAATAAAAGAGAGCTTGCTGCCTACACACACACACGCGCGCGCGCACACACACACACACACACACACACACACACACATATATATATATATATATTATAAGGAAGTGAAAGAACAGACAGATTAAAAAACTACTGTTCGTAGCATTTACTTTTATAAAAAGTGCTCAATTCAGAGTAGCTCTTAATATTGTAATTTTATTTTTACGATGGTTTATAAAAGCATTTTATCACTACACAAAAAATTTAATGTTTCAGAACATTATTGTTCTTCAGGTGTTATTTTAAAAACAAATGGTGAAAAAAATACCATTTGTTTTTAAAATATCATCTGAAGAAGAACAATAATGTTCTGAAACATGAAATTTTTGTGTAGTGATATGCTTTTATAAACCATTGTAAAGACAAAATTACAATATATATATATATATGAGGGGTAGTTAATTGTCTTTTCTTTTGCAATTTCTGGAAAGTATAAATCATTAACTTTGTTTTATCTTTCACTTCTTCCTTTTCCCTCTCGCTTCCTTTTTTTTCTCTCTCTAGCTCTTCTTCTTTTCTCTCTTTTCTTCTTTCTCTGTCGTCTTCTTTTCTCTCTCTTTTCCTTCCCTTTTCTCTATCTTTCCTTATTTTTCTCTCGCTCTCTTCTTTTTCTTTCTCATTTTTCTTTTCTCTCTCTTCTTTTTTCTCGCTCGCCTTCTGCTTTCTTTCTATTACCGTTTTTTTCCTTTCTTTTGTCATTTTCAGTTCTTATCGGCTTAAAAATTAAAGCGGTATCACTTTATCCAGTCGAAACAACGAGCTCTTTACAGTATCTTAATCTCCTAAAAATCCATATTGTTAAGGATTAACTAAAGAAAATAAAAATATGACTCTTCTCTTCAACCCATGAGACAAGCACGACAATGGAAAAGAAATCCTCTCTATGATATTTGTTATCTTTTTATTTTGTCCCAATAGATAATTGTGGACAAAATGGAGGAGGTGATGACCCGAAATGGATGACGCAGATAAATCATAGGGATAAAGAAGTACAAGTTGTAGAAAGAGGATCAGTGTTGACGAGAAGAAGACTAAGAAAAATGTGAAGAGGACAAAACGAAATCTACAGAAGATGGCAGGTGATGAGAAGAGGAGCATGAAAGCTGATAAAACCAAGTAAAAAAGAAAGTGAAGAGTTATGAAAAGAAAAGAAAGGAATGAAGAGGACAAAAAGAAGTAGAAATAAGGTGGAGGGTGATGAAAAGATGAGAAGAAGGAGTGAAGAGGACAAAGCTAAGTAGAAAGAAGGTGTTAAGAAGAGGAATAAGATAGATGACAAAACGAAGTTGAAAGAAAGTGAAGCGTAATGAAGAGAAGAGAAAGCAGGGAAGAGGACAAAAAGAAGTAGAAAAAGGTAACGGGTGATGAAGAGAAATAAATAAATAAATAAATAAATAAATAAAGAAAGAAAGAAAGAAAGAAAGAAGTGAAGAGAACAAAACGAAGAATAAAGAAGGTGGTGGAAAATGAGAAGAGGAGGAAAAAGATGATAAAGCGAGGTAGAAAGAAAATGAAGAGAGGTAAAGAGAAGGGAAAGAAAGAAGTGAAGAGAACAAAACGAAGAATAAAAAGGTGGTGGAAAATGAGAAGAGGAGGAAAAAGATGATAAAGCGAGGTAGAAAGAAAATGAAGAGAGGTGAAGAGAAGAGAAAGAAAGAAGTGAAGAGAACAAAACGAAGAATAAAAAGGTGGTGGAAAATGAGAAGAGGAGGAAAAAGATGATAAAGCGAGGTAGAAAGAAAATGAAGAGAGGTGAAGAGAAAGGAAAGAAAGAAGTGATGAGAACAAAACGAAGAATAAAAAGGTGGTGGAAAATGAGAAGAGGAGGAAAAAGATGATAAAGCGAGGTAGAAAGAAAATGAAGAGAGGTAAAGAGAATGGAAAGAAAGAAGTGAAGAGGACAAAACAAAGAAAAATAAGGTAGAGGGGGTCGAGAAGAGGTAAAAAGAATAGATGATGACAAAATGAAGTAGAAAGGAGGTGAAGAGAGAGATGAGGAAATGAAAGAGTAGAAAGGAAGTGAGAGTAGCGAGAAAAAGAGGAAGAAAGAAGTGAAGAGGATAAAATGAAAGATAAAAACAATTAAAAGAAGAAAATAGTAAGAAAGAATTGAACAATCAAAGAAAGACTGTAAGATGTTTTGAAAAAGCTCTTTGTAGAGAAGAGAGGAGTTAAAACAAGAAACGTGAAAAAAGAAAACAATAACATGTGGCAGGAAAAAAATAGACGCACCAAGGAAAGACGACAATAACGTTAAAAAAAAAAAATATAGGTAAAATATAGCGAAAGCAAAAACTCAAAGGTAGAACCCAAATACAAAAGGTTGTAATGTTTGCGTTCGCTAAAAGGTGGAGTTAATGATGACGTCAATATTTAGTCGTATTGGCTGCCGTGGCGACCCAGTTAAAGATCTAAATACACAAGACAACTCAGGCAGAGACATACCATAACGACAATGGCTGCAGTGACGTCATTGGAATGATTTTGGTGTCATGTTAGGGGAATAAATGGAGGGGGACAGATGTGTAGTCGAGACTGAGCGTATCTTAACTTATGATAGAATTTGTTAGTTGATGCATAGTTATAATGTTAAAGTATATTTAGATTTTAATATCTGGTTGTGTATCTTAAAATACCTACGGGGACAGGTGCAAATATCGTGTCCGTGTGTTTTAGAGATGGACATATAAGTAAATGGGATTTGGTATATCCCTACTTCTAAGATGAGGTGGTATTTTTATTGGAATAGAAAATAATCTTTATTTTTATGTTTTTGTAATCATTTCGCCCCAAAGAAGGCAAAAAATGCCACTGGTGCACAGGGGATTACAGCGAGAAAAAAAAAAAAAGGCATAGAAGATGTCGAAAAAAAAAAAGATAAGATATGGATGTGAATCAAGCAGATAAATGATGGCAATTGACGTTACATTTAAAATTTTGGAGATTTCTAGCTAAGAGGGATGCAAGCGAATAGAAGCGAGTTCCACAAACGGAAAGTACGAGAAAAGAAACTGTAAGAATAGAAGAGGAGGTTACATTAAACTATTTCTACAGAAAAAAGGTGGGACCTTGATGCCAATCTAGTAGTTACATGTGGTCGGGGTATCAGGGAAAAAACTTGTCAGAGCAGTTTCCATGAAATGACTTATAGAAAAAACATTGGGAAGCCACCTCATATCGGTGAGAAAGTGACTGAAGGCATGCTGCCAAGTTAGGATCGCTTATATAGCAGATTTTTCTTCGGATTTTGTCGAGAACCTCAAAATGAATAGCAGGAGCACCGGACCATATATGGCAACAGTATTCAATGCACAGACGAATGGTAGATCTATAAATGTGCAAAATGGATTCTGATAAGAAAAAAACTTCCTGGTCCGACACAGTAAATGTTCCTTGTAGTTGAGACTCAGCGTACCTTAACTTAGGATAGAACTAGCAGTATAGCTCGGCGTTGCTCGGGTGTAATGAAAGCTTTAAAACTAATCCATGGTCCTGGAGCTCAGACTCTTTGGACGTTGGTACGAAAGACTAAAAAGCAGTAGTTGTTTCCAGTTAAAGCGAAACCGTAGACTGAAAGAAAAATAAATGGATGTAAGTCAAATTTTGATTTCCTGGTATCGATATCAAAATTTCTGCACTATTGTAAGAACTGCAACCTTGAAATATCTGAATATCGTTTCTTATGTTTTTGTCTATGAGTGTATCAAATTGGATTAAAATCGGACCACTCCTTCTATAACCCGATTTTGTCGATTTTCGATATTTATCGGGGGTACCTCGACACAAAACCTAGCCAAGAACACTCGCAGACGCTTATAGTACAACTGTGTAAATTTTCAAGAAAATCGGTTCAGCCGTTTCGGAGTCTATAGGTAACGGACACAGACATACACACAGACACACACACAGGCAAAGTTCTATTTATAAATAAGTCTAGATTTGTAAGTTAACGCATAGTTATAATGTAAAAGTATGTTCAGATTTTATTATCTGGTTGTGTATCTGAAAATACCCACGCGAAATACTTGCAGCTATGGATTCAATGTAGTCATTCCATTTGAGGTCATTTAAGAGATTGAGGCCAAAAGAGGCGCTTTGTGTTGCTCTCTAGGAGACTAGCGTCATTCATTCTAATGGTAGCCAGCAATGATTCTTTATAGTGGTTAAAGGAGAGCAGCATCGCTTTGGAGGTCTTTTTGAAGTGCAGCAGTCAGGTTTACTTTGTCAGCCTTGGCAGACTTCTTACAGAGACTGTTGTAAATGGTGGTGTCATCTGCATAGATGTCAAGGGAATTGATTACATCAGGAAGATAATAAATGAAGATCAAAAAAAGTGTAGGATCTAGGATAGAATGGATAGAATTGGGTGTGGGCACTCCAAACGAGTCAAGTGTGGAGTTGGTTGAGAATTTGCGAGCAAAGCACTCAACCTTTACCTCTGCAGATGTAGGGTCTTCGAATTTATTGAATAGATGAGGGACCGAGGATTTCGTGCTGCTCAGTACACCCTTGCAAAGTCGCCAGTAATCTTTGGAACCAAACTTGAGAGATGCTGCACGCTACTTCATTATATCAGCAAACAATAGCTTAACTTCCTTTAGGACATGCTTACGTTTTTCTTTTACGAGCAGAAACAAAGAGCCGCTTATTGTGGTCAGACCTGTCCGGTAAAACCAAAAGTGATTCCTGTGACCGAGAAAAGCAGGAGAGAACCAAGGAGATAAACTAGATTTAAGTAGAAATTTTCTAGCTGGGCTGAAAGCATCGATGCGGCTTTCACCCAAGTGGAGACTTTAGAGGCGTAGTCTTGAACAGGGAGAATAAAAGCTTTGTTTCAAGGAACTTCACAAAGGAAATCACGCAAAAAGTTCCAGTTCGCTTGCTGATAGCAGTAAAATATTCTGTTGATTGGAGGTTCCTGGATGGAAAAGGAGTAGAAAGAGAGATTTACTGACACCACAGCGTGATCAGAGTTGTCAAGACGGCAGAGCTATATAACATGGCAAGATCTAGAAGAGAAGCGTGTTCATTGTAATTACTGGGGAAACGCGCGGGGAAATCAGCCACTTGCGTGAGAGAGTGACTGAGTGAGAAGTTCAGCAAGATCAGTTACAGAGTTTTCCAGCCTCTTGGAATGATGGGCACTGAAGTTACCGAATACAAATACATATGCAAATGGGCGAAGGGAAATAACCTTGTCTATATTGTGAGAAATACTATCTAGAATGCAGCACTCAGGATAGGAAGAGTGGTGGTAGAGAAAGAAGAGATAGCTTTCTGAGTTTAACACACACACACACACACACACGCTCATACACACATACAGAGAGAGAGAGAGAGAGAGAGAGAGAGAGAGAGAGAGAGAGAGACGGAAGGACATGTAGAAGTAGACAGAAGATTAAAGAGTGGTCAGAGAGAGATGTTCGCTGATATATACACTCAGATCATGCATGTGGACATTAGAGTCCTTCCTAAAGAGAGGAAGGTATCCAGGAATCGAGAAATCGGAGGAGGGAATTGTAGGTTTGAGGTTAGTTGCGCAGAGAGCTAGGATGTCAGGGGACCTTTCGTAGAGAAACGATTCCACACTGCAAACGTTGGTACGGATACCACAGAAAGAGATATTGAGAGGTTTAGGTGTTTTTTGTTTAGCTGGTTTAGTTTTATATCTTTGATTATGTGTTGTTATGATTTAGTTATGTCAGTAAGGAGTGGCCAAGAATAGCAGTAGCAGTCGGTCATTAAATGCAACACATGTAGGAAGGAAACTGGCGCAGGCTGGAGCACAACGTGGTCTCAGCGTTGCCCACCGGTGGCACTTGCAGGGACACCTATCCGTACGCGACATGGCACTACAAAAGCCCCGATATTATTCAACTGTTGATCAGAGCAGCATCTCTGGGCGCTACGCAGGAGTTCGGGCTCCTAATTACCAGTAAGAATTAGCAACAAAAAAACTGCCAACCTGGTATCCTCAGTATGAAAAGCCGTTGTCACCATCCAAAAACATTCCAAAAAACTCACATTTACGACATTTCCACCGTTGTACGCTCCGACCTTCTTCAGGTGCTAGGAATTTCTAACCGAACGCTTTATTTCAATGACTGGGGTATATCATTCTTATTCGATGTGCGATACCACTTCTAGATGTCATGTTGTTATCTCCCTTTTACTAAATTTTCTAAGTTATTTGTTCAACACTGCTGTAGACAGGTATTGAACTCACAACTCTTTGGGGCAAGTCACTGAATCTAACCAACACTTTCATCCACTAGGTCATGTGACAGTCGCTGATATTCGTGCTAGCTTTAGTTGGGTTTTTTCTATTCGTCTCCATATTTTTGGTATATCCAGTCCGTACCGGTATTTCATGATTTGTCTATACTTTTGAGATGAGGCAGTATTTACATTATTTACATTTACTGTTGTGAAGACGAGGATAACAGTCTGAACAATGTAAATAATGTAAACGGGATTTACCTCTTTGCTTTGTCAGACGTAGCAACATAGTGTATTATTTTCAAAGCAGATACGAATGTTGTCCTGAATATATGAACTTGTTGTTAAATATTGTTTTATTAGTAAAGTTTAGTATAGTTTAACACAAATTCAATTAGATGGGAGTAAGAAAATTGTGTAGCGCCAATCTTGAGATGATCTACCTGCCTGTTTTATTAAATTGAAATTCATACTCTTGATATTATTTAATTAGATTCTAACACTGGCCGTTAGTCCTAGTGAGAAATATGCAACTATCGCAATCACAAGATAGATCCATGTAGCGATGTATGTAAAATCTGATCCAATCGGTCTATATATAAAATTCTGTGACTTTCGTTTGTCTGTCACACCCTCTAAAGTAGTCATATGCTGGCCGATCGAAACTAAATTTTTCGAGAAGTGCGAACAGGTAAAGAAGCACAAAGAGCAGTTGATTTTACAAGCATGCGTAACATAGTACTTCTTCTTCTATGTGCCTTGTCCTTTCAGGACGTAGGCGATCTTGGCCTTCCATGTCTCCTTATCACTGGTGGCTCTTCGCACGCTTTCTCCTGTAACATCTCGCAGCCCCCGTTCTGTCATCCACCTGCTTAGGCCCTTCAAATATGTTATCCGCTGCTTTCCTATGTTTCTTTTCCCCTCTATCTGATCTGTTAGTATCAGATTCTCTAAGCCACTTCTTCCTCATTACATGTCCCATGAACTTCATTTGTCTCTTCCTGATGCTCAATATTAATTTTCTTTTCGTTTCCATTCTTTCCAGCACCTCGACATTGCGCACATGCTTTCTGTAGAACGACATTTCAGCTGCTTCAAGTTTTCCCTTCATCTTTCTAGTCTAAACTACATAAGAACCTGTGTCTGCAAAATTTAAGATTAGCCTTGGTTACCGGTAGCCAAAAGCTTGAAATTTTCTTTGAATTAATCGTAGTTTTGCAGAGGCAAATCTTTTGACTTGATTTGGTTAACTCCAGAGAATCTTTACTTTACCGACACGGAACCAAAGAGATATACGAAGCACCTGTTTTTTTTGAGGGGGAGAATAAAACGCTATGCAATATTTTACATTAAAAAAATTACGTTTTAAATTAAATATTAACCTATTTTAGAAACTGTTAAGAAAAAAATATAATCATTTTGAAAGGAAAATATTAAAACAAAACATGAACATGGATTAATCGAAGAAATTTTTTTAGCTAGTCTAAACTACATAAGAACGTGTGTCTGCAAAATGAAAGATTAGCATTGTTTACCAGTAGCCAAAAAGCTTGAAATTTTTTTTGAATTTTCGTAGTTTGGCAAAGACAAATCTTTTGAATTGATTTGGCTAACTCCAGAGAATCACAATAGATTTTAATTAATTTTTACGAAAAATTAAAAGTTTTGTTATTTAATATACAAAGTACTCTCACTATTTTAAAGACAATTTAATGATTAAAATAACAAATAGTTACTTAGTAAAAATGTAATATTGTTTATTGCATATCTTTTCTTTAAGTTTTTATATATACAAGAACCCAGTTTCCAGTTCTCCCTGCGTTTGCAAGAAATATAAACAAACCACAAGGTCAAACATTAAAAACGTTGAAATTGGCTGCTCAAAAAATATTTACGAACAGTCAGTTGTATGTTGCATGCCCAAGAGTAAGAAATTGTAAGAATTTATTCTTCGATGTTAAAAAGTAAAAAGAAATCGTACCATTAAGTCCTATAAAATTATATTAAATTAAAGTTTTATCGATTGGTTTGTGAAATTAAACGAAATATAGAGTTTGTAAATCTCGACAAAAATGTTAGCGATAACTTCAACAATATTAGATAATGTCAGCTATTTGTATTTATATCCTGATTATTGTCTTCATCTTTGTTGTTTTTATCACAACGTTTAGGCTGTTTAACCTACAGAAAAATCTGAACTGAACCCTTTATTTAATCTACGGGAGTAGACGTTTAGATAGTATAAATAAAAATGTTGATATCGTAATTCTATCTGAGATTATTACAAGTAATGTGTACGTATGTGCATGTGCGTGTATTCAATTGTATTGCGCAGATATACACGGAAAAAAGCAACAGCGCGCGCACTGTAAATAGTGATACTAGGATCAGTTTTTATTGATACTTGAACGATAACTGTCTAATTCAATTTCGACCTATGAGTATCAAATAGTCTTTTCTTTTCTTATTAATTTTTTGCCAATCATTTACACAAGCTCATTAGGTAAAACATTCACTGCTTTTCTTTGTCTCTTTTACCTTCAATATCTCAAATGAGATTGTGGTGATAGCGAGTAAAAGCGATGGACCGGATGTATGCGCTTTCACGACCAAAAAGAAAATGACCAAAAGTCGTCGCTGCGCAGCCGGCTCCGCGCAGATGTTCCGGTTGAAAAGTAAAAATTAATCAAATATTAAATTTCCAGTTCGCGAGCCTGCGCGAATTTTATTTATCAGCTAATGGGAAGCCCAGAATCAAATGCAAGTGTGAAATCCCAAGTGATCTGCTGTGATCCAAAATGAAGATATAAAAAGCGGATACAGAAAGCTTCGACAGGCAGACCGACTCGAGGAGAAGAGAGTAATTAGTATCTCCCTTGACCCCAAGTCAAGCGGCTTACTACGCTCGCCTCCCTTACCCTTTTCCTTCTTCCCTGCCTCAAAAACTACTTACTGACCTAAGGAGTGAATACATAAAAGACATTCCTTACTTACACACTCCCAAATTCCTAAGCATTATTTCTTTTTCAGCATTTTATTGCCATGAACATTTTAACCTCCGTTGGACCTATACTTCATGTATTACTTCAATTGTAAAAACATTAATTGATATGTGTTATATATAAAATGTTATCTTTCAACTCAATTTGCTTTTCTTGGTTTATAACCTTTCTTTATGACTTATAGTGGGCTATCTACAACAAGGCCAAATTCCGTTAACCTGCAACAGTACACAACTACCCTTCACTAGAACGGACTCTCCACTACTAACATAAAAGAATAGATAAGCAACTCACTATAAGATAAGCCCCTTTCCTTATTATGTTCCCTAGAAATGTCAGCTGTCTCTTAAGTTAAATATAAATGTCGTTTTTGCTTCCATTTTCTTTAAAACTTTATCGTTGCTCAAATATTCAGTCTATGGTATACTGTAGAGTTGCATTTCTGTTGACTCAATTTTTGTCTTCATCTATGCGGAAATTGTCCAGTATTGACTGTAATATAGAACCGATATTACATAACAGTTTAGCACATTCCTTCCTTTGAAGTAGCTGACGTGATTATATCATTAAAGTTTGATACAGAATCTAATGTTTAACATTTGTAACAACATTTTATTCTTTTTCTGTCTGTCATCATCATGGCTGATGCTAGGCTCCAGGTGAGCATTGCACTACGCCTTCTTGGCTTCACGTTTTCCACTGATATGAAGTAGAGAGCCTATTAGTCAGTTAAGTGCCATACGTGATACACGCTTGGGTGATCATGTCTCGAAAGAGACATGATTGACTGGGCAGAAGATTATCCCGTAGTAGGTTGCCATTGTTTTCTGCGGTAGACTGGTTGCCGAACATTACTGATGAGCAAACATGCAGATTGATGGGGGTGTTTCGGATGCAACCAATACCATAGATCGAATATGCGAGCAATGAGGAAGTTGAAAATGAGAACAAAAACGACACGTGTACTTAATAAAAATCAGAAAGTGACAGCTTAAATTTCTGAGAAGGTAATGAGGAATGAGGATTTATAGAATTTGACACTTACAGGATATGTTGAAGGCAAGATGAGCAAAAGGAAACGACGAATCAGTCAGTTAAATGCCATACATGAAACACGCTTGGGCGATCATGCTTCGAAAGAGACATGACTGACTGGGCAGAATAGTATCCCGTAGTAGGTTGCCATTGCTTTCTGCGGTAGACTGGTTGCCGACCAAGGCTATAGAACCCAATCTGTCCTGTTATTTAACCCATAACTGGAAGGAAGAGACGGATTAGTACCTTTCCGAAGGGTATTTGCGCGTAAGTGAATGCAATGGATTCAGCTGGAATTCGAACTCGACTCTCCGATTTCGCGTTCCGAGTCGATAGCCATTGCACCACAATGTACATCTACAAGTATGCTTCTATTTTTTCTTCCTCAAATATGTGGTAAATAACAGTATAGACTATTTCTAATTTTAGGTCGGAGTCAGTGCGGATGTCTGAAGCATGGAGGAAGCAATGAAAAGTAACTTCACTATCTTCCCCAAGAAGTTATAGCAATTCAAAATATGTGGAGAGCCATAATCATCTACGTCTTGATAGGAAAAAATATAAAAGAATGAAATAGAATAGATAAATCAATCGCAAATACATGCATAAAACACGCTCTTCTTTGTATCGCGTTCCTTTAAGATGTAGGCGATCATTTCTCTCCACAATTCCCTGTCTTTCGTAGTTCTTAATACGTTTTGTCTTTTTGTTATCACTCCTAATCCTTGTTTCGCAATCCATTTGCTCAAGTTCACCAGGTTATGCGCTGTTTTCTTTTCGGTCCAGGGTATCCTCAGTATCCTTCTGTAGAACCACATTTCTATTCCTTCGATTCTCTCCTTCACCCTTGAGGAGATTGTCCAGCATTTGCTGAAATGTTACGTATGTGTCCTTTTTGTTTCCATTTTCTCTAAGAGTTCGTTGTTGTTTATATGTTCGACTCATAGTTTCCTCAGCATCCTTCTGTAGAATCACATTTCTGTTGCTTCAAGTTTCTTATTCATACGTGAGGAGATTGTTCAACCTTCACTGTCATATAAGAGAACTGATATTACATAACAGTTCAGTACTCTTTTCTTTGTTTTTAACGAATGTTTTATGTTTCTTAATACTTTGCTTAGCTTTTGGAAGGTATATTTTGCTCTCTCAATTTCGAATTTCAGGATTGCACGTTTTTCCCTTGTGAAAACACTTCTCAGATACACGTATTCTCACGCTGGATATAATGTTCCTAGTTCAATGAAAAACGATACAACGGCCGTGATTTTTTCTCACATTAAATTCTACATTCTGTGCCAACCAAATACCATTTTAACTGATCACAAACAAGAAAGAAAGAGAAAAAGAAGGTTTCAAGGAGAAAGAGAAAGGGAATAAGAAAGAGAGAGTTGGAAATAGAGAGGGAAAGAGATAGGGAGGGAGAGGGAGAAAGGGAGAATTGCGCAAAATAAAAATGGCTATGGCAAGGTAATGAGCGATCGACCTTGAGTCATTCGATACATCATCGGTGTTCAGAACATGCGGACGAATGAGTTGTCCATTAGTTAGGTTTCCGAACAATGGATGGACGCACGACCTCTAACCGGAGATGAGAAACACACCGGGTTGATAAGATCTAGAGATAACAGTTCCAGGTAGACACTGCGGATTTCCAGTAATTTCTTACTGAAAGTTGGAAAGTTGGTTTAGCCTAAGATTAAAGAATTAAAAAAAAATAGTAGATTCTGAAAGACGGTGTATTCACGCGCTCACTGGGTAACGACTGAAGTCATCTATGATTGAAAAAGAAAAGAAAAGAAAAAGGATTTAAAATATCTCTTTGTTTGAAATGGCAAAAGGACCCCCATTTCGATTCCGTCTCTCTCTCTCTCTCTCTCTCTCTCTCTATATATATATATATATATATATATATTTAGTGTATCGAGGCAGCAAATAATTTTCTAAACATATACTGTTAAATATAAGAGACAATGAATTATGTTTAATCATGAGCCGTTCTAAACGTATTTTGGCTTTAATTTCAGTTGAAAACAAAGACAAAAATTCTCAAACATTTGGATAATTTTTTTCTTAATTTGGTTCTAAGCTTTCGGCTCACATGAGCTATCTTCAGAGAGGTCACCAAGACGGTAACACAATAACATCCACCATCACCGACGATTTTATTTTGTGTTGACATAAAACTCCGCTAGGCAACGGCAATAGTTACCAAAAATAACATACGCAGTTCGCAAATTTGCAATGCGGTTCTATGACGTCACACCGCTTAGAACCAAATTAATAAAAAATTATCCAAATGTTCGAGAATTTTTGTGTTTGTTTTCAACTGAGATTAAAGCCCAAATACGACGTTTAGAACGGCTCATGATTAAACATAATAGACATTCATTGTCTCTTATATTTAACAGTATATAACTGTTATATAACATTATATATATATATATATATATATATATATATATATATATATAGTATATGTTTAGAAATATATATATATATATATATATATATATATATACAGTATATGTTTAGAAATATATATATATATATATATATATATATGTATACAGGGTGTCTATAAAGTCCGTGTTCACTTTAAAAAAATTATAACTTTATTTGTATTTGTGATAGAAAGATTCTGTAAAAAATGAGTTTGAACAATTAAACTTGAAAGATAATACAGTGTTTCAACAAGATGGGGCCTCCTGTCACTTTACTCTGCTTGTTAGACAGTTTCTAAATGAGGAATTTCCTAACAGATGGATCGGAAGGGGTGGACCATTTTATTCTCCTGCACGTTCGCCAAATTTGGCTCCAGTAGATTTTTTTCATGTGAAACAATTGTGTATGCGACCAAACCTAGTTCATCTAGTTCATTAGAAGATTTGAAAGCTAAAATAACTAATGTGATTTCAGGCATTACTGGAAATCAGTTGCCAAATGTTTTTCGTGAACTGCAAAATCGTATTACCCATTGTATTGCTGATGATGGAGGTCATGTGGAAACTTAAATAAAATTTCAATAAAACCTTAAAAATATAGATTTACTTCTTTCTAATTCTTTTTACAAATTATTTCTATCGCAAATACAAATAAAGTTACAAATTTTTTAAAGTGCACATGAACTTTATGGAAACCCTGTATATATACAATTTAAACATTATTTATAATAGATACCCATATATAGCCAGTACGAGTTGGTCGGCCAGCAACCATCTACATTGATTAGCTGCGTAAGACACTATATGTCCCCCTTATCATCTTCCGACCTTGACGAAGGTCCGTGATGTTTGGCGTGATAGACTCGTGAATGTTCGAGCTAACTCGAAATGGCAGACCTGTAAAAAGGATATTCCAAAAGATTTTATCTAATTATTATAAATTATTAATTAGATAAAAATAGAAAGCTCGATGGATATTATCCAGAACATAAATTATTGAGAGGTAAACTCAACACATATTTAGACAGTTATAAATCAAGATTTATTTCGACATTGAAAATTTACTCATATTATCATGTTTGACATTGAAAATTTACTTATATTGTCATGTTTGACATTGAAAATTTACTTATATTGTCTCGTTCAGTTTTTTCAAAGATCTGAAAGAGACAATGTAAGTAAATTTACAATGTCGAAATAAATCTCAATGTATAACTGTCTAAATATGTACCGAGTTTTTCTCTCAATATTTTATTTATATATTTATATGCAAATCAAATTTTTACGAAATCCATCACGGAATTGATTAAATCCGGCATATTTTAAATTTATTTGTTCAACAAATTAAATTAATTTTTTCTTTCAGAACACTTTTTTTAAAAAAATATTTCTTTTGTTTCAAAATTACAGGGAAAAATATTCACATTTTTTTGTTGACCAAATGAATTTTTAAGACGTCGGAATAAAAATTAAATATAAAGGCTCATTTTTTTAATAAAAAATATTTTAGTTGCATCTGACACGTGTGATTTGATTTCTGTGACGTAATTTAGCTACCATCTTATATCTTAGATGTTTTACGGAGCAAATGTAAACAATCGGCTCCATTGCCCAAAAAGTGCGAAAGGGAAAATTAGTGAACTTAAACTGAAAAAGTATATGTCAACCTGGCTTCCCTGGAGATATGTATCCCTAGAAAGTTTGAATGGCGTAGCTTAAAAATGTAGGCGTACATAGGGAACAGTCACACACAGACTCACAGGTTGACTTTTATATATATAGATAACTAGCATCATAGCCCGGCGTTGCCCGTGCAACTCAGAGCATTTTAATTTCTTCAGCGGATAAAACAAGTACGTTTAAATTCGCTGCAGACACTTAAAATATAATCTCTTTATATTAAAAGCAATCTTTGAGTCTGTGTGTGACTGTTCCCTATGCACGCCTACATTTTTAAATATTTCTTTTGTTTCAAAATTACGGGGAAAATATTCACATTTTTTTGTTGACCAAATGAATTTTTAAAGCGTCAGATTAAAAATTATATATAAAGGATCATTTTTTTTTAAATAAAAAATATTTTAGTCGCGTTTGACACGTGTGATTTGATTTCTGTGACGTAATTCAGCAACCATCTTAGATCTTAGATGTTTTACGGAGCAAATGTAAACAATCTGCACCATTGGCCAAAAACTGCGAAAGAGAAAATTGCCGAACTTAAACTTAAAAATTATGTGTCGACCTGGCTTCCCTTTAGATTTGTGTCCCTAAAAATTTTGAATGGCGTAGCTTAAAAAATGTAGGCGTGCGTAGGGAACAGTCACACACAGACTCACAGATTGCCTTTTATATATATACTAGCATCATAGCCCTGCGTTGCCCATGCAACTCAGAACATTTTTTAATTAGATGATTAATGCAGGGTGTTGCGATTTCCGAGCGCCTGTAGTCGCGGCCTCACTTTAAAACTCAGTTATATAAAAAATATTTATATACAAAATTGTTGTTTAAAAATTGATTAAAAATTCCATTAAAAAATCTATATTCTTTTGTTTTGCGTAAACGTAAGTTGATGTTTTGTATGGCATTGTAAACAACATTGCATTTGTTTTTGTTTCAAAATTACGGGGGAAAATATTTACATTTTTTGTTGATTAAATGAATTTAAGAGAAAAATAAAAAAATATTTACTTTGTTTTACTGAAATTAGAAATATAAAGACTATTACGCTCTCAGTTCATAATTGTAACGCAATGTTTACAATATTCAATACTAACACAAACATCAAAACTCGTGATGCAATAATATTTATAATATTAAGTGGATAAATTTCTTTAAAACTCGGTTATATAAAAAATATTTATATAAAAAATTGTTGTTTAAAAATTGTTGAAAAATTCCATTAAAAAATCTATTTTCTTTTGTTTTGCGTAAACGTGATTTGATGTTTTGTGTGACATTGTAAACAACATTGCGTTTGTTTTTGTTTGAAAATTACGGGAAAAATATTAAAATTTTTCGTTGACTAAATGAATTTATTATTTATTTTGTTTTACTGAAATTAGAAATATAAAAACTATTACGCTCTCAGTTCAGAAATTTTCGAAGAATATTTAAAAATGTAAACATTTTTAATTTTAGAGGAAAAAGTTACATTAATGCTACACAAATAACAGACAATTGATTTCCTGCATGAAATATTTAGCGAAAATAATTTTAAAAAAAATTATATTTTCTGAAGTATGAAATATTAAATCTAAAAAAAAAAAAAAGACTTAAATAATTAAATTAACCGTTGGCATTTTTTCTTTTTACATAAACACTTTTTATTTTAAAATATTTCTTTTGTTTCAAAATTACAGGGAAAAATATTCACATCTTTTTGTTGACCAAATGAATTTTTAAAACGTCGGAATAAAAATTAAATATAAAGGCTCATGTTATTTTCTTTAATAAAAAATATTTTAGTCGCGTTTGACACGTGTGATTTGATTTCTGTGACGTAATTCAGCAACCATCTTAGATCTTAGATGCTTTATGGAGCAAATGTAAACAATCGTCCCCATTTGCCAAAAAGTGCGAAAGTGAAAATTGCTGAACTTAAAACTCAAAAATTATGTATCGACCTGGCTTCCCTGTATATATGTGTTCCAAGAACTTTTGAATGGCGTAGCTTAAAAAATGTAGGCGTACATAGGGAACAGTCACACACAGACTACAGATTGCCTTATATATATATATATTACCGACATTTACAACATTGAAGTAAACTTATTGAACGTTCTTTAAATAAACTAGAATAGCTATCTTTTATTTGTTAATTGGTTAATAATGAAAACTCAAAGTTAGTCACATTAAGAGAAGCTTAAGTAACATCAGCAACTGAGATAATCCTCCAAGGAACTTTATAATAAAGAAGAAAAGAATAGATGACAAGCGAAATATTAGACATGATAAAAAGGAGACAATAAACAATGTCGAGTTACGGCACGGAATAAAAAAATAGGAACAAATGCAGGCAGGCTAAAGAAGAATGGTTTAACGAAAAATGTGCAGAAATAGAAAAAATGTGTGTCACAGATAAAAGAGTTCTGCATAAAAAAATAAGAGGACAGGACAAAATACATGCTCATCAACAGGATGCATACAATTTAGTACGAGACACTAGTATTAGAGAAAGAAGAATGTTTCAGAGATGGCACAAATATACCAGAGAACTCTTCCATGACGAAAGAGAACAACCGGCAATAAACAGAAATACTCAAAAATTTTTAAATCTAAAGTGAAATCAACACTGGCCAAATTGAACAGAAATAATTCAGCAGGACGAGACGGAATTGCAACAGAGATGCTGACAGTCTTAGATGATTTCGACATTGATATGATTACAGATATATTAAATTAAATATACAATAGTGGTGATATACCGGAACACCTAAGTAGGTCCATTTTAATAGCACTGCATAAGAAGCCAAGTGCAAACGAATGTGGACTCTAGTAGACAATTAGCCTAATGAGCCATATAACAAAACTTATCATCCGAATTATGAATATAGCGCACAGCAGAATTAGACAAGAAATAGAACAAGAACAGTACAGGTTCGTTAAAGACATTGAAAAAAGGAATGCGATATTTCTATTCAGAATGATATCAGAAAAATCAGTACAAATGCAGGAGGAAGTGTGTCTGCATTTCATAGATTATGCTACGTCACAAAGAACTGTTGGAACTGCTAGGTAACCTTAACATATTTGGGAAGAATATTAGAATAACCTGAAACTACACTGGCAAAAAACTGATTTCATACTGATAGAAAATGTGTTCAGTAAATATCCAAAAATAGAAAGTTGTGTATGACAAAGACATGTTTGCTCACCGGACATATAGTGAAGTGATTTTGAGAAATCAGAAGTTCTAGCAGGATTCATTATTAGCAACGGCAATCTTAATAACTTAAGATATGCAAATGGCACAGCATTGGTAGAAGACACATGAAGAAAACTACAAGAACTCCTACAAATGTTAGTGAAGGAAAGTAAGAAAAAGGGACTAAACATCAATTGCAAGAAGATATAATGCATAGTTGATAGCAAAAGGATGAACGCAAAATGCAAATTACAAATCGGAAATACCAAAATCAAACAAATACAGCAGTTTAAATAACTGCAAAGTATTTTAACAGAGGATGAAAAGTGAAACACTGAAATCCGAAAGCGCATTGGGATAATGAAAGATCCCTTCCAAAAGTTAAGCAAAAAACAGAAAAAAAATTCGTCAGAAACAGAAAATAGTACTGAACTGTTATGTAATATCGCTCTTCTTATAAGGCAATGAATGCTGGATATGCCACCGAAAACCTAAGTAAAGTATTAAGAAACAGGAAAATCTCATTAGATACAAAGAAAAGAGTATTGAACTGTTATGTAATACAGATCTTCCTATATCGCAACGAATGCTGGAAGTGCTTTCCAATAACTAAACAAAGTATTAAGAAACAGAAAAACCGCATTAGACAAAAAAATACTGAACTGTTATGTAATATCGCTCTTTCTATAAGGCAATTAATGCTCGATATGTCACCCACAGCTAAGCAAAGTATTCAGAAACAGAAAAAATCTCATTAAACAGAATGAAAATAGTACTGAACTGTTATGTAATATCGCTCTTTCTATAAGGCAATTAATGCTCGATACTATCTTACAAGCTAAGCAAAGTATTCAGAAACGAAAAAAAATCTCATTAAACAGAATGAAAATAGTACTGAACTGTTATGTAATATCGCTCTTTCTATAAGGCAATTAATGCTCGATATGTCACCTGACTAACAAAGTATTCAGAAACGAAAAAATCTCATTAAACAGAATGAAAATAGTACTGAACTGTTATAGCAATATCGCTCTTTCTATAAGGCAATTAATGCTCGATATGTCACCCACAAGCTAAGCAAAGTATTCAGAAACAGAAAAAATCTCATTAAACAGAATGAAAATAGTACTGAACTGTTATGTAATATCGCTCTTTCTATAAGGCAATTAATGCTCGATATGTCACCCACAAGCTAAGCAGTATTCAGAAACAGAAAAAAATCTCATTAAACAGAATGAAAATAGTACTGAACTGTTATGTAATATCGCTCTTTCTATAAGGCAATTAATGCTCGATATGTCACCCACAAAGCTAAGCAAAGTATTCAGAAACAGAAAAAAATCTCATTAAACAGAATGAAAATAGTACTGAACTGTTATGTAATATCGCTCTTTCTATAAGGCAATTAATGCTCGATATGTCACCCACAAGCTAAGCAAAGTATTCAGAAACGAAAAAAAAAATCTCATTAAACAGAATGAAAATAGTACTGAACTGTTATGTAATATCGCTCTTTCTATAAGGCAATTAATGCTCGATATGTCACCCACAAGCTAAGCAAAGTATTCAGAAACAGAAAAAATCTCATTAAACAGAATGAAAATAGTACTGAACTGTTATGTAATATCGCTCTTTCTATAAGGCAATTAATGCTCGATATGTCACCCACAAAGCTAAGCAAAGTATTCAGAAACAGAAAAAAATCTCATTAAACAGAATGAAAAATAGTACTGAACTTTTATGTAATATCGCTCTTTCTATAGAGCAATTAATGCTCGATATGTCACCCACAAGCTAAGCAAAGTATTCAGGAAACAGAAAAAAATCTCATTAAACAGAATGAAAATAGTACTGAACTGTTATGTAATATCGCTCTTTCTATAAGGCAATTAATACTCGATATGTCACCCACAAGCTAAGCAAAGTATTCAGAAACAGAGAAAAAAATCTCATTAAACAGAATGAAAATAGTACTGAACTGTTATGTAATATCGCTCTTTCTATAAGGCAATTAATGCTCGATATGTCACCCACAAGCTAAGCAGTATTCAGAAACAGAAAAAAATCTCATTAAACAGAATGAAAATAGTACTGAACTGTTATGTAATATCGCTCTTTCTATAAGGCAATTAATGCTCGATATATGTCACCCACAAGCTAAGCAAAGTATTCAGAAACAAAAAAATCTCATTAAACAGAATGAAAATAGTACTGAACTGTTATGTAATATCGCTCTTTCTATAAGGCAATTAATGCTCGATATGTCACCCACAAGCTAAGCAATGTATTCAGAAACAGAAAAAATCTCATTAAACAGAATGAAAATAGTACTGAACTGTGATGTAATACCGCTCTTTCTATATGGCAATGAATGCTGGAGGTGCATTCCAAAAGCTAAGCAAAGTATTAAGAAACAGGAAATTTTTGTCAGAAATCAAGAAAAGAGCACTGAACTGCTGAGAATTCCATGGACTAAATATATGAGCATCGACGAAGTTTTAGAGAAAGTGGAAACAGAAACGGTCCATACTTAGAATCAGAAATAGACAATTGACAGTTTTTGAACTTAAATAGGCAAAAAGGGTTTCGAGAACTTGATACTCATAGGATATATATTTGTTTGTTTAGCAGCATATCAACTATTTATGGCCATTTAATACTGAAAATTAAATTTCTTAGGAATATTACTAATTTATATTGCTGGTAAGTTTTTTGTTTCAAAAATGTATTGTTAATATTTTACTATGAAAATGTACTGCCGGTATTTATACAATAAGTATTTTTTATACTTTCACAGTGTTTTGACACAAGTTTGGGGGTTAACTATTTGCTCATAGCTAGAAAGTTATGGTTTCAGAGCTGAGGTTAGAAGACAATGGCAAAGATACACTGATGCAGGCGCCGGATCTGACGTGTACGTAAAGAGAAACGCATGCTGCCTGAGAGCAAGTTTCAGCATTCAAGAACACAAAAGATATCTGAGGAAGCCCTGCGGGTACTCTTCCGAAACGTTGTGATAAAACAAAACCAAAATGACGTGCAAATGAAACTTGATTGACCCACATACAATGAACAATGACAACGTATAAACAAGTTAATATTCAGTTTATAAGTTGTAATCAGTCAGTTAAGTGCCATACGTGATACACGCTTGGGCGATCATGTCTCGAAAGAAACATGACTGACTGGGCAGAAGATTATCCCGCAGTAGGTTGCCATTGCTTTCTGCGGTAGATTGGTTGCCGACCAAGGCTATATAACCCAATCTGTCCTGTTATTTAACCCATAACTAGAAGGAAGAGACAGATTAATACCTTTCCCAAGGGTGTTTGCGCGTAAGTGAATGCAATGAATTCAGCTGGAATTCGAACTCGGCTCCCCGATTTCTCGTTCCTAGCTGATATCCAATGCACCACAACGCACATCCATAAGTTGTAAACGTTTCCTTAAAAAGGATTATCAATGTAAACAGAAAAGAACATTGAAAAAATTATAGACAGAGAGAAACAGTAAAACAACTAAAGGACGATAAAGAATGACTCAAGAAAAAAATCGGTAAAGTTGTACAATAAGCAACCAGAAATAGATAGATAGATAGATAGATAGATAGATAGATAGATAGATAGATACTCATCAGCAATGAATTGAATTCTTCCGGTGATTGGTGTGTGTATACATGGCTTATATATAACACGCTAAAATTTCCCCTCTCTCATTCTATGGTTTAGGGCGTAGAGACTCCGACTGACACTACATCGGTCGAGTTTCGATCCCGGCTAGAAGCAAGTGGATGTTTAGCCATACTGATGAACTGTGATCCAGCGAAACAGGCTTGTATGTGGATGACTAATATATATTGTAATTTTGTTATTACAATGGTTTATAAAAGCATTATATCACTAGACAAAAAAAATGTAATAATGGGAGTAATACTGACACACCCACAATCGTATTGTTTTACTTCCTCCAACCACCCCTCATTAACTTTGTAAATAACGATGAATTCATTTTATATTTTCTAAAAAAGTCATTTCAACCATTTATTTTTAAAATATCACTTGACGAAGAACAATAATGTTCTGAAACATTAATTGTTTTGTGTAGTGATATAATGTCATTGTAATAACAAAATTACAATATTAAGCTCTACTCTATATTGAGAACTTTTTATTAAAGTAAATGCAACGAACAGTAGGTTTTAATATATTTATTTTTTCACTTCCTTTTATATATATATATATATATATATATATATATATATATATATATATATATATATATATATATATATATATACAACAGTCTTTATTATAATGGAGAGGATTATTTCGGGTTATTTATTTCACTGCATCTCACTATCAAAACTTCCTAACAATTGCATTCATTTTTAACAGCACGGGTACACCAATTATAATAATTATTATCATCAACAGAAACCCTTGTAGTTTCCGGAGGTTGTTCATTAAATTGATTAAACACGTAAACGATATAATTCCCGAGTTGCCGAGTAATAACGAAGAAAAGCTACGACAGATTTTTCATCTTCCAGTAAGCGAGTCGTGGCCCGTTGAGTACAAATGTCAGCGGAAGCCAGTGAGGGACACAGCTTCGGAAATGAGTTGATGATATTTATTCAAACATGTCAAATAGTGTTGCAAGGTCAGAAAGAAATCTCGAAAAAATTAGATTGATTTAAAAGCGCAATTGAAAGGCATCATTATCTCTGTCTTTTTTTGTACAATGGAGCCTGAAATGCAGGTTCCGTTCATTGTTATATCAGCTTTTGAAATAATAAATTCTAAACTTCACAATCGAAAGTAAAGGTTTTCAAAGTATAATTGCTAGTTCTAAAACAACACTTCAGCGCTTAGTAGTCAGGGCAACAAACAGAAAATACATTTTAAGTACCCGCTTCCTTTTGTCAGTCAGTCAGTTAAGTGCCATACGTAATACACCCATACGTGATACACGCTTGGACGACCATGTCTCGAAAGAGACATGATTGACTGGGCAGAGGAGTTTCCCGCAGTAGGTTGCTATTACTTTCTGCAGTAGGATGGTTGCTGACCAAACCTATATAACCCAATCTATCTTGCTATTTAACCCATAGATGGCGGGAAGAGACGTACACGTCAGATCCGGTGCCTGCATCAGTGTATCCTTGCCATTGTCTTCTAACCTCAGCTCTGAAACCGTAACTTTCTAGCTATGAGCAAATAGTTAACCCCAAACTGGTATCAATACACTGTGAAAGTATAAAAAAAAAACTTATTGTATAAATACCGGCAGTACATTTTCATAGTAAAATATTAACAATACATTTTTGAAACAAAAAACTTACCAGCAATATAAATTAGTAATATTCCTAAGAAATTTAATTTTCAGTATTAAATGGCCATAAATAGTTGATATGCTGCTAAACAAACAAATATATATCCTATGAGTATCAAGTTCTCGAAACCCTTTTTGCCTATTTAAGTTCAAAAACTGTCAATTGTCTATTTCTGATTCTAAGTATGGACCCTTTCTGTTTCCACTTTCTCTAAAACTTCGTCGATGCTTATATATTTCGTCCATGGAATTCTCAGCAGTTCAGTGCTCTTTTCTTGATTTCTGACAAAAATTTCCTGTTTCTTAATACTTTGCTTAGCCTTTCGCAAGGGTATTTGCGTGTAAGCGAATGAAACAAATTCAAATGGAATTCGAAATCTGCTCTCCGATTTCTCGTTTCGTGCTGATATCCACTGCACCACAACGCACATCATTTAACACAAATCACAATGCTTTCTTTTTCTATCTACCGTCTTCCTTTAGGACGTGGACATTCATGGTTCCCAACTAGTCCCCATCTTTTGTAGCTCCTAGCCATGTTTGTCTCCTTACCCCACCCTGTTAACGTTGTACACAAGCTTTTAGGTAGGCTATTCGCCGGGGAGCCGAGTTCAAATTCCAGTTGAATCCATTGTATTCACTTACGCGCAAATACCATTGGGAAAGGTATTAATCCGTCTCTTCCTTCCAGTTATGGGTTAAATAGCAGGACAGATTGGGTTCTATAGCCTTGGTCGGCAACCAGTCTACCGCAGAAAGCAATGGCAACTTACTGCGGGATAATCTTCTGCCCAGTCAGTCATGTTTCTTTCGAGACATGATCGCCCAAGCGTGTATCACGTATGGCACTTAACTGACTGACTGATTCGTCGTTTCCTTTTGCTCATCTTGCCTTTAACACATCCTGTAAGATGTGCGTTGTGGTCCAGTGGATATCGGCTCGGAACGAGAAATCAGGGAGCCGAGTTCGAATTCCAGTTGAATTCATTGCATTCACTTACGCGCAAATACCCTTGGGAAAGGAATTAATCCGTCTTTTCCTTCCAGTTATGGGTTAAATAACAGGACATATTGGGTTCTATAGCCTTGGCTGGCAACCAGTCTATCTCAGAAAGCAATGGCAACCTACTGCGGGTTAATCTTCTGCCCAGTCAGTCATGTCTCTTTCGAGACATGATCGCCCAAGCGTGTTTCACGTATGGCACTTAACTGACTGATTCGTCGTTTCCTTTTGCTCATCTTGCCTTCAACATATCCTGTAAGTGTCAAATTCTATAAATCCTCATTCCTCATTACCTTCTCAGAAATTTAAACTGTCACTTTCTGATTTTTATTAAGTACACGTGTCGTTTTTGTTCTCATTTTCAACTTCCTCATTGCTCGCATATTCGATCTATGGTATTGGTTGCATCCGTATGTAGAACCACGTTTCTCTTGACGCAAGTTTCTTCACTTAAAGAAATTATCCAGTATTTTTTGTAATTCAGGAGGTTTGATATTTATTGTTGGGGTAGAACCCCTCTATAATGGACTGTTCCGTTCATTACAAATACCGGCTAGGCTCTGTATGCGCAGACACAGGACAGACGCCAGGGAGTAGACATATATAGACTAGCAGAACTATGCGCTGAACAGGACCTGTTTAACTATATAGACTAGATGAGAGGTTTCCACTCAGACTTACCCTTCCGTATTCTTGTTTTTCAATATATCTTGTTGTTACAAGTCCCGTGTTTGTGTCTTCCTTTCCTACTAACTTCCTCAACACAACATTTATGGATGGGATGCTTGTTATTGCTGGGTTATTTTTTGTGTTCATTCACTTAAACACCCAATACTTGTTGCATTGCTTTCGTCACTGAAAAATGAATAGGCAAAGGAAAAAGGAAATGGAAACATTGGAGATACTAGCTTTATACATGAAGTGGTGAGGATCTTTTGAGAGGAAAAAATCTTCCCGAGCTAAAGGTACGTCTTGTCCAATTGAGAGTCTCAGCTAGAAAGACTGAAATTCCTCGGTTTCTATTTTACGCCAGGAAGCCCCCTTTTTTTCGCGCATGCGCAGATGGTCTTTTCTGTTAGTGGCCGCTTGGGAGATGATTATTCTTTTTATTTTATTTTATGTTTTTATTTCATTTTATTTTATGTTTTTATTTCGTTTTATTTTTTGTTTTTATTTTTATTTTATTTTAATTTAATTTTAATTTTATTTTGTGTTTTTATTTTAATCCCCACATATTAATTCAGAATTCTATTCTTTGTTTCTAACGACATTTTCCTGTTTCTTAATACTTTGCTGGAAGACAATTTCGTTGGAAGACAACTTCGTTATTAGCATAGAAGAATGAATACTGAAAAATTTGAGATATCATTCTTATACTATTTACATTGTTCGGACTATTGTCCTCATCTTTATTGCCATGTTTACGACATTTCGGCCGTTGTAGGCTCCGGCACTCTTCAGATGCTAAGAATTTCGAACCGAACCCTTTTTTTTTACGATCACTGGGGTATATCATTCTCATTCCGTGTGCGATGCCACTTCAGGTAGCCATGTAATTATCTCCCTTTAACTTAACTTTCTAAGTTATTTCTTCACCACTGCTGTAGCCTGGTATTGAACCCACAACACTTTGGATCAAGTCACTGGAATTAATTTTCCAGATAAAGACATTCTGATTTCAAAGCAAGAAAAATAACCCTCCTCTCTCTTTCCGTATTCCGTAATATGAATAGCTACGGTGTATAACTTAATTTTATTAAGCCTCCATTACTACTGTGGGGCACTGTCACAGCATTAGTAGTGTGGAGTTATCAATCACTCTGTTTAAAATAGTACTCAACTCGGCATCTATGCTGATGACACACTTATTTACTCCTGTCTTAATACTAAGCCTGATGGAATATATGTTATATTCTCTAACGCACAGTAAACCCTTTGCGTCCTAGTGGCTTTATTGTCTTTCTTGGGATGAAATGATTAAAAAGAATTATATATAATTTACTCCTTTTCTTGTTATATATTGTTTCGAGCGTTGTTTTTGCTTTTATAGATTAAAGAAAAATGAAAAAAAAAAGGTTTTCTTTTGAAAACTTGACTTAAATGGCTAATATTAAAAAATGTAGTTCTCAAAAACTCTAATTTATGAAAATAGGCTTAATTTTATTGTCAGTAAACAAATAAAACTGCTTGAATTTTATAACCAGTACTTTATGGAATAAACTACCGAGAAGATGCTTTCAAGAACTTAACATCTTTAATCTCTTCATGTTTAAGATCAACCGTTATCTATTGTACGTATCCTGATCATCTGTACTTACTTTTCCCTCATACGTCAATGCAAAAACCTCATTTAGGAACTCAACCTTGTGTGCTTCTTGGGCTTTGTATTGGTTGAACGTTTAGTAAAAAAAAACAAACACACATATATAACTAACATCAGAAACACTTTAACAGCGGTATTTAGAAAAGTTACTTGACTAATTATGAAAATTAAGGAAAAAAATAGTTAGGGTGTCCATATAACTCACGGCACTGACGAAAGGTTAAATTTCTTTCCCGCTAAAATATTTAGTCAATCACAGAACATTTAAAATAATGACTAAATGGCTGCCAGGTACTTTTTTTTCTTAGCCACTCATACTCAAGCCGTCATACGGAAGATTCTTAACTTTACATTAGAATTTTTTAGTTAAATCACTTCTGTCACTCTATGCCAGCTGAATCTTCATTAGATCCCGTCGTCCATAAATTTTGGAAATTGATTCGTAGTGGCATTAACTAGGCTACAGAAACTGCTGGAAGGAAACCAAAGTTTACATCCAACCACCTCAGTTCAATCTTTGAATTCAAACGTCTTGGTTTTAATTAAAAATATTTCCCTCTACGATTCCAGTTGGAAATCAAAACAAAAGGGCATAATATACCTTACTATTTTATCCATTGTTGAGTGAAGAAGAGATAATTATCTTTTCTCATGGCATTAGAGCGGAGTGAACATTGTTGCAAAGTTTCGGTCGTTGTACCCTCAGGCCTTCTTCAGTTTTCGGTCCGGGTAAGCATCAGAGATTATCTTGTCAGCCGTCCCAGGGAAATAATTACTTTCACTGCCTCCATCGTCATTGTAGAAATTGTTTTTAATCAATATTTGACTTACTGTCAGAGCAAGAAATAATTCCAGGAATTCTTTTGAATCACTATCTGACTTAATTCCAAATTAAGAAACCCCCGCACAAAACAAAGCCCACATTTATCTGCATGCAAAATATCTCGGCAGCCGTTCCAAGACAATTCTTACTTACACCGACTGTCTCATAATTATAGAAATTGTCTTGATTACTATCTGACTTACTCCCAGAGTAAGAAGATAAAAATAAATAAATAAATAAAACACTCTCTTCTCTTCATGAAAAATATCTCGTTAGTCGCTCCAGAACAATCATTACTTTAACTCCTTTCCTCATAGTTGTAGGAATTACTTTGAATCGGTATCAGAATTACTCTCAGAGTGAGACCCCCCTCCCATCAAATACTCTTTTATCTTCATGCAAAATATATCGTCATCCGTTCTATGACAATCGTTATTTCCACTCCATTTCTCATCATTTTAGGAAATTGTCAAGAATCACTATCAGACTAACTCCTAGAGTAAGAAGCCAACACAAAAGAGAGAGAAAAAATAATTAAAGAACACTGTTTTCTCTTCATGCAAAATATCTCGTCAGCCGTACGGGGACAATCATTATTTTTATTCCCTTCTTCACTATTGTAGGAATTGTCATAAATCACTATCAGACTTACTCCCAGAGTAAAGAAATAACACAAAACAGAAAAAAAACCTCTTGCATCTTCATGCAAAATATCTCGTCATCCATTCTAGGAAAATCGATATTTTCACTGCTTTCTTCATCGTTGCAGGGATTGTCCTGAATCACTATATACTTACTCATAGGGTAAGAAAAATAGATAAAAAATGTCTTCAGGTGGGATATTCTTTGAAAAAATAAAAAAAAAGTCACTCCTTTTGAATTAGGTTTTAACATCGTGACAGTGCGTGATATCATGCTGGTAAAATATCTCATCAGAACAATCATTACTTTTACTGATTTCACGATTATGTAGCAATTATTATCTAGAATTTTTATCTGATTTGCTACCAGAGTAAGAAAACATAAAAAAAAAAAACAAACTGTTTGGCTTTCAGGCAGGATAGGTTTCGAAAAATATCACTCTCAGTTCAGACATATGAGTGTCAATGTGTTACATCTTACGAGCAAAATATCTTGTCAGTAGCGTCAGGAAAATCATTATTTAAAGTCAGAACACTCTAAAAACTTGACTGTATCACTTTTGAGTGTGAACACTATTCTTACTTTAACATTTGCTTTATTATTGTTGATTTGCTTTGAATTTTTGACTTGTATTATCTATATATATATAAAAAAAAAGCAACCTGTGAGTCTGTGTGTGACTGTTCCCTATGCACGCCTATATTTTTTAAGCTACGCCATTCAAACTTTCTAGAGACACATATCTACAGGGAAGCCAGGTCGACACATACTTTTTGAGTTTATCTATATATATAAAAGGCAACCTGTGAGTCTGTGTGTGACTGTTCCCTATGCACGCCTATATTTTTTAAGCTACGCCATTCAAATTTTCTAGGGACACATATCTACAGGAAAGCCAGGTCTACACATACTTTTGAGTTTAAGTTCAACAAATTTTCCCTTTCGCACTTTTTGGCCAATGGGGCTGATTGTTTACATTTGCTCCGTAAAACATCTAAGATATAAGATGGTTGCTAAATTACATCACAGAAATCAGATGCTAAATTACATCACAGAAATCAAACCACACGTGTCAAACGCGACTAAAATATTTTTTTATTAAAAAGAAAATGAGCCTTTATATTTAATTTTTTATTCCGACGTTTTAAAGATTCATTTAGTCAACAAAAAAACGTGAATATTTTTCCCCGTAATTTTATAACAAAAGAAATATTTAAAAAAATATGTAAAAAAAAAAAAAAATGTGCCACTGGTTAATTTAATTATTACTAAAACGCCGTGCTATGATGCTACTATATATATATATATATATATATATATATATATATATATATATATATATATATATATAAATTTGTTTGAACATTATTTTTAGTTGATTAACATAGGGGAAGCCACCTATGTTTATAGGGGTCGCAGGTTCGAAACCTGCCAAATGATGCATTTTTCGTGTGATGCTTTTCGTCTTTTAAGACAGGAGTCGGCAACCTTTTACCAACTATATGCCGAGTTATAAAATTATTCAGTGTGCCAACCGCATACGTATTTTTATAAAAGTCAAAGTCAATATACCTGTTTTACAATATATTATATATGTAATATATACAATAATATGTAAATCACATTAATAGTAATAAATATTATAAAACTGAATGTCATATCTCCTCTGATTTATAATCACTTACCGAAAACACTCAAAATCTGCTTAGATACAATTTTGGCTCTGAATTGGATTCCTACATCCTGTCTCAGAAAAACAGGCTCCTATTTTTACTTCTTGAATACTGTTTTTTGATTGTTCCGTAAATGGAAGTGTTTTGTTCTTGCCTACGTCCGCACAGTCGGATCGGAAACTATCACGACAAATTTCGTCTTTACTCATACATATGTGCGAAAATATTTATCAGTGAATGAGAAACCTGGAAAACATACCCAGACACAAAACCTGAGAAATCTAACAAGTCTACGTAAAATTTAATTTTGCTATAAAAATCGCCGAGGAAATTAAATTCGGCAGAAGGGCTTACAGGCTGCTACGACCCACTGTGGACTTAACCCACCGACTGGCTGGTTGGGAAAGAGAAAACATCACAGAGCTACTGATTCTTACTCCCCTCTTCGAGCTGCACATATCCTGGTGAACATTACATACAATTACAGACGCCAGCCTAACACAAATTCATACACATCTAGACGCCAACCGGCTAAGAATTAAGGACAACCAAATTTGTAAACTACTCGTCTGTATTTATTTGATAAACGAGATAAATTTACACCTGATTTTGTAATAATTCTTCTTGCAACCATAAATTTGTTTATAACAGGAATCGGTAACCTTTTGGAAAGTGAGAGCCAAAAAACTATGTAGAGTCATGGAGGAGGGCCAAACAGCTATGGCTCCAGTGTCATGGAGGAGAACCATGTTATTAAATATGTGAATAAATTTTCTATGTGTTTGAAGAAAGCAAGGATTAAATATAATTTAATTGTATTTAAACAATATCGCTTATTTTACTACAGGAATAACAAAAAGAAAAAAAAAAGAAAAAGAAAAAATACAAACACATTAAACAAAAAATCTTTATTTCACTGTAGAAATAAAACAATCTACTATCACAGTCTTAAAAAAAACAAAACAAATTCCTTGCTACAGACGAAATACAATTCGAAACGGTAAGTGATTTAATGAGACACCTGTTTCTGCTTATTGTGCGACAACTTCTCTACATCAGGTGAAATATTTGTTGATGACAGGAGCAAAACATCATCTTGTTCTCAAATGACTTTTATTATATTTCATTTTGGAAAAAAGTTGTTCACAAGCATATGTACTTCCGAGAAATGACATCATCAGTTTCGCATTAGCCATGATGTTTTTATATTTTCCGCTTGGCAATATATATTTCTTGTAGAAGTCAGCAGTTAATTCGAAATGAAATTTTGATTTTAAAGATTCGTCAATCTATAAGGCAATTAACCCCAACTGATATTTGCTGTCACTTGCTCCACACCTGTTTCATAAGAATTACCAAATAACTCAAATAGAATTCTATATTTCCGGAAGTCAGCAAAACGAGAGGAAAACTCGCTTCTCAAGTCCGAAATAGAGCTTACAAAGATGCCTGGTTTTATATCTCTCGTTTGATTTTGGAGACTTGGGAAATCAAAGTAGTTTCCTTTTTGAAGCTGTGATTCCTACAATCGAAGTTTTTGCTCAAAAGCAGTAATTTGACCAAACATCTCAAACACATTCTTTTTCTTTCCTTGAAGCTCATGATTCAAAGTGTTCATGTGGTTTGTGATGTCCACTAAAAACGCTAACCTGACAGCCCACTGTAGATCTTGAAAGTGAGGATTATCTTGTTCTTTGCTCTCTAAAAACATGGAAATCTCTTCTCTCAATGCATATACTCGTTTCAGCATTTTTCCAGTTGTAAGACATCGAACATTTGAAAAATATGTAAGGTCGTCATACTCTGCTTCGATTTGTCTCAAAAATTCTTGAAACTAGCGGTGAATTAGGCATCTTGACAATATAAAATCCACTGTTTTTACAACCACTGCTATGATGTCCTTAAAATTCAGTGATTTTGCACACAAAGTTTCAATTGAGCAAATTCAATTTCAAATGTTGGTGTTACACCCCTCACAAAAACCGCATGTTCACAAGCATCCTTCATATCTGTCGTTTCATCGATAGCAATAGAATAATACTCCAGATTGTTCAAAACATCCTCTAAACCACTTCTGACATTTGCAGCTAGCTCTTCAATTCGCCTTGTTACCGTTCTTGCCGACAAGCTAATTGCAGAAAATAATTCCCTTTTTTCTGGACAAATAACCTCTTCTACCTTTAACAAGTTTTCTTTGAAAAACTCTCCATCAGTAAAAGGCTTAATCCTTTTTGCAATTACTTTTGACACCTCGTAGCTAGCACGTGTATTTCGGTCACTTTCTTCAACTTTTTTTGTAAAAAATAATTGCTTTATTAAATTATTTCTCAAAAAGATGATTGCTTTATTAAATTATTTTATCACATTGTGATAATCAGTCAGTTAAGTGCCATACATGATACACGCTTTGGGCGATCATGTCTCGAAAGAGACATGACTGGTTGCCAGCTAAAGTTATAGAGCCCAATCTGTCCTATTATTTAACCCATAAATGGAGGGAAGAGACGGATTAATACCTTTCCCAAGGGTATTTGTGAGTAAGTGAATGCAAAGAATTCAATTGGAATTCGAACTCTGCTCTCCGATTTTTCGCTCCGAGTCGATATCCACTGCACCACAACGCACATCCCATTGTGATAATAAAAGATCTGAAAAGAACGGTGAAATGTTCTAAGAACCTGGACGTAAAATTTATTGTGGATGATTCAGCTATTAAAGCAATTTCTATTCATTTTCATCTTAATAAATTGCTTCCATCTTTAATTAAAGTAGCATTTTTTAAAATTTAAATTATTGTCAGACTCATTTCGATGAGAAACTAATGTATTGAGTGTAATGTTTTGTAAAAGTTTGAATGTTTAGCACCTCATCTTCTTCAGGCTCATGTGTATTTTAATCAATGTAAACATCACTTTAGTCTGACGAAGTCTTAAAGGACGAAACGCATCTGACAAAAATGTTTTCTTTTTGTAATATATATATATATATACTCCGTGTGTATACCCTGCTTATATACAACACGCTAAAATTTCTATTCACTGATTCCATACGCCTATGGCTTAGGTTAGCGACTCCGTCTGAAACCGAATCGGTCAAGTTTCGATCCAGGCAAATGGATGTCTAGCCACACTGATGAAGGCCTGTATGTGGATGACGAATATATATATATATATATATATATATATATATATATATATATATATAAGAATTTCATTCTAAGCAAGGCAATTTTACTGCCACTGGTGTGCAGAGGGTTACATAGGAGGAAAGTGATGAGAAAGAGGGACAGGTTATAGGGGTGTCAGGAAGTGGGTAAGAGAATAATGAGAATACTGGTGTGATGAGAGTGGAGTGGACGGAGAAAAGAGCATGAGGGAAAGGATGCGTGTCATAGATAGGAGATGACTATTGACCTCACATCTAAATTATTGAAGGTTGTAGCTGTCGGGGAAGCAAGTATACTGAAAGGAATTCCAAAGGCGGGAAGTGCGAGAAAAGAAGCTATTGGAGTAGAAGTTGCAGTTACATTTTATTGGTTTCAAGGGTGGGACCTAGTTGCTAGTCTAGTAGCTCGGGTCAATTCATGCATAGGGGGCACGAGTGAGCCGTGAAAGTATGTGTAGAAGAGAGACAGGGAAGCCACATTACGCCAGTAAGAATTTGTTTAAACATTATTTTTAATAAATATTTGCAAAAGTTTTCGTAAATTTTCGCCACCGCTCTTATTTCCTGATAATGTCGTGTAGCGATGTTCATATTTCCAAATATTAGTACATTTATGCTCCCTCCCTCCCGCGCGCGCGCGCGCACACACACACACACACACACACACACACACACATTAAAATACCAGGGCTCTCTAAATTGTAATATTTTCTATTTATTATTATTAAGTATTAATAATAAGTATAATAAGTTTATATTATTAATAAGTATAGTTTTACTTTAGCCTGCTTTAAGTACTTCGGATTTTTAAAAATCAACAGCCCCTGGTGTTTTTACACACCCCAATATAAACCTGCTTATAGTATTTACAGTTATGTAAAATATCGCTATACTGCGGAGAAACAAATAACACAACAGCTAATTCTCGTTACAATATACATTAAATCAAAACTTGAACAGAAGGTATAATAATTCACTGAAATTATAATAAATTTGTTGAGTTAAAATACGAAGTAAATTGTAGGTGAAACATACTAATACAATAATAGAAAACGTTTTTATTCATAAAAATAGTGAGAATATATTTCTATGAATAGAAAGATGTTACATTAGCCAAACTTGTAATTACAGGACTGAAGGAATAATAATAATAATAA